>OW026520.1:129488200-130088200 GCA_932274085.1 Protocalliphora azurea
TTTAGCCTTTTTTGACCCTTCTGAAAGTTCTTCAAGCTGGTTAAAAGTCTGCGATAATTACTTATACGATACGTTAAATATTCGTGAGTAAAGGTCACAAAAATCAGATTTTTACATATACATATCTCAGTTAATATGCATCGTATGTGTTATGGTGTCATTGAAAGATTTCTCACAATTTTGCTATGCGCCATTATCATTTTAAGTTCGATTTATTGTTTTTTAGTCCCCGCTTTATTTTCAGACGGTATTGTAAAACCGTAAGGGTCATTATGCTATCCGTTAGATAAATCATAAGAACACAAATATATGGAAAACTGTCTTTTGTGACTTTTAACCAAGATTATTCCCCGCTTACCGGTGAACAGCATGTATGTATAAGAAAGCCATGTCTCAAAATTCGGTTCGCAGGCAATTTTATTGGGCTATTCAATAAATACTATAATTTAATATAATTTTGTACATTTATCTTTCTAATGTTTATAGTTATAAAGTATAATAAAATGCATTTTTTAAATAAAATTATATATATATATATATATATATATATATATATATATATGTACATATATATATATATATATATATATATATATATATATATAACTATAAACATTAGAAAGATATTTTAGGACAGTACATATAACCGATATAACGAAACTGTTTTCTCTGTGTAAATATTTTTTCACTTTTTTCGGAAAATTTCTATATTTCATTTTGGTCATATTTCGTTTGGGTGATTTTTCTATATTTGCTTTCGGTCATTTTGCAGATGGTGGTTATAATAGATTCGGCCAAGACAAATATAAAATTCTTACTTGTTTTTTTGTTAAAATATTTTTTTAAAAAATAACATCAATTTTGATAAGAAATATCCTAAAATGAAAGAGTAATCTGTCATGGTGATTTGTCTTTATTGTTTTAAATAATTAAAGTGTATCCTTCCCTATTGGAAAACCCTTTAGTAAATAAGTTTGTGCACGTTAAGTCATTTCATTTTAGCCCATATTAATAGTGATATAATAATTTCAATTTATGGCTAAATATTTAGAATTTATTAGGAGCTTTTTTCTTTTCTTTTTAATGTTTGTTTTTATTATTACAACAAAAGTTATAATAATTTTTCTTAATATTCATAACATTTTTGTTTGTTTTTTTGATAGTTTATTTGTACTTGTCAGAATTACGTATATGCTTTTGACATTAGCTATAATGGTTGGAAATATTAGAGATGACTGAAACGTGTCGGTAGATTTGAATAATTATGCAAGAAAATTTATCGTTTAAGGCTGTTGTTACACGTGATTAATGCAGAAATTTGATTTGAAAATTACTAGCTGTTTGTTCAGCAAATAAAGAGACATAAATATGATAAATATTTAATTAATATGTATTTTTTATTTTAATTATAAATTTATTTAAAAATAAATTAAACATTTGTTATAACTAAAATGTATTTACTTTTAAAGGACATAAATCAACTTTGTGGTTTTTCCACACATTATAATCGACGACAACCTTAACTTTACTTTTAATTTAAAATATGTATTGTCAGAATCCAATTAATTTTTTTTATACCACAAATACCACAAAATTTTTAGAAATTATTGAAATAACATTTTTTTATTTTTGGAAATCAAATGCTTATAATCTCACTGTTCCAAAAAAAAAAAAAAAAAAAAAAAATACCAGGAAGATAAATGAAAAAAATCTATTTATTAAGATAAATGTAGTGATGGAAAATAAATATATTATAATGCAAAAAATATTTCTGTAATTTATGCAAAAATCTCAAATGAATTGGAAAAAAATATCGATTTCAACACATGTTCGTTATGTTGAAAACATGTAAATTTCTTCAGATATGTTTGTTTTACTTTTGTTTTAGATTTAGATTATCTTATAAACGTATTTCAGTATATACCAAAGAATATAAAGAATAGAAGGCTTGTCAAAAAACCTAACTTTAAAATTGTATTAGTCAAATTTTATTAATAAGAATTAGTACTGAAACCACTATGTAGCTATATGTACATATAGCTACACAAAAAAGTATTAAAATATTAAATTTTCAATACTAACAATAACAGTATTGCTCTTTCAGTTTTTAAATTCATACATAAAAAGTAACGTTAAAATTTTAATTTGAGGAAAAAAATAAATGTGGTTCAGTAGCTAAAATACGATAAAAATGTGTACAAATATTATAAATAATGTGACTATATGTTGTGCTAAGTATTTTGTTAAATTTTTGGAGAAAATTTTAGTTACTTTTCTCACAAGTGTGTTGAATTCACACTGAACTTGTATATGAAGAAGGAGAAATTTTGCTGTTGTACGAAAGAGAGCCTCCTTCCATTCTCTGTATTCTTTGATAAGTACCATAGTGTAATAAGAAGATAAACTCGTAAGCCCAGCTGATTTACAATTTTTTCATGTACATACGGCGCAAAACTGTCAAATTGTTTTTGTATTTCTATGTAAATTTTCTTTGTCGCGTTCATTTACTCTTCTTCTTCATTTGCTCGTTTTTTTGATATTTTGTGCGGTGGTTTTACACTAACAAAATATAAGCAATTGTTGTTTCTATAGATGTGATGTCGCTTTATAATTACATTATGGATAAATACCTTAAATAATTAAAGTTTCTTTTGATTCGCAAAGAAAAAAGAAGATTAGAGAAAGGCCGTTGGAAATATGACTCAAAGCTGATATGTTAAAGGGAACTAGAAAATGATTATATAAATATTTCATATACATATGTACATTTGTGTAGAATAGGATTTAATGAAGTATCTCATAATGATGTGGTATGATAATAAATTCTTTGGTGTAGGGGAAAAACAAATAAGATAGATATAATCGGTCAAACCCAACCATATGATACCTCATACCATTTTGAATGTGTATCAAAATTCGGAGAAGGGTCTTATGTATTTATATGGGACTGATTGTGGACCGATACTTGTATTAAGTGTATATATGTACATTGTATATATATGTATGTATGTATGTATGTACATTTCCATAAAGCATATGTTTGTTGATATTATTTTGATAGTAACATTTATATAAGATTTGTGTACTTTATGCTAATTCCCGAAAGTATGCTTTATATGGCAGAAATTGTAAATTACGGACCAGCCTTATAAAATTTGGCATAAAGATTTATACTTATATTTTATTTATGCCGAATTTCATTAAAATATATGTTAAATCCCCAGTCCGGGAGAACATTTTTTTGGGGACTAGGTAAAATAACGGACCGACCATAACCAATGTTAAAAGCAAATTTATTCAAATTATTTTTAAAATTATGTTGAAGCAAATAAAAAAGTTTTAGTCGGTCAAGCCCACACCATTTTGTATGTACATCAAAATAATTTATCGAAGCATCCTTTATGGGATCGGTGGAGAATTCTGGGCCTATTTTTGCAAAAGTGTAATTCATAGGTATGGATATTATAATGCTAATAGTAAAATTGACATCTATGCTCTTTAATGTGATTACCATAAAGGGGCCAAAAATGAGAGCTTTGATCAATTATGGATCGATCACCATGAAATTTGGTATACTGATTTGTACTTATATAAAACTAATTTGTTCCAAATTTCTTTAAAATAATTATTTAAGGCATTTATGATCTGTAAATCTGTATGATCTGTAATGATTATAACGAATTTCAACATGTTTGCATCAACTTATCTTCAAAAACAAGTCTACAATGACAGCCACCTAGCCGACCAATTTTTTCCAAAAAAAAAAAAAAAACAATTTTGCGGAAATTTTTTAGAAAATGAAAATTTAACGGAAATTTTCTAAAAATTAAAATTTAACGGAAATTTTCTATAAAAATTATTCTTAGCACAAATGAAAATTTAGCGAAAATTTTATATAAAAAGTTAGAAAAAATGGAGTTCTAAATCAACAAATCACTTCTTTTTTAAACTGACTTTAGTTTTCGGGATAAACCGTAATATAAAAAATAATTGATGTTGCATCACATAATGCAACATATGTCGAGAAGGAATTGTGTAATTTGATTTAGTATTCTACTAAAAACCTTCTAATCCGGATTATTTTCAAGTTATGTTCACATAATTTTTTAATCTGTTTAATAGTTTAAACCTTAATTTAGGTTTTACCAAAATTTTAAAAATTTAATTTTACGCTTTTAAGTTCATTGTATACGTAACACAGAAAATACTATTAAAATTATGAAAAATTACCAATAAGTCCCGCTTTTGTGGATTCTAACTCAAGTATATATTAAAAGTCCCATTAGCCTTCCTTCTTTGCTACCGGTAGAGGGAAAAATTTAACCATTAAGCACCACTTTCCTTGATTTATAACTCACTCAGAACCATACTAGCTAACTTTTATGCCGGTAAATTTAGTTTTTGAAAACATTAAAAAGTACATAAGCAAAGAAGTAAAAATTTCAAATTTTCTGCCCAGTACAGATCTGATAAACTTATATTTTCGAAATGCATGCCACAAATATGACTCAAACGATATATATTTGCCTTCAATTACTTTACACGAACTTTGACCTATGTACGTCTTGCTACCCGAATTAAAAACAAGAAATGTCCTGTTACCTTATTTTGTGTGGCTAAATAAATTAACAAATCTTCAAAATTTTCTCAAAATTATCCTAATAGTTTTGAAGAAAAATTATTTTCCTATTTTGACCTCTTTTTTAGTGCATTTTTCCCCGGGCAAATGTGGCAAAAATTACATTCCAATGAATTTCAAAACTAAAAAAAAAGATATGCAAAATTACCAAAAATAGGTACGATTTTTACCTCTTGAACATTCGAACTTTCAAAAAGTATCAGATTTGTTATTTTTCGCTTAGTTACGATTATGATGTAAGCTTTACTATTTCGATATTAACAGGTTTAAAATATACATAGTGTGCCAAAAAAGTACTAAAATATATATTTTTACCCGTATTCTCCCTAAAAGGGCTGAATTTCGAAAAAGTACCAGACACCTGTCCGCTTGTTTTTATATGAATAAATGAATAACGATAGGAACTAAGCTAAATTTTTTTTTGCATCTATCTATAATAGTTTAAGAGATATAATGTTATCCAATTTACCAGCTTTTACCCTTTTTATCCTCTCAACATTGGAATTTTCAAAAATACCGCCTTAGTGGATCTATATAGCAGTAGGCCAACCTAAAGTCCAAATTCCACCTTTTCAGCTTTAGGCGTTTATTCTATGCAATGATGAATCAGTCAATCATTGAGATCCGTCGGTCAGTCACTCAACAATATTACTTTTAATTTTTGTTTTTTATATAAAAGTTCATATAGATGATAAACTTTTACTTTACCCTTGCCAAATTATATATAAAAATTATCGATATAGGATAAAAATGGAGACAATTTTCATTTATAAAAAATAGTTAAAAAGTAGTCAAGAATTATATTTATATAACTATATTTATAAAAATATATAAGAATACTTTACAACAATGAAAGAAAAGTCACAACAGGAAGTTGAATGTATAGAATACGAGAAATCCTTTAAAGTTTCTTGCAGAAAAACTAGAACTAAAAAATCTACTACAATTTTATAAGCAAGTAAATGCTTATTGTATTTACTTCAATAGACTGCTTAATACTAGTGGTACAAAAGCAGTAGCAATACTTAGTAGTAGTCTGATTTATTTAACAATAAAATAAACTCGTTATGCATGCAATGCAACAAAGTTTATATGTATATACGTATACACAAACACACATTAATATTTACACACCCATAGTAAAAATATCATAAAACACACAGCAGGATATATAAAACAAACTTCCGGTATTTATCATTGTTCACAAAATATATGAATTTTCAATACTTTTCTCTCTCACTCTCATTTTACATACATAAATATACACTTTTATTTTATTTTAAATATAAAATTTATGTTTGTATATGTGTATTTAAATAGATATAAATAAAAATTTATGCATTCATACAATGTATATGTATGTGTGTGTATATGTATTTTACCATGTTTTTATGTTAAGCAAAAAGTTTATGAATATTTTAACTTTATGGCTTATTGGGTGTTATTTGTACTTAGAAATATAGAAATGTGAAGTTCAAATAAATTTATTTATATATTCCAGTATATTATTAACTTAATAAAAATTTTAGCATAATATTATTTAGGTTTCAATTTATATTATTATTACTGGTTCACAAAGGTCAGTGGATTAAAACGTTAGATCAGTTTTGAATTTAAATGAAAAAGTAAATTACTTGTTTAATGAATAAACATTAAAACAATTACAATAAATGTTTAAGCTCATTAAAGCGATTAATAACAATTAAGAAATTGCATCAATGACAAAATTTTAAATTCTGGTTTAGAATATTTTTCCATTTATAAAATATGGAAGAAAATCATTTTCTAAAACATATTTTTTTAAAAAATCCAACGAAATTTTTTTTTCCTATAATTGCAGACAGCATTTTTAAAGTATGTAAAAACTAAGATTTCGACAAAAAATCGCCAAAAAGGAAATTAAAAAAAAAACAGAGGCCAACTGCCTCAATATCAAAAAATGCATTAAAATTTGATTATTTGATAAAAACAAATCATTTTTATTTTAAGAAAGCTTTAGCCTTCAATAGTTTTAGCTAATTTATAAATTCTTCGGGATATTTTTTACATTAGTATATTGTACAGTAATCTCAAAATAATTAATTTTTTCATTGGAATTAATATCTAATGGGTCATTTCTCGTTACATAGTCTTAAAAAGTCGCTATTAAGTTCCATTTTAAAAAAAGGGCCAAAAAAGTGGCCAGGTGGTTGAAAAAGAGAAATTGGCGACGAAAGTCTCCAAACGGTAACGCTGATTATAGAAACCCAATTTCTAACAACATTTCCAAATGTTTATCATGGTAATTAAAAATAATTAATTACTTTCAAAGTAATTTTTAAACTTTTATTTAAAAGATCAAACCGATTTCTTTTCGTACCTTTTTTCCAAAATAATCAATGTTTTAATTTTATTAAAAATTTTTTATAGAAAAATCTCTATTAACTAGTTATATAGGTTAGAGAAAATATTCAGTCGTTTCATATTCTTTATCATTGCAACTTCTACAAAAATTCTTATAATGGAACCTTATCCTTTTAGAATGTGCACTACAACTGTAAGTGATCGAGGATTTTCGTCCTTTTTCTAAAATAAACCTTGATGGTAGTACTAACATCATATAGGGACTCTAATTGCCTCTTGGTCATCTATTTTGAGCAAACGACAAGCGCTAACTTGTTGGTTGGCCTTCTCACAACATAGAAGGGAGCTCTTTCTGACTGGTTCGTCTACAAATATATAACCTCAAATGCTGTGAACAAATTATTTAATTTTCGTATGGTTAACATTATTGAATCGTATTGCTAGTTTTACTTTTTCCATATATGGAAATAAAGAAGTTCTTTCTTTGAATTTCAGTTAAGATTGACAACAGTAATAGGAAATTTATTAATATTTTCCAAAATCGTCGTATATCTGTAATTCCTTGCGGCGATATGGTTGAGCCTAATCGCCAAGATAGTGGATTTTTTTTTTTGTTATAAGATTCACCAGAATTCAGTGCTTTGAACCATACAATTGCACCATACAAACAACAATATTGAAGTCCTTTCGATTAAACCCAAGGATTTACGGAGTGGAAAAGCAGGGATCTTGTACACTCTCGAAAAGTCTTTTCGAGTCTGCTCTTGATCTTCCATCGACTAGGAAGGCTATTGAAGTAGGTAGCGAAAGATGGTATCCAGTATTCAGATATAGCCACCCATAATGTTTCTAGTTTTATTGTTTATTTATTTATATATTTTTTTTTGAAAAGTGATACCGGCTGGGGTGTGTCTCAAATGGTTTGGATCTTTCGGTAACTCTAAGAGAGAAACTGGTAGTTTTACGATTTCTATGTACAAAGACTTCTCAATCGATGCGTACTGATGAGCTGAAAATGCAGAAAATATTTAAGAAAAGATTCATAAATTAATGTTAATTACCAGCGAATGAAAATCTAAAGTATGATAAAAAAGTCTGGAATTTTGGTCTTAAAAATAAGTCTTAAAATTTTTGTAATCTTAAGCATATTATGAATAAAATATAAATAAATTATTAATTTTATTTCTAAAGATATATTTTTGCTATTTATATATATATATCTATGTGCCATTATCAAAAATTTTTAACATGGCTGAAAATGACTTTAATCTTAAATTAGTTTTGCGGTTTCGCGTTTTTATACCTTTTTCATTCCATGCGATCTTATTGAAACTAATAGCATTTCGTGGATAAATTCTATACCTTCCTTGTTGTTATGCAGACTCATAACATACTAGGCAGTCGAATTTTGATGACAAAATTTTTTGATTTTTATTTTTTTGCGGGGTCTGTGTGCCTTTCAACGAAATACAACTTTTGAATTAGAAATTGATATTCATTGTAATTTTTACAACGTAGAAATTGTAATTATGCGTATTTTGCGGTATATCTCGTTAACGTGCCCGAAATAGTAAATGTAGTAGATAGTCTCAAAGTTTGGAAATCAAGAGAGACAATTTAAAAACAATCAGCTTTTCGCGAGGCATGTTCACAGTTTCTAATAAATTAGCATGGATTACTTAGTTTTTTTTTATTGTACACCATAAAATCTAAGGAATATTAAAAATAAATTTAATTTAAACATTTAATGCACTTTTTGTTTTTGTATTTTTATATAGCAAATTGGAATTTGCACAAATCTTGCATATATAGATGTAGAAACGGAGATAAACATAGTTGATCGGGATCATAAATTTAAGTCAAATGTTGTTGATAGTTGAAAATAGGACACTTTTTTCAAAACATATTTTGCTAAGGCACATCGCATGTACAGCACGAAATTGACCATAATTGATATAATTAGGTGGTATTTGTAATGCTTAACGGAAATGTAGACGTGCATCAAAAATTTTCGAGAGATACAAATTTTATGGACCAAAAAATAAATTACTTAGGTTAAAAAAGGATAGCAATATTAAATAGCATTTCTTTGTAATAAACTCTAATAAAGTATATTTTCCTATGACATTTGGAGAAAAAACGCATTTTTTACAAAATTTTTAAAAATCGCGATTTTTAGTATAATTTTTAATATTTTGCTTGGAAACCTTATAATATTAACTATTACCACCAAATGAAGAAATTATCCTGCATTTTATTTAAATAGCTCAGCAGGTTTTGATATTGAATATAATTTTTACCAGAATTATACATAAACTTCTAGGTTGTAAACATTTTTATATGTCCAATTTAAAACCTTTATAACTTCCCACCTCCTGCACGAAATGATTAACGCGAACTGATTATGCATGCATTATATTTATACAAATAGATTTTAATGTGCAATCGAAAATAATATAAATATATTAATAAAGTCCTGGAATGAAATTATATATATATATATATATATATCCCTTTTTAAAATCAACAATTTTTGTAAAAATTTTACAAAAAAATTCAAAATTGCTATTTAGTGAGATAGGATAACCAAGGTCTTAAAAATTGGTGTGTGTTTTAATGACATTTACGCAAGGTGCCACAAAGAAAAATGGAAATTTTTAGGGTTTAATTTTTAAATATAATAATTGTCTAGTTTTATTGATGTATGTCATAAAAATGTTTAAATCAATTTGCTCTTGTTTTCAAAATTTTGTTTGAAAAATATTTACGACATACAATGATACGACATATGTTGCGAATTGGACAAAGTTTTTTCATCAGGTCGTGATTTTTTTTATGAGCGTGTATAATATTTCTACTTTAATAAATCGAATACATGAGTATATTGTACCATAACTCGAGAACGGGTTGCTCGATTTAGAGAAGTTAAACATTAAAAGATGCAAATGAAAACCATATCTAAGTAATTTTAAAATATTTTTTTTTATCTGCCCAACAGTTTTGGAGTAATTCAGAAATAAGTGTAAAAAAAAAACATTTTTTTTTATGGAAAATTAAAGAATTTTGTTTCCTGAAAATTTCTTTCAAGAAATAAAACAAGAGAAAATATGCAATTTTTAATTTTTTATCATAACTAAAAATACTGTGATTAAAATGAGCCATATATTGTAAAAGTTGATGCACAAATCTGGATTTTATTCACAATTGGGTGAAAGAACCCATATATATCTGAAATTAAGTGGAGACACACTACATAATAAATAAGAATCTGCTTTCACTTTTTTCTATCACATATTGATTTTTGTTTTTTAGGTGCATGACTAATATGATCCTTCTTTATGCAGACGCAATTGTGTAACTCGAGAACGGTAATGCCAATTTAGATAAATAAATCTCTGGTAGATATCGACTATCTCGAGTTATAGTAAAATATATACATGTAATCGCCCATAAGGAAACAAGACCTGATAGAAAAAATCTGAAAGCAGATTTGAGTTTAGCTTGTCAAATTTCTATTTTCGTTTAAAGAAAATAAAAAAAAAACTTTTTTCCTAGTGCATCTTATTGTAGTTATGCATTGGTATTTTTACTTAACTGTCAATAAAGATTTGTGCATTAGTTTTGATGATACATGGCTTATTTTTTCCGTAGCACTACCTACTACTACTTTATGCTAAATGTATAAAACGGAAGCATTTTTGCCATTGTCACTTTTTAAAACAACTTCAAAAAATCCTTAATTTTTTTCGGACACTATCTAGATTTGATGGAAAAAGCATCAAATCAGCACATCAAAACAGCATATCGAAATTCATATAGTCCAACTACTCGTCTCTAGGGGAGGAGTTTTTTTTATTGAAATTTAATGAACAAAACAAAAGTAAAAATAAAATTGAATCCCGGAATTCTTAAGAAACTTTCAAATATTTCCAAAAATGAGGTCTTTTACTTTTTTCTTTTGCCATATCATTCCAAATGATGTCGGCGAGCAAAAATTTTTAAAGATTTATTTCCAAAAAATTTAAATTCTGTCTCACTGTGCATTATGAGCTAAGACTATGTTTTTAAATTTCCATTGATATTGGGGAATTAAGAAGTTTTGCATAAATACGGCACAATTACAGTAAATTATTAACATTTTGCTAGCCCGATTTTTATTTATTTCATTTTAATTCATATTATAAAGCTTTTGCTATTTTTTTATAATGTTAATAATTTCACGAAATAAAAGCTAACTTAAATGGATTAAAAGATTTTGTCATAAAACAAACTACAAAGTTTCTAGATTTAATGCTACTATTATTACATTTCTTATTTTATTTAACTAATGATATACAGTAGAAATGTTTTGTATATGAAATAAAATATTTAAAAGAAAAGAAATATATAAAAAATGGAAAAAATTAAAATTAACCTAAATTAGGTTTTGTTTTTAATTAAACAGACGTTATTTAAATTTTATTTTATATTTTTATGTCTGCTCTCAGTGTGGGTAATAAATATTACTCCTAAATATTCACATTAAATAAATATAATCTTTGAAATCTTATTATTTTATTTAGCTATTTTTCTTTTTTTTTTTGTTTTGTTGCTGGTATGGAAACGTTTTTGTATGGCCATTTGAATACTTTGTAAAGAACTGTAAAAGAAATAAAAAAAGGATTCAATGTTTATTTTTTTACTTCTATGATTTAGATGTCTAAGTCGAGAAGGTATTATATGGCATTTTAATTTTTTATATATCTATGATATAAATTAGCAAAATGTTTTTTAATATTCTTAAAATAACTTTTTGAAGTTTTAATATATACTTTTTAAGATTTTTATGTATTTTATTTTCAAACAAAATTTGCTATATAAGTCCTTTTAATGCATTTACGTTTAAAACTTCTGTATTTTACTACTTTTAGTGAAAAAAGGAATACATTTCCCTGTTCTAGATTTAATGCTTTCACCATCACTCATTTATACACAACTCTTACAAAAATACATATATTTTTTTAAACTAAATTAATTTTACTTGCTCTGCCATGCACAACTTTAAATTCTAAAAACCGCAAAAATAAAAATACAAAATCCGGTTATTTTTGTACCTTCAAATACACAACAAAAATCCTCTGTGTTTTGAATATGCATGGACTTATTTTATCAAACATCCTTTAATAACAAATGGCGTTACGATTACATGCACATCTATGTATGTGTGTATTGGTGAGCGTATTTGAATGAGAGTAAGAGTTTTTTACTCGATACAACAAAAAAGTTGTCGTAAAACAAATAAATAAACTAGATTATAATAAAATTACTCAAATGCATAGTCACCTGCATAAACATACATACGAAAAAACAACACTTTAGTCTAAGTCTAGCAAAGTCATTGTAACAATTGCGAGGGGTGGGAAATATTAAAAAAAAAAATTGGATAATTTGCATTTTCATATAAAGTTGAAATAGAATCAAGTTTTTATAAATCTTTATATCCTTATATCATATAAGAATATAATATATTATAAAAATGAGGTACAAGTTGGTTTGTTTATTTGTTCGTTTGTTTGCGTTTCAATCGCGTCTAAACGGCTGAACCGATATTTACGAAATTTGACACACAGATAGTACCTGTGCCAGAGGTAGTTATAGGCTTTGTTAGATCTCAATTAGAAGTCACACCACTTTTTACGCGTACTTTAAAAAAATCTATTTCTTAAATTTTACACGTTATTAATGAAGCTATTTACATGTGATGCACAGATAGTGCTTGCACTATGATATAATTTATGTTTTACATCTTCATCGGAAGACACGCTCGCTTTTTTAAAATTCTCAACCGGTTGAACCACTTAGCTTAAAATCGAAGCAGTGGGTGTAGTACTCCTCATATAAAGCTAATGTTTATTATTGCATATTTAACGAACTGTAACTCGGTAGCCACCATACAAAGAAAATATTAATTTTCTCATCTAAAGGACTATTAGAGTGAGTCTTTGAAAAATTTAAAATTAATTTTCATATCAAATTTCGGATAGGGTAAATAGGTCCAGGGGCAGTAGTAGCTCCCATATAAAATAAATATTAGTTATCGCATCAAATACGGTGGTGAAATAACAAATTTAATAATAAATAACAAATTTAATAGTTTGGAATTTTACAAAAGCTCGCACAAATATGTTATAACTGTAAGACAATATTATATTAAAAAAAAAGATATGGTAGAAAATTTATGGAATTTGACTGATCTAAAAAACCAAAATTCGAAAAAAATATTTGTGATACATTTTTGCAATAATGAGGCCCATAACTTATGTATGAGTTTCAAAAAATCTAATATCGCGTTTTGGCCTATAACCCGGTTAATACTGAAATTACTTAGTTTATTTTTTCAACACAAAAATTCTTTAAAAATTTCCCATTTCTCTGTAAAAGAACGAAGTTTCTAACTTACATAGGTAGTTCAAAATGGCAAAAAAAAAACCGAATATGCCTTATTGTTGTTTTTAAGTACCCATGAAAACAACAACTCTAAGGAAGCAGACATTAAATAAATAAAAATCAGATTTGTCAATAATTGTTTATATACTAATTTGGCTGATGCAATAAACCGAAATTCAGGAAAAATATTTGTGACCGATCTATATATAACTTATTGGTAAAAATGAGTTGGATCGACGCAGTTTATTTCTTCAGCGGAAAAATTGAGAAAAATTTCCCGATGTTGTTTTGTAAAAATAAAATATATATATATATATATATATATATATATATATATATATTCTTTTTTTTATTTTTTTTTCGTTTTTGTGTTTTGAAAAAAATGAATAATTATTTTGAAAATTTTGTTGGATATATTATATTATATTATATTATATTATATTATATTATATTATATTATATTATATTATATTATATTATATTATATTACATTATATTATATTATATTATATTATATTATATTATATTATATTATATTATATTATATTATATTATATTATATTATATTATATTATATTATATTATATTATATTATATTATATTATATTATATTACATTATATTATATTATATTATATTATATTATATTATATTATATTATATTATATTATATTATATTATATTATATTATATTATATTATATTATATTATATTATATTATATTATATTATATTATATTATATTATATTATATTATATATTGATTGGTTGGTTTACGTGGTAGTCCGCAACTTTACGGGCAATCAATTAGACTCGTTAGAATCCGTTTTGATGGAACCACACTACTCGCCAAGTGAATGAGTTGTATTGAGTCTGTAATGAGATAGAAGTATAGGGAAGAACAATGAGAACATAACTTAATTAAATCCAGCCTGTAGCATTGAGATATTTAATGATGTCACTGAGTCTAGTGTCAGATATCTCAAAGAGGTTGTCTAATTCGTACCCTCCCAGAAATTTATGTCTGCTTGCGTTCAAGGCTGGGCATTTATATAAAAGATGAAATACTGTCTCCTCCTTCCCGCGATTGCCACAACTACGACAATATTCATTGTAAGGGAGACCAAGTCTACTTGCATGCTTTCCGATCGTCCAGTGACCAGTAAACAATGCTATTAGTCTCGAGATATCTTTGCGTTTGTAGCCAATGAGTTGCATTGAGCGTTTTTCGTTGTAGGTAGGCCATGTTTCTTTCGCGACTCTACATTTGTCCAGATTTCGCCATCTATTTTTTGCTTTTTCTAGTAAGTGTTTTTGGATTCTGCTTTTGACTGTTCCTAACGAGATTGCGACAGAAACCGATAAGGAGGCCTGTTCATTACCAAAGTAGTCGCTATGCGCAGCAACCCAGACTATAGTAATGTCATACAGTCGACTTAGTCCTAGCAGTTCCCCTTTACACTGTCTGACTAGAATAGAGGTAGTTTTCGGTTATCTGAGCGATAGTATTGCCGCTTGACTGCCGACAAATAAACCAATATTCCATTGAATATTTCTATAGCGAATTAATTTACACGCTTCCCTGACCGCTAGTATTTCCGCTTGGAATACGCTTGCCACGTCAGGGAGTCTACATGAGTGTCTAATTCCATGATCATTAGAGAAGACACCAGAGCCGACATCGCAGTTCATCTTTGAGCCGTCAGTGTATATCCTAGTTCCAAATTGTTCAAGAAGATTTCCCTTTCTCTGCACTCCTGGTGGGGAATAGGACTTTAGTAGTATTTCCGAAGTCCATCTGGGGAATCATATAGTCGGTAAATTGATTGAGTTGCGGGGTATTAAACTTAATATCCTCGCGTGCCCATACGTTCTTGATATCCAGCTTTCCGTTGCAGAAAATCTTATCGCACTATTAAGTGATGATTTAATTATGTATAGGTCTATAGGTGTTAGGTGCAAATTAGTGTTCAGAGCTTCTGATGGACTAGTACGTAATGCACCTGCAATGCCTATGGAAGCGGGTCTTTGTGTCCTCTAAAGTTAATCCACCACATATCTCTTACTAGTAGCGGTCCACCACACAAGAGATCCATATACAAAAATAGGACGTACTATTGCAGTGTATAGCCTTTTTGTCAATTTTGTACTCAAACCCCATTTCACACTGAACATCTTTCTACAGGTGTAGCATACTACAGTAGCCTTACTAACCCTATGTTGAATGTTCAGCTTCCATGAAAGCTTGGAGTCCAAAATAATGCCCAAGTACTTTGCATTGTCCGACAATGTGAGTTCACAGTTTTCTAACCGTGGTAGTCTGAAGCTCGGAATCTTGGTCTTTGTGATGAAAAGTACCAGATCTGTCTTGCCCGGATTCACTCCTAGTCCACATTCTTTAACCCAGTCACTGAGTGTAGTCAGAGCAGTTGACATGATATCACTTTTCACGTTCAGAAACAGTCCTGATACTAGTATTAGCACATCGTCCGCGTAAGCCACGACTTTCACTCCCTTGTCTTCCAATTCGCACAGGATGGTATTAATGACAATAAGCCACAACAGCGGAGAAATTACACCTCCTTGTGGAGTTCCACGTATAACTTGTTTGGTCTTAACACTTTTGCCTATATTCGCAATGACGATTCTTGTCTCTAGCATTGACACCAGCCAGTTGGTGATATAATCCTCAACTCTTAGTTCGCGCAGAGCTCTCTGTATCGCCATAATCGTGGCATTGCTAAGGGTGCCTTCTATGTCCAGAACGGCAGCCATAGCGTATTGTTTAAATTCAATGGATCGCTAGTTGAGGGTTAGGCAGAGTTTAAATATTCTATGTAACCAGGGTATGATGTATACCTTTGCACTTTGTAGCATCCGTGGTATAATACCATCAGGCAGATTTGTATAGAGAGAAGCTATCCATTGCCCATGAAATTTTCTCAATGGATAATAAGTCATCCTCGATTCCTTGCGAGGATTTAATATGCCCCATCTCCTGGTCTTTAACATCTGTAAAGCCAGGAAAATGAGTATTAAGTAAAATGTCCACAGATTCCGCCGACGATTCTGACCATGAGCCATCCATTCTTTTAATATAGGATGGATTATTATGACCATTTGCCAAAACCTTACTGAGTCTAGCAGATTCCTTGGTATTGTCGATAGATTCGCAGAAGCCTTTCCATGAATCTCTTTTTGCGATCTTTATTGGTTTCTTATACTCCCTACGCTTATCGTGATACAACTGCCACGATTTTGTTCTGTAGCCAATATTGAAAGCATTGCGTGTCTCCTTGCGTAGCTTCGAGAGTTCCTTGTTCCACCGGGGAGGGAAACTCTTTTTAGCCTTCGTCATTGGACAGGATATATTAAAAGCTTTAACAATTTACTTGCTTAATGTACTCTCAATTTGGTCAAGACCCTCAGTCGTTGCTTCGGCTGGAGGTATTTTTTTCAGTTTGTATATGAGAATCCCATTGAACTTAGTCCAGTTCGTTCGTCTTGGGTTTCTGAAAGTTAGCGCTGTTTCTTTGCAGACGAGTCCAATGTCGAAAAGTATCCAGCAATGATCCGAAAAGGATTTGGATACTCTCCACCTATCAACTGATAAATTAGATCTGTCTTTCGTAAGTGTAATGTCTAGCACTTATTCCCATTCATTACGGTTCACCGATCTCGGAAAAACGAATGTGGGGTCGTTGCCAGAGTTGCATATGGTCAGGTGGTTAGTATTAATGAAATCAAATAGACACTCACCTCTGTCGTTGATTTTAGTGCTGCCCCATATTGTATGCCTTGAGTTTGCATCACAGCCAAGGATAATGTCGTCTTGAGCCTCTATAGAGGCCAGAAACTCCTTCACTTCGTCTGACGGGGCAGGATTGTCATGTGCCATATAGCTGGAGGCGATCGGGAAACTCCTGTTTCGCACTAATTCGATCCTTGCGACTGTCAGGTCTGCTGAGCTATACTGTGAGCAGAGAAATGTATTTATGTGTTTTTTTAGCAATAAGACAAGATCTTGGCTTACCTTTATCTTTTACATATAGTGTTTTAAATGTTGAAGTTGGGAACCCTTTGATTTGGGAGCTTGAAACCGAGGGTTCCTGGACTATAGCAATGTTGAGGTCCTTTTCCGCTAAAAGAAGCCTCAGATTGTCTGTAGCACATTTTGAATGCTGCAGATTAATTTTCACGATTTTCATTTTCGGTTGTAGGGTTTTTTGCAGGTTCGTTTATCTGCATGTCTGTCAGCAGATTATTGGCTACCTCCAACTCGTCTGCTTCGCCAGCTCCTGGACCTGTGGGACGAAACACCTTAACCTTGGCGTTCCTAACACCAAAGTACAGTTTTAGCCCCGCATTCTCTAGCTCAACTGCGCTATTTTGTGAAACGGCGAAGATATACACTTGTTGTTGTCCCCATGATCTTCTGAACGGATGACTGTCCAGTCACCCATGGGGATACTGGGGTTCTGCAGCTTCAGAAACTCCAGTATTTTCTGGTTGTCGCAGCTCAACTTTGCCCGCGATCTCATAGGGATTTCCCCCGCTGGTATAAGCTTAAGGCTTAAGCCTTCCCATGCATCGCTAATCTTTGCGATGCATTTGCTGAGGAATTCTTTAGAATACGTCCAAGCATTTGATTATGCTCGTGTATCTCACCAGAGTCAAAACGAGGAACTGTAGAGTTTGTATTGGTGAGTACGTGTTCCATCACGAGTTCAGCCAATTTAGACTCTATAGCACCCCATTCTGCTACCACAGGAGTTAGATAGCCGCTTTTGTCGTTGGCCAGTGCTATCAGCAAGTGATCTTTGACCACCTCGTTAAACGGCCTTCTTGCTGACGTTATTGTGAAAGGATTTATTTTGGACCTTTCTCCTCTTCGGCGAATTGCTATCCTCAGCTTGAGAGCGGTTTCGCTTCGCTCTTTACTGCGCTGCCTGGGATGTGGATGGTTGAGAGTCCTTAAACTTAAGATACTCGTCAAGCACCGATTGGTATATGACACGATCTTCCTTATCACGTTCATGAGGAGTGCCATTTGCCTTATTCTTGGCAATGGACCATTCATGCAGGGGCGTACATGGACTAGACAAAGAAAATTTACAACTGGCCCATGTCCTGTCGCAAGAGGGGAGCTGTTAGCGACTAGTCTTCTTTAACCACTGACTAGCCATTCAGATTCTCGGCACTGCTACCAACCACCTTAATCTTACAAGTGTGGGAAAGAGGATGTGGAATAAGGGGAGAGAAAAGAGGGTAATTGGGGAAAGAGGATAGGGGATGGATAACCTTTGGTTCTGAAGGCCTTTAGAGTCTAGACCTTGATTACTCAGTATCCTCCAGAGGGACAACTGAGGCTTCAAGAAAGAGACCACAGCCTACATTTAAGCCGCCACATCGCATCAAGATTGTTATCCAGGTGGGGAATATATATATATATATATATTATATATATAAAGGTGAATAGTTCTTTGAGAAAGGGTGCTTTTTATAATTTACTAAAAAAATTATACATTTTTTGAAAAATGTTACTTTTCCGAAATGTGCTTTATGTAGTAAATAGTAACATATTTTGCCAGTATTTGTTGATGAAAATATTTAGAAAAATCCAAATTAAAATTTTGTCAAATAGAAATTTTGATTTTATTAACAGTATAACATTTACTAAATTCTCATTTATTATAATTACTTTTTTTAAATTTTTGACAACTTCCTGAGTAATTGACAGGTAAGTAAACAATAGCAACATATCCGTAACCACACGTTGACATACACACTTCATTTCTACTCTGCAATAGAAAACAAAAACAAAAATAATTTTTCATACACATATCTCAACAAATACATCATTCAAATGCTCACGTTTTATATGTATACGTATATATTATACACATGTGTACTTAATCAGTCGAACAACCATATAAATTTGTACTAAATAGCAAGGCTGGAAACCGCTACCGTTATAATTACCGTTACTGATTAAATGCCGTTTAAAATGGGTTAATTACTGAAATTATTGCTTTCCAAAAATACCGGTATTCAAATCCTGTTTCCGTTAATATCGATATATACCGGAATTTTAGTTTCGTTATTTTAAAATATACTATTTTCTATGTTATATATTTTGTAAAAATAATTTCTTATATAATTTATCTGCTTTAAAAAAGATGAAATTATTTTTTATAATAAATGTTTAGATAATATAAAATTAATGGAAACTTGTTTTTAAAGTCCTTTTATTGTTTGATTCTTTGTTTTTTGTTATAAATAGGTTTCTAAAAATTCTTAATTAAAGTCAACAAAATGGTACAGAAAATTGTATCGCAAATAATTTTACATAATTCGTATTCCTTTCATGTAATGTAACATTAATGGAATCTTGTTTTTAAAGTCCTTTTATTGTTTGATAATATATAAATTTATGATAAAAGATAAATTTATGTAAAAAATTATGATAAAATTATGTAAAAAATTTTTTGTGCCACAAATTTGGGTTTTATCATTCCCTGACTTTTGGGAACTTTTTACAGTTTGAGAGAGTAAATTTGTGAACACTCGTATTTCTACGAACTTTGTCAAAAATTAGTCGAACAGAGCGAGTGTATAGAATTAAATGCAAATTTTTCATGTCGTCACTGTTTCATGAGACAACGACTTTTAATTTTGATCTATATCAACAACAATTTAGGCATAAATTTTAACTACTTATATTAGGCTTAAAAAGTATTACGTTATTCAGGCTTCTTTTTTATATCATTTAATATTGAAATTAATGACAGATTCTCTATTTGATATATATTTAATTTTCTTTCTAATATTTTCATGACATACGAGCATACATTTATGCTCTCTTTGCTATGGTCGTTAAAAGGGAAATTTTTAATCTTTTCAAAACTTCAAGTGAGTAAATGGCGAAAGTTAGGGACCTAGTTGGTGAAACATTTTTTTAGCATTATTTCTCCTGTATATATGTATATAATTAATAGTTTCAATGGGTTAAATTTGAAACGATATATTTTCCGGTGATTAGAATTAATGACATTTCTAGTATACGGAATGAGTATCTCAACAAAAATGCATCCGCAAAGCATTTTCCATTATATATTTTTTAGTGTTAAACTGTGATATTACTAAAATAAATAGGCTTATTTTACAAAACGTTAACTTTGTCAACATCTACGCATGGTTCCACTCCATGAGGAGTTGGTGCACTTGGAAAATTTTTTTTGTATATTTTAGAGAGAAATTATAGTTTTATTGGGGTCATTTGAATTGAAACTAGGTCAGCAGTGTAAGCGTTTGGTGTTTTTTGGTCGCCAATTGCCCCTTTTTCAACCATCTGGCCTCTTTTTCGGCCCCTTTTTTAAAATTGAACTAAATGGCGACTTTTTAAGACTATGAGCTAATAGCGAGAAACTAAGTTGTTTGAAATATATCGACCCATCATAATGAAGAAATTAATTATTTTGAGACAGTTTTACAATATAGTGGTGCAAATATTTATAAATGAATTGAAACTGTCAAAAACTAAAGTTAATGATAAAGTTTATGAACAACTATTTAAAATATTAAATGCTGAATCTTTTTGGACCGGATTGGAGAAATTAGAAAATAGATTTGATGAAAACTTATATCCTAAATTATATTTTAATTTTGACTTACAGCAGTGCCTCGATGGAACGTCTTTTTTCTAAATTATCACTAATGAAAAATAAATTGTCCAATAGACTTTAGGTCAACACTTGTGAATCCATACTTTTAGACCTTAATTTTTTAGAAGGGGATTTGAAAGACCAGAGTCCGTGTGAAGACCTGGTCAAAAAGTATAGAAGTTTAATTAATAAAAAGAGAATTTTGTTTCAACTATTTTTATGAATAAATTTTTATTTTCGCAATAATGAAAATTATTATAAATTATTTTGTTATTGAAAAAATTGATTTAAGTAGTTTTTCTTAAAATATTTTTTATCAAATAAACCAATTGTGAGGAGTTTTTTTCGGTATTAAAGCAGTTGGCCCCTTTTTTTTAATTTATTTTTGGCGACTTTATTTTTTGAAATCTCCTTTTTTGGACACTATTTACAAATTCTTAACGGTAACGCTGGGTATATGGTTTTAAATTTGATTTACACTCAGGCCTCGTTTCTATTTGCTTCGTTTGGCTTTGCGTCTCTTTTCGCAATTACAATATTTCGATTTGCGCCGTTATGATTTCAAACTGCGTTCTTATAATTTCATCTTGCGTCACTATGCTCAGCATTTGCTTCGCTATATAAAGTATATTTTTCTCCAGAAGTTAGAGTAACTGCATGTGAAAATCAAAATAGAATTTATACAAGTATTTGAATTTCAACTCTTTGTAAAAACTACTATTTTTTTAAAAGATTAATTTCTTTTCTATTCATATATTTTTATCGTGGAATCAATTATTAAGAAAACGCTGTAAATACATAGAAAATCATGATTCCATTCGCGTCACAAATCTCCGGTCCCCATTAACTATGCGGATCGGGGCATTAGAGTATTTGAAAAATCGGAAATAAGTGAACTTTGAACAGCGACAAAAACTAAACTGCAAAGAATTTTCATGCTTTAAAGTGACATAAAGTATAAAAATATATAATCCGGTGTTTTTTATGAATTTGAATTAAAAATAAATATACAGGCATATACAGGTATTTCAGTTTCGGCACCGGTATGCCGATCGTCGTTACCGAAATAAAAATAAATTGAATACCGATATCGTTTCCGATACCTTTATTCGTTTTGGTTTCCAACCTTGATAATCAGTGAGAACTTAAATATTTTTTCATATAACAAAACATCATTTACACATTCGACTCCACACTTATTCTGTTCCACATATGTAGACACAATCACTTACATGCATGTACACATTTGTTAAAATTCATATCATCCTGCGAAAAATAAGTATTAGTGAAATTCGATGTAAATAACATTAGTCGGCAAAAAAGAAAAAAATGTTCGTCCTCCTTCAGAAAAAAAACTACGGCTATATATTAGGGTGACTTGAAGATATTATGATCGAAGTATTAGACATGTCCATAAGAAAAATCCAAATCTGATGGAAAAACTGAAAGCAGATTCGTGTTTAGCACATCAAAATTCTTACAGTCCAACTATTCGTCTTTAAGGGAGATTTTTTTTTGCTAACTTGTGTAATTGGCCTTCTTAAAGACCATTATCTAATTTCTTTCTATAATCTTAAAGAAGTTTTGCTAAAGGTCTGATCTTTGTTTTCTATCCCATATTAATATTGAATAAAATCTTGCTGGTTTTCTTAAGAAGAAAAGGAAAGATTTTGCCTCTAATATCAAACTTATATAAAACAGTTTAAAAAAATACATAGTAAGTTATTATCCTGGTCCTCGCAAAATTTTGAGCATAAACGCAGAACAAAAATAAAAAAAAATATTTGGAACTTCAAAGAAGCATTACTTCAACTACTTATTTGCAATAAAGCTTAATACGTTGTTACTTTATTTTTACAATTTTAGTGTTTTTGATCGGCGCACAGTGTGTGATCCAAAAATGAAATAGAAATAATTATGCAGTTTCCGAATGCTTGGTAAAATTTCAACAAAATTTTATATAGTGCTAGTGATTTTTTATGTGATAGGATTCTATTGGTCGAGATCTACAAAAAAACATCGGTGTATGTATACTTTACCTCTTAACTTGGTGAAGCTTTTTATAGTGCAAAGAAAGAAGTTTGAAAAATATTTATAGAGTCAAAAGTTATAAGCATTTATATTTGAACTTTTAAAGAAAGTCGATTTTTCCTTTTTTTTTGCCAAAAAAGTGATCGTATCTTTTTCTGTTATATAAAAATTTTCTTTAGTAACGTATACAGTATTTATATTTTTCTGAATGATAACCAAATAGACAATATTCTGAAGGAAAAATACATATATAAAAATGGGTTCCTGCGGGAGCCAAAGTTTCCCAAATTTGACCTATTTGTTAAACAAGTTTACAATTTTTGCCTTAATTTTTCAAATAGCGAAACCAAAATTAAAAAATTTTAATATTTTTTGTAATATAAAATATTTTTTTTATTTTCTAGGTAATAGAAATTTTTTCTCCCCGATATCAGTTGTGAGGATCAAAATTCTTGGAATTTTGACCCACATAATCATTAAAGAATAACTGTTTGAAATGTAAACACAATAATAAAATAAATGATACATTGGCATTTTACTGGTCGGGAGATGGATTACATCCATCTAGATTTGGGGGCGAATTACATTCGCCTATGTAACTCTTTTAATTTCAGGTGTTCCGGACGGGTGCACAGGAGGCAAAGGGTGGAGGTTTTTGACCTTAAATGGCCATGCTAACCATTTAAGAGTTAATTACATGAAAACGCAGCAGGCAAAAGTAGCAGTAGAAAGCAGCAGTTAGAAAAGCCTAGTAAAGACGTCAATGCCTACATCATCACAGCTAAGCAGGCGAGTAGCAGAACTGACGAATCACGGAGGTAGAAGCGAGAACACAACAGTAGAGAGGAAAATCAGTAGGGAGAAATACCCAAGAATGTAAGATAGCAGCCAGCCGAGAAGCAGAGGAAAGATTTAAATACAGCAAGCAAGAAGGAGACAAAATCAACAAACTAGAAGCCACATACACAGACACTCACACACAGATCAACGAAACTGTTATAGCAGCGAATATAAAGGAGACAAAAGAAAAGAAGGTTCGATGCAACAACCGCTATCGTTTCGAACAAAGTGCAGGAAAACTGCAATAATATTAGTTTTAAGAAACGTATATAAACCAGCAGAAAGTTAAAATGTATCTCTATTCTCTTTTGCTGCAGCAGAGCAGTGTTAGAGAAAAAAAAGTTGGTTGAATTGATTGCATCAATTCAACGTAGGGTATACTGATTTACAATTAGTAAGATTAAAAGCTTCAACAAGGTTTACAATCTGGTTGAAGTGGTAGGAAATAAGCACTGCTCAGGGATAAGTGATAGAATATATTCTTGGAAGTTTTTACTCGGAAAATATAGGGACTAAAGAAAAATGTCGGATTACATCCAAGATTAAATATTCAATAGGAGTTAGTAAATAGGAGGTGTGGGACTGGCAAGGCAACACGGAGGCTTCACGAAACAGCACTGCCTCAACACAAAAGAAGTTTGTGGGAAATATATGTATATACAGTGAAAGATAAGAAATAAAGAATCAAGGGTAAATAAATTAAAATAAAAGTATTGTTATTTTATTTAAGAACCTTAGACACGACTGAGTTTACCCCAGCTGCAAACCCGGGTAACCGGAGGTTCCTTACACAGTTGGGAAGATATAGCACAAAAAGTAAAAAAAATTTTGAGTTTTTTTTTGGGAATTGCGGGCTTTATTTTGACAAATCAAAAAAAAAAAAAAAAAAAAAGTGAATAACAGTTGAAATTAAGAATCAAAAAAATCTACCCAGGTGTAAAATTTCATTAAAAGATGTGCACTAATTAATATTTTATTGCATAACTAAAAATATTTGAAAAACATTTGTTAAAAAAAAACATCCAGCTCAGTTTTAAATTATGAAAGCATTTGAAAACTAAAATTGTTATAATAGAACCTTTTTGCTAGAAAAGGGCATAGTTTTAAATTTGAAAGTAAATGAAATTCAAGTCAATTTTTACAGAGTATATTTCAAATAGTTTTCAAATGAATAAATATTTAATTTCAAAGGTTTTTGCTTATTGGAATAGGACAATTAAAAAAAAATTAAGAAAAAATAAAATTTGCAAATATTTGAGGAAAACACACTAAAATTAAATTGATGGTTCCAATTTAAAATTTTTTTTTAAAAACTTCTTATTTAAAAAAAGTACACCTATTTTATATTCTTTTTTTCCAATATCTAAAAAAAAATTGTAAACTCAGCACAAAAAAACAAACGCATCCTATACCAATAATTTTTATTGGTGTTGATACATAATTATATATATATATTTATTCGGCACCCATTTTATTACGAAAATTTAATTTTCAAAATTCAATATTGGGCTTCAAGTATCAAAATTTTTACTTCTTGTCGTACCCCGAAAAAATTTTTTATTTATAGCGGATTCAAATGTCACACGATTTTTTGGATTTTTTTTTAATTCATTACAAACAACAAAATAGTGTTAAGAAGGAATTTTGAAAAAATATTTATGGATTCAAAAGTTATAAGCATTTAAATTTTGTCATCTTTTGAAATATATTTAAAAATATTTATAATACGAAAATTTGTTGCAGAATTTTTGCAAAAAAATACCGAAAAGGATTGATTTAAGATTTCGTATTTTAAGCATATTGATCATCACATTTCATGAACCAAATATCTGTTTTTGTCCATTTTATTGCGACACAATTTCGTACAAATATTTTCTTTTATATAATGTACGTATAATATTTTTTTGTTTTTTGAACAAATATGTAAGTTTTATTTTTTTTTTTTCGTAAAAAAATTGAAAGCTTTTTAAAATTAATAACAATGGAAAAATACAAAATAAAATGAATATAAAAAAACTTAACTTTACACTTTATAATCACTTGAAAATTTTATTAAAACCAAACATTATAATTTTAACACATATTTTGTAGCATCGAATACAATTTAATTATTCTATTTATTAAAGAAATTTTTTCAGTAATTTTCCGATGTTAACTTAACTAAATAACAAAAAAAAAAAAAAAAAAATATATATATATATATATTTTACATATACATATTTTTAGATGGTATTAGTATATATATATAAAAAATTATAAAAATATTTCCCATATTTCCAATAATTATTTTATTTGTCACAGGTGTAATCGTAAATGAGTCATCCAAGTGATCGTTAGCGACAAAGAACAAGACGTTGTCAGCTATGTAATCGTTGACGACCAAATAGATATTTTTCATTAAAAATCTAAGTATTTAGAAAAACAAAAAATAATATAATAAAAAAATTTTACATTTATATTACTTTAATTCATTTGAAAATAACACACTTATTCTCAAAGTGTAATACTTTTTTAAAAATGTTGTTTTTCTTCACATAATATTTTAACAAATAACACAATAACGAAGATGTGAATTGGGCAATTGCTTTTGTTTTTTTTTCTAAATTCCTAGAATTATTTCTTGATTGCTAGTCAAGTGAATTATTGTCTTAATTTCACTTTTCATATTTAAACAAGAAAGAAAAATAATAGACCTATGCACAGTGGTCGAAATCACTCATCCAGCGGAACTCAGTTAAAATTTCGAAAGCCTTAAATCAATGCAGATTACTAATACCTCACTGGGTAAACTGACATTTTTACTTTTGTTTTGTTTTAAATATTCACTCAACTGTAAAACCCCATTCAGTCAACTTTGCGACGCAACGTAGAATGAAAAAAAGTAACGTGAAACATTTTTTATAAACAGTTAACAAAAGTAAACGTATCATATGTTTTTAAACACTCATTGGGTGAACAACCCTTGTTCTTTGTTTATTCTGTAAGGAAAATAAACTACAGGTTTGTCAAAAAATCTATTTTCTGTAGATTTCTGCCATATGCTGCCTAAAATGTTTGTGGCAATAGCTACTTACCTACATCTGCACAAAGAAGGTTGAAACAGCTGATTGCGATACGATGATTTTTTGTTCACTGGTTGGACCATGGTGTAACCAGTATAAGGAGTCATTATAAGCTCAGCTGTATATTTATATTTCATATTTTAGTGTAAGACTAAAAAATGGTAAAATATGTATTTTTAATTAAGGTAAAAGTGCTGTATAGAAATACTTAATTTATTTAAATTTATAAAATCATAAAAAACAAATTTCTTACAATTTTTTAAATTTTTACAATCATTGCTTACAATTTGCACATTTTTTTCCCCTTAACGTTTCAGTCCATTTTAAGACGAAAAAATTGCTGCTATTAATGTATTGTTATATATTATATATATACCTTGTTTAATTTTTGTACCATAGGTTGGATCTTAAGCGGTCAAAAATAGCAGATGTTACAGGAAGTGTATTAAAAGAATATGATGCCTATTTACTCAATGTGTAATATTGAAATTAGTTTTAAAAACTGAAGTTTCTTTTCGAAAATTGAAGGTACACTGCCTGCCACTTGAATAAGGAATCACATTTTTTTAAATTTAACTAAGTGTATCTCCTAAACTAAAGTTCAGAAAAAATAATTTTTTGCGCAACCAAATTTCAAAGCGTTGGCTTTAGTTTCCTGAAGAAATAAAAAATATACATATTTTGTTATACTAAAATTGTGCATTTATTTAAAGACATGTATTTCTGTGCTACTATTTCGTGTGTCACTTGAATAAGGAATTCTTTTAATATTAATCAAGAAGACTATGATTGGAATTTCTTTCAATATAAACGGCTAGAGAATTTTTAATTTGATAGTTTTTAAATAGTTTTTATTCAAAATGGGACATGGTAAGGCTCTTAGTAAAACTGAAAAAGAAAAAAATTCTGATTTTGAAATCTCAGGGTCAAAATCCGGTCAAAATAGCCAAAAACATTAAAAGAGGAAAGACAGTTGTGTACAATTATTTCAATAACATGGAAAGATATGGAAAAAACATGAAATGGCGGAAGAAAACGGCAACAACTCCAAAAGAAAGACGAAAAATTCTTAGAATTGCATCAAATTCTGCCATGTCGGTATCAAAAATACATGAAAAAAGTAGACTCAGTGCCAGTCTACGAACAGTGCACCGTATTTTAAAGTTGTGCCCATAAATAATCCGATGAAAACTGCAAAAAAAAAAAACACCACTTAATGAAAAACGCAAATCACAACGTTTAAAGTTTGGCAAAAATATAATGACATGGTCCGACAAATGGTTTAAAGTTGTATCTTCCGATGAAAAAAAGTTTAATATTGATGGTCTCGACGGGTATAATTATTATATCCATGACCTAAATAAGGAGGAATTATTTTTGAGCCGCAGACACAGCCGAGACGGCGGAATAATTGTATGGGGTGCCATTCCGTATTATGGTACAATAGAATTGCTTTTTGTATCCAACAAAATGACTGCAACGACATACAAAAACATTCCAGAGGAAGAATTTCCAAAATTTAGTGATTTCTTCGGACCCAGACTTTGGACGTACCAACACGATAACGCTACGATTCATACCGCCAGAGCAGTAAAACAATGAAGTAATTAACAAGGTGTTCAACTTTTGGATTGGCCCCTATATTCACCAGACCTGAATCCAATGGAAATTGTCTGGGGTTGGCTTGCAAGAAAATTTTGTGAAGGAGGAAAACAATTTGAGAAAGGATGCAATAACGGAAGCATGGAGTCCAATTTCGCTAAATTACTTAGAGTCATTATACAAGTCGATGCCAACTCGCATTTTTAACGTTATTTCTAAAACTGGTGGCAGTACTCATTACTAATTGAATGCTAGAAGATAATAACTTTCATTTTTATAACCCAAAATTTAAAAATAAATTGCAGTTTGCTTAGTTTTAAAATATTCGACACACGAAAAAGCACCAGAGAAATACATGTCTTTAAATAAATGCATAATATTATATAACAAAATATGTATGTTTTTTATTTCTTCAGGAAACTAAAGCCAACACTTTGAAATTTGCTTGCGCAAAAAACTATTTTTTTTCTGAACTTTAGTTTACACTTAATTAAAGTTGAAAAAATGTGATTCCTTATTCAAGTGGCAGGTAGTGTATATGCTAACTAAGGAATGAATGTTTGTTGCCCATGTTTATCTAGTTTTATAAAAATCTATTACAGAAATTAACATTTGTGACAGCATGTTTAAAGTATTATACTTTATAGTTTCGTGATCTGCAACTATTGGGATTCGGCCGAATTCAGACCAACTTTTATTTCGTTTATTAATTTGATTAATTTTTGTTATAAAATGACTAAAATAATCTGCCCTTTCTTGCCCGTTTATTTTGTTAATGTACTTTTTATGAACAGTGAATGTTCCCAAGCTCACCCCTATTTTATCAAAGTAGAAGTCAGTGGAATTTATCACTGATAATTATTTTGTTAAAGGGATCAGAAATTCTGAAATTGGTTAATGTCGGTTCACTACTTCACTCAGATCCCAATCCAAATGTCTTCCCAGAATGGAGGTTTAACGCCAATAGATGCCTTTAGTATACAAATATTTTAATGGAATCCCGTACAAATAAGTTTTGTTTAATTATAAAGATCGGTCTATAATTGATCATAGTGCAGATATAAACCTCTAAGCCAAAAATTATTTTAACTTGTATAAAACCCATATAAACATTGGTAGTATGATCATATTTGACACCATCAACTTCTATACAAATAGAAAGCAAAGCGAGTAATTTTATGAGTACCAGTCCATAATTATATATATTTTTGGAAATTACTCTAAAGTTCTTTTAGAATACTATCAACATGACTCAAATATATTGAAAGTGGAGTAAAATATGGGCGGTCACTAAAAGGTCTGGAATATCTTATAATTAATTCAATAAAGTGTACTATATACAACCGAAATTTCATATTTATAGGTTCTAAGCTTAGAATTTAAGATTATCGTAAATATAGCAATATGGTGGTGTCAAAGTAGAATTAATGTGGGCGTGGTTCTCAGTGAACGAATTTTTTTAATTATAGAACATATTTTTATGTTATAAGTTGGAAGTAATTCGTAATTTGAAGTAATTACCTTCATTAGTTACGTGAAGCATAACTGTTTTTAAAAAGGGGGCGTAACATTTAGGTGTGGCATTTTATCAAGCTCTAGCAAAGTACCAGTTGTGAACAGATTAGTTTTTTAAGTAACTCAATACGAAAATAAATTCTAGACTTCGTTATTATCCAGTTACGAATTTAATGCGGCTAGAATGGGTATTTCGACCACTGTGCCATGTAGATAATATGAAACCAAAATAGAAACAAAATAAGAAACAATCTAAAAGTGAAAAAAATTTACGAACATTATAAAAAATTAATTTTAAAAACAGTAAATAGTAAATATTCCATACACATATATTTGTTTAAGATGTTGCGAAAGAAACTGAAAACAAGACAACATTTTTGACAGTTTCGTGTATCAACTAAAATGATAACGACCTTCATCAGAAAACGACAGCACAGCATAATAAAACAAGAAAGAGAAGAAACACAAACACGGCACATTAACAGGAGCAAGCAAATATTTAAGTCAAACACTTGGCTACTACTTATACGAACAAAACAAAAGGAAGACAAAGGACAAGTGTTTATTTGCTAACAAGGCTCATTAAGACTCAAGACTATGGGAAAAAGGAGCTAAATAAAAAGCAACGAACAACAAAAATAAAAGCTCTGTTCATAGAAATTTAATAGAAGGTAAACAACTTTTAAATAAGAGGAGGTATAAATGACTAAATGAATAAGAGTAAGTGAGATTATTTAAAACTGTAATAAATGATGGTTGGATTTTGGTACAAAAAGTAACTTAAAAGTACGAATCTAATAAATGATTTTGAAACTGGAAGATGTATTAAGAAGAATCTGAAAAACATAAAATTTATTACAATATTATTAAAAATATAAAAATTATATAAAAATTGCAATATAATAAAAATCTTTTAAAATATTTATGAACAACATTTTGGCGTTTTTCTTCTCTCTAACCAAATTTGAAAGATTTGAATCCGTTAGAATTTTATGGTGAATAATACTTAAAGTATCGAAAGGTAAAATAAAAAAAAAGAAAATGGAAAATTAAAAAAAATGAATAAATAAATAATCGATATACCAAATCAGTTTCCGGTAAAAGTTGGATAGCAGATAATGAGTGTAGCAAATTTAAACTTTTTATAACCAAAACCGACTTTTAAAAATATTATGGAAAATAAAAAATAAATCCGTGTATCTCCGCTGCCTGATACAAGTTTTAAAATATGGTTCCGTTAGAATTTGTAGAACGGATAGTTTTACAAATAATTAAGCGGAATTTTAATTTCCTACGTCGCCTGGTAGCTTCAGAAAGCTCCTAATATCTCTGAATATCCGAATGTTTCCACCATATGGCTTTTTACAGTTTTTAGAAAAATCTTGCTATCAAATACTTCGCTGTGTAAAAAAATGTTAAAAAATTGTAATCTATCAAACAAGATATAGGAATAAAAAGATTACTTAAAAATGTTTAAGTTATTAACAATGCGTGTACAAACAAATTTTTATTTATTTATTTTTTTTTTTTTTTTTGAGAAATGTTTAAATCAACCGTTAATTTTAATTAAATTTTAATCCCAATTGCTGAAAATACGTTTTTGTTTCTCCGGAATAATTCAAACCGCTTTCCATGATTGGTTAAAAGTTTTTAATTTTTTTAAGACTTTTTCAAAGCACCAATTTAAAACTTTTAAAAATTTTGACCATCGATTTTAAAATGTTATCCTTATCAAATAATTCTAAAAAATTCAAAGTAAATTTTTTGAGGCATATCTTATCTTGTTCTGCAATAATTCTGTTTAGTCTGAATATCAGTAGAAAACCGCAAAAAATGTCTTTTTGCTGAAACCCGCAAAAACTCAAATCGCAGGTACGGCTTATTCATACAAGGTATTGACCTAATTCTTTTTTTAATTTTATTTTCTGTAATGTTGTTTATAAACCTTAATAGTTCCATTCATACTTTTTGGAAACTTTTTTAGCAAATATATATATAGCAAATTGTATATCATAGTACTATTTGCTGTTTAAAAGTATTATTTTTGAAATACATTACGCATCTCTTATTTAATTAGAAAAAATAAATTTTTCTACACTGGAAAAAAAACTTAAGGATTAAGTACGTTGAATAAAATTCCTTGATTTTTTTCGAAAAATCTTTGATTCAACGTAGCAGTTCGTTTATTTCAAGACCATATTTATATTTTTAATAATAAAAACAGGTTCTTTCAATTTAAAGAAGTTGCGTGTTCTTTCAATGAAATTTTACGTTAATTTAGAAGAACAAAAAGGAACGTACAATTTTTTGATTAAAAATATTAATAATTTGATTTTAGAATAAAGTTGCTTTACTCAGTAAAGAAGTACTTCGAATCAAATAAATAGTTCTTTAACTTATGGGTAATTCCTATTTTAAACTTTAAAAAATGTTGACCCTTGGTTATCGATTTAGATAAAATTTGATTCATGTGTATCGGAGGATATAGAGGTATGTAAAATGACTTTTTCTCATTTTTATTTTGAGAACTGTGTCAACTCTATAGTTTTGAAAGTGATTAACATATTTATTTAAATAGTCATAACTTTTGTTATATAAAAGATTTCAAAATAATTTTTATACCCCACACCATCATAGGTAGTATGGTTATTATGCGTTTGTGCTGATATCTGTAACACACAGAAAAAATCGTCCAACCTTAAAATATACCAATCGATTCAGAATCACTTTTTGAGTCGATCTAACGATGTCCGTCCATCCGGCTGGCTGGTTGTCCATGTAAACCTTGTGCACAAAATACAGGTCTCAATTTTAAAGATAATTCAATGACATTTGGCACTTAGGACTTTCATGATACACGGGCGAAGCCTATTGAAATTGGTTATGATCGGTCCATTATTTCACCTAGCCCCCATACAAATATCCTCACGGAATAGAGGTTTAACGATCAAAAATGTCTTAAATATAGCAATAATTTAATGATATTCGATCCAAGGAAGTTTTGGATAAGTATCAATCGTTGTGCCAAATTTCATGAAGATCGATCCATAACTGACCATATCTCCCATATAAAACCCTCTTCCACATACACATGTTAGTATTAGGTTTATATTTGACAAAAATAAATTTTATATAAGTAGAAATCACAGTGACAAATTTTATGCGGATCGCTCCATAATTTACCATAGCTTCCATACGAGCTCACTTTCGAGAATCACCCTAAAGTGCATAAATTTATATAAATGTTAGTATTAACGTAATATTCTATATTCGTATATTTAACGTTATATTATTAAATATTCGTATATTTTATTTTACACTCAGTAAAAGTATCGCTCCAAAATTGTTAACATGTCTAATATAAGACCGCTCCACGAATTTTGATGGACATGCACAATGGTGTCGGGTATCATATGGTCGGGCTTGACCGGCCATATGTCTTTCTTATTTGTTTTTTTTTTTTTTTTTTGGAATAGATTTGTCATAACATGAGTTTTAAGAAAAATTTTAAAGATATTTTTGTTAACATGTGAAGTGTATCTAAAAAAGTCCATCTTTCTTTTGTTTTTTTTTTACTAGGAAGCTTTATCGGTATACTTGCTACAGAGATAATTTAAGAGAAGTCAAAATTTTTGAGTTTAAAATGGAATTACTCTTATGTTAAATACATCGTACTCATTTATTTTTTTTCTAACGGTAAATATAGTAAAAAAAGAATGTTAACAAAACAACCCTATTTGTAGTTATTATTTAACAAGGCATGTCGCTTTTTAAATAAGTGTTGTATAAAAAATAAAATCAATGATAATAAAACAATAATTTAGAAAAAACAATTACAAAAACTCTGAATTTTCTGAAAACCAATTCAAAAAAATTCAGTTATTAAAAAATATATATTTGTGTATATTCCTACAGAACTCGAGCACCAGAAATAAATTTACCGAATTCAAAGAATTTTTTGAAAGCTGGAATTTGGAGCATTTGCTGGATTTCTAAACAAGTAAGTTTAATAATGTATATATTTGTTAGAATTTAATTTTCTCAATGTTATATTTAGTTTATATTATATGTAGATAAAACAGGACGGTTTTCCATTCTTAAGTGTTGCATCTTAAATATTTTTATATAAAACTCATCAATTAAATGCATTTGTTAATAAATAAAATTTAAAATTGTTATTATGTTTTTTTCTTTCAAGACAATGCTGCTTCCCAATTAATGTATTATTTCTTGCTTTTATTTAGCTTGCTTTTTATTAGCAAATGCTAAAAAATACTTTGATTTTGCACTTAAAAATATTCAAAGCTATTACATTGCATTAGGAAATTATAAAATTTTTTTATAAATTTTATGAATAGAATGAAAATTATTAGGGATTCAGACTTGAAAACAAAAATTTTACTAATGGCAAATTCTGTAAAAAGAAATCTGTTGTGTGCAAAATATGCAAAATATTTCTCCTTAGTGTAATATATACAATATAATGCTCTTAAGTATAAAATATGACATGTAAATTGCGAAAATATGCTCTAAAACAAGAATTATCTATTAAATTAGGGCAAGTTATGCGGTTACAAATTAAATTCCTAAAATTTTTTGAAACGAATAAATAACAGTTTGGATCATTTGAAGCTTTACATATTTCTGGTTTCTCTTTTTATCATTTAAACCTGACCCTGCTCAACCTTTTATTTTAGCTGTTGGTACCAAGGACATGAAATTATTATTACTTTTTTTGTTTACTTAGATTATTTTTTAAAATAACATTGTATTATATTTATAACAACTATATTAATTATATAATATAACGTATAAATGTTATACTTACAAGTTAAGGAAATTTTATTTAATTTGGAATGTAATATAATTTATATAATTTAATCATTTAGTTACAAATAAGATGAATACAAAAAATAATAGAACAGTGGTACATTTTTTAAGACTGTATAAATGTTAGTGTATGGTAATATGTTGTTGCAATATACTTGCACGTTAGGTCAAAATTAGGATACAAATTCGTTGAAATAAAGAATTTTTTCGTTGTATTTATGTATCCTTTTTGTTCAGTGTATGAGTAAGAAATGTATGTGAGAGCTGTTTAAAATGACAAAAATAGACCAACATCTGGACCTTATTTTAAACGGTGAATTAAACATTAGAACAATACCTTAAAAAGGAATTGTAGAGACAAAAAAAAAACTTCAAGTTTTGCAGGATATTAGAAAAATGTAAGAACGTATATGTGTGTGTAAAAATTTTATAACAACCAAAAAGAGATTAAATGGAGCTTGAAAATGTTTATAACGAAATGAAAATAAGAGCTAAAATAAACAGTAGAATGAGTACGAAATTCTCAAATTACTATGCAAGCATTATGAAATGGTGGTACAATGAATATAAGGCAAAAAAAAAGTGAAGAAATGACATTATTCAAGGTTTTAAACAATTAAAATTTGATATTTAAATGTTTGAATTTGTCCCCCCTATTTGAATATTATATAGAAAAAAGAGGGCAATTATTTAATTTTAAAATTTTTCCGTTACAGCAAAGAATAAGAACAAATATTTTTTAAGATGATTACACAAATTTTTCAATTTCAAAGGTAATTGCATTATGGTGGTTTTATTTGAGCTTCATTATATTTTACTAGTAAGTATGTCCTTATTTAATGTGTACTTTGTGGCTTGTAATGAATAGTGTAATAAATTAATAGTACCATATTACGCACACGTACCAAAAAAAAAAAAAAACAAAGTATTTTAAAATTTGTTAAGTAACAAAAAGAAAGAAAAAAAAATGGCAAAATATAAGGAGTTATACTTTTTTAGAGTTTTATAAGGACTTTGTGATGCATTAAAAAAAAAAAAAAATTACATACCCAAGGTGACCAACTTTGGTGACTACACCCGTGATCCTCTAAGGGCCTGTGGTTATCCGAATTAACTCGGAAACACCTCAGCTCTGACCAAGTGAAATATTTAGATATCTGCAACATGTTTCACAATTTACAGAATTATTTCCAAAAAAGTTTTGGAGCCACTGTGCACCGATTTTAAAGCTAAATCAGATAGAGAAAAAATTGTGAAAATTTATGTCTACAAAAACTAATTTATATATGAAAATAGATTTTAAAGCTAGTTCAGGACAAATACAGCAAAAAGGAAAAAATCTGTAATAATACGCAGAGAAAAAACATCGTTGCAGCATAATCACTACAACAATATCATGTTCTCATTGTTAATTTATTGAATTTTAATAACTCTGTGTTCATGATAATAATTAATTTGATTAAATTTTGTCATTTAATGTTTACACTCAATAATAATTTTAATATGATTGACTGCAAAAATAATATATTTTTTTAAATATTTCTTATTCCATAGATAATTTTCTATTGATGGTAGCTATGTCAGATTAGATCAAGCAGTATATAATCTTACTTGCTTTAAGTTAAGGTCATTAAATTAAAAATTATCGATTTCGGCTTGGAAGATTCACATTGCGGCATATTACTGTGAATATGTGCGTATATTTTAAAAACACCATTTGACTGGTGGAGAATTCTTAAAATTCATCACAGTTCATGTTGTGCCATTATCCCAATTTTTTTGCCATAAATACAATACTGGAATTTTGTAATAAAAAAATATGAATTTAGGCACTGATGATTACGACCACTAATCAATAATTAGTTTATATACATATTTTTTTAACTCATTTTATATAGATTTGTGGCCACTAATTCCAAATATGAAAACTGATTTTAAATTCATAAACCATTTTGAATAAGTATGGCGAAAAATAATTTTTATTATGTTTTGATATTAGATAATTATTTGCATATTTACGGTTCTTAAAATTTGCTGATTAAAAATCTTTTTAATTTTAATAATTATAAAAATATAAAAATTGAGCAATATGCGTCCATTCAGCATAATGCTTGGCTAACTGGTCACATTTTTGAAGATACGTCAATGAAATCTGCCACTAATAATTGTTTTGAAATTAGTTTTGGTCGGTCCTTGTTTTCACCTAGCCCTCATACATACTATTTCATATCAGAATATATCAGTATGTAAAATTTCGCGAACACCGGTTCATAATTGAATCCATATTCGTCATAACAAACATAAGAGATGCATTTTATGTCAAAATATTAAACGTTTTCTAAAACTGTTTTGCATTAAATACATTAAATTCTTAAATTCTTAAAGAAATTTTCAACATTTATTACGAATTAACTTTGCCAAGCGTGATTTCAAAACATACAAACCAAAAAATTAATAATTTTCCAACTTGAGCTTTTACGAAAGAATTAATATCAAACATAATAAAAACATATTTTTGAAAAATCTAGCTAAAAGTGTCTATTATCCAAAAATATTTTTTTTTACCTGAAATGTTCTATTGGCCAAAATTCTGGTTTCATGGCCCAACGTGCAGTCGAATAAAAATACTAGTCCAACTTATTAAGCTTACCTTTCTTACAACTCTTATAAAAGATTAAAAGACCTTTTTGTTTATGATTTTTTTTTATAATTTAAAATAATATTTATTTGTTTATAATTTTAGCATATTGTTTAAGTTTCTTTTCTTGCTTTAAACAGTTAAAAATTATAAAAAAACAAATAATTCGTTTAATTTACTTAAAATTTAACATTAACGAAAAATGGAAAATTTTTTTAACTATTCAATTTAAACTAATTTTTGTTTCGTTTGATTTTGTTATAAATGTTCATGTGTTTGTTGTTGTGTTTTACTGTTTTTATTAATTATTATAATATTTATAATATTATATTTGTTGTTGTAGTTATTTGTTTTTTATATTTAATATACATATTAATGGTAGTACAACAAACTTTAAAGAGGTTGTAATAAATGCAAGTTTATTTTTAAATCTTAAAACTATTTATCATTAATATTTAATTATAAATATTTTTTATTAATATAAATATTTACTAGTCATAAACTATTTAATATTTAATAGTAATAATAATAAAAATGTTCTTAATTTGCTACTATTTACAAATTATATACAATACAATATTAATAGTTCGTTAGTTATTTGCGGGATTTTAGTTTTTTAATTTTTCAGCCTTTTCTGGGGGTAAGAGGAGGAGAAAAAGAAATATATGTCGTTGTCAAGGAGTAAGAAGTGAGAATATTTTTGCATATATTTGTAGCTGTTGTTACTGCCAACACAATTTACGCGTTCATCAACAACTTGGATGCTGATGTTGTCTGTTTTTTTTTTTGAAATTGTTTTCCTTTGTTGCTTCAAGGCAGTTTAGTAAAGGAGTGAAATCATTAATTTTATTTGAAAGTTGGTTTAAAGGAGAAAATATTTAGTTTTTTTTTATTAGCTGATTATTAAAAATGATTTGCAAAATGAAATAGAATCAAATTAAATTAATGAAATAAAATAAAATGAAATAAAATCAAATTAAAATTTAAATAATCTCAAAATTTATGAAAATGCTTAAATTTTAGGTTGAAATTAAAATTAAAAAATATTAGAAAATATCATAAAACTAAAAAGATTTAATTCCTTTATATTACTAGTCGAAATAAGGTAGTAATTTTCAGTTGTAAGTTTTTCATGAAAAAAAATATTTTTGCGAACAGACCATGCACACTGGGGCAGAATGAAATTTTTGTGGAAATAAATCTATAACTTCTAACCTTCTACCTATAACATAGAAAATTTTTAATCGTTTGTAAAATTTTTGTTCATTATCCGATTTCAAATAATTTTACACCTTCTTAAAGTCCTCGATTAATTTGGAAAACAAATTAAATTTCAAAATCGATTACTTTTGGACTCAAAAGAGATATCCACTTATAGTCTTTTTGTTCAATAGATAATTTTGTTTTTTAACTAACTTGGTAAAAATTTTAGATAATTGGGCTATAGTTGAAATTTCAAATGCAAATAACTTGAAAACTTTAAGAAATAAATACCACATGGAAGCATGTTTTTGAAAACCGTTAAGAAGAAGATATAAAAATATTTAAAATCGGAAAAAAATTAAAAATTTTACAAACGGTTAGAAATTTTCTAAGTCAAAGATAGCCTATTTTGAATCCAAGTAGCTCCAGGGGGCCCCCTTTAAAACTTATAATTTTACGCCTATGTGAAATTTTATGTAAATCTAACTAGCAGATTATAAGTTAAAGATTTATTTCCAAAAAATTTTGATTCCGCCCCACTGTGCCATGGAAGCTAGCAAGTTTTTCTTGATTTTTGCATTTTTGTTGGCTGATTTTATTTTTGTTGTAACTACAATTTTGTTCTTTCGTAATTGCGCCGGGCTGTCTGATATGGAAAAAATATTTTTTCTTTTTTTTAACATTTCAAATGAAATCTTACTGGCTTTTCTCCATTTTACATGCAAAATAAATAAGTTGTAGACTCGTATTGTGTAGGCCATAATTACAAACCCTTTTATATACAGTACGCTCCCCAATTTTTTGTATTCCTTTTCTCTTTTTAATGTTTATTTTTTTTTATTTGTTTGTTGCAGCTTGAGGCTTATTTATGTTTCAGTTATGTTGCTGTCGTCATTATTTTTTTCCTGTTTGTTACAAAAAGGCTGAATTTTTGTATTTGTTTCAGTTACTGTATCTATTTTCTACTTACTAACGAAATATAAAAAAAGATTTTCATTTTTTCTTATTTTGTTCCTTTTGATTTTATACACAAATTTTTTATTTCAGAATAATATTAGTTTTTTTTGTCTGTTGCCTTTTAGTAGGCAATTGAATTTTGTGTTTTTATGTTTTAGGATTATTATTTTTTTTTTTAATTTACAATTAATTTAGTTTAGTATAAATTTAATTTTTAATCTAATTTTATAATACACCATTTTCATTTGTTAAATCTTCAGCTGTTGTTGTTTTCGTTTTGTCTTGTATGTATAAAGCTGCCAAGGCATTGAAACGTGGTCCCCACGTTTCCAAATAATTAAAGTCTTGATTCTCATCATCAGTGCCTAAAGGTAGAAAAAAAAAAAAGAATGAGAATGAAAAATATACGAAAAAGAATTGTTAGAGATTTATTAAAATAAATATTTTTTTGTTTTAAAATTAAAAATAAAAAATAAGTTCGTTTAGGTAGCCAGGAGTTAAACAAATTAAGTTAATATTTGAATATTTTACACGTTTTTGGTAAAAAAAACTCGTAATGTGGTTTAAATAACACAGGTAAGTAAGAGAGTATAACAAATTTTGTACCGAATAATTTCGCCTAATTTTTATTTATACGTCACACTTTTAATCCTTTATAAGTCAGCTATGAATTTTGGCACAAATATTTATACTTATAGACAACATATTTGTACCGAATTTCGTTAAAATATTGCTGTATTTAATGATCGTTAGGTCCCTATTCTTGGAGGACATATAAAGTATTGCCAGTTTAGCCTTTTTATGGCTAAATCTAGCCTTTACTTTTAGATTAAAATTTTTTGTTTTAGCTTCTAGACATTTTTCTATCCATTTCTGAATCTTATAATTATCTTAAAAAGGCTAAAATATGACTATTTCAATAACGAAGAATATAATTTCTTATTAGGTAGATAGGTAGGTAGGTAGAGAAGGGTTGCACATCACTCAGAAGAGTGCTTGTGCATCCACTCGGAGACACAAGCACTCATTCATTGTGAGTCCCTTCGTAGAGAATTTCTTATTAACTACTACTAATTTTATTTTTACAAAATTATCAATATAAGCATTTCTGTGTATTTAATCACACAAAAGATCTATGTTTTATATATATAACAAACATTTTCACCAGCGGCGCTTCATTATCGAAATCGAGAACAACTAATATACTAAAGTACTAATAACTAATTTGATGGAATTACTAAATCGATTTTTATAATAATTTTTGAGTTTTGTTTCATTGACTATAAAAACTATACGCATAATTTTAGCAAATTATTAAAAAAAGCGAAAGATCACCCGAAAAACTTAAAAATGCTTTCAAAGGAATTAAAGTTTAAAAATGTCGAAAATTCAATTCAAAACATTTTAGTATTTTTTCACATGAGATATAACCCAAGTTTGTATGAGATTTTTTTGGGCGATTTTTCATTCGGGTTATTTTATTAACAGCTGTTCTATTTATAAGTTTATTACAAATCTTTTAAAAATATTAAAAAATTTTAACTTTTTTTCTGGCCTTATTTTTTGGGATATTTAGCCTTTTTGACGTTTTTTTAACAATTCAATTGGCTTCTTCAACTCAGAATGAGATTCTGACTTGAAGTTTAAGGTTGCGGTCCGAATATTTTTTCGAGAGTTACAAATATTAGCACAAATACATAATAACTAAGCACCTATGATTGTGCACGATATAATATGGCAAAGTTTGGAATCTGACAGGACTGTAAAATTTGTGGTGTAATAACATTTTTAATTTTTTTTATTAAAATGGAGCTATAATTATAAAAGCTTTATCACATTACTAAAAATATATGAATATTGCGTAAAAAGTAAATTGCAACTTATCGCCTCTGTTGCCAGGAAATGAGAAAAAAGAGCCTAAATTGAACTTAAACAAGTTAGAGTGTTGTGCCGAATCTTTTTTATCCTCCAAACTTTACAAAGAAATAAAATGAAATAGTATGCCTTCATCTTTTAATATTTAGACCTAAAAAAAAAATAAATAAATAAAATAATACACACATTTGTTCCACAAGAAACGCTGGTTTAACCCTACTGTACAAACTCGGGTACCTTTTTTGACTTTAAAGTGCTCGAGTTTCTTTAATGAAGAAGATATAGTCACTAAACTTCAGATTGCCACAACTAAGGCTTTTTTAAAGCTTAGGAATTGAAAAAACCCTATTTTTTAACTTAGTCTATATACAAAATATCCGTGTACCCCCATAGAATTTTTGTGTGTTTTACAGTACAATTAACTTTTATTTTCAGTAGTTGTAAGTTTTAATACATTTGCTTCATTCAAAGTTAAAATTAAGAAGTGTTTTTGTTTAAACTAGTGTATAAGCCAGTATTGTATAAAATCTGGGCCTTTTAAAATTTAAAGGAAAATCAGTTTCATAAGCAATCTAATTTTAAAGTTTCTAGGTCATTTAGTAGCTTCAGAAAGAGGAATAAAAGATAATATATGCCAACTTTCAAATATTTCTCACTATCAATATTTTGTGACAGTCATCATAATTATTATTCGTCCTTCAAACCATTTTTATAGCCTTTAATATTGGCTGTGTTTTTTTAGGAATTCTTTGTAGTTTTTTGTTATATGTCATATAAATATTTCCCACATATAACATTTCCCACATATCATGCAAAGGCTCAAGATGTTGACATTATTTCATCAGGTCACATAAATTTTCGATACTGTAGCTCCAAACTTGATAGAACGCTGTGTTATCACTGAAAACATTATTTTAGATTATAAGAAAGTTACAGCTGGACTTGAACGTTTTTCGGAGAGGAACTTATATGGTACCTGTTCATAGTTGGGGATCAAGTCAATTCCATCGTTGACAACATTCTTTAGTGTTGTTAAAACGTTATAGTCTGGCTTTGCCGATTTTTGTAAAGTTTTCTGTTGTAAAGTTTAGAATTAATTTATACTTTATAGAATTTTACATGTACAAGAAATATAGCGTCTATTAATTTATGCACTTTACAATGATTTTCAGAAGTGGTTCGTATATGGTGGCTATGGATTTTTGAGGAGCGTTTATAAAGTTATTTTATAAAATGAAATGAGAATTTTAACGTATACATAATTTTTATATGTACTGAATTATGTAACAGTTATAAAATTTATGAGCATAGAAACCCTATTGTAGGGGAAAATTTATATTGGTGCTAGATTATAATAAGTGACCCATTGTCAACTAACTCGAACAGAGTTCGTTCCTGCATCATATAAGTAAAAATTTCATCCAACTGCGACTTGAAGCTTTATTAAAACTTTAACACGGACGGATAGACGGACGGACATCGTAAATATGCTCAAACAAGCTTTTTCTACGCGTATTAACCATTGTGCTTTTATCTTCATAAATAGTTAAATTATTCTAATAAATAATTAACATAAAATTATAATTTTTTGTATAAGTTCAAAAACCGAATAAGGTGTGTTCTCGTGTGAGTACCCTGGGTATTGATAATGTTAAGTTTTTTGGGTATGTACCGTAGGGTTAAAAAAAAACAACACAACAACGTATTAGCATACATATATTTATATATTTTTGTATGAATATACAAACTGACTGCATATACAAAAAACAACAATACTAATAACTTGAGGAATGACATAATGTAAGACATCATAAATCAGTTTTAAAAATTTGCAATAAATCCTCAACATTTCGAGTTATTCGCAAAAAACTATTTTTGGGTAGGTTTTTTTTATAAATGTATTTCTAATTCCGTTATTCTCTTGTTAGCTTTTCCTTTTTAAACTTCTTTGGAGAGTAGAAGAAACAAGCTTTTTAACCGTATTTATTTAGGTCAAATAGTAAAAGTAAATTTTCAAACAACTTCTAAAAAAAAATTTTTCCACAATCTTTTGAGTTCAACTGCTATTTATTAAAATTTTTGCTATAAAGGCTACTAGAACGATGTAATAATTTTTAAGGCCATTTAGTTTCGAACATATCTAATTTAAATTTTTAAATTGGAAAAAGGTGTAGAAATTATTCGATTTTATCAGCTAAAACTTACTAAAACTTTCCATACATTTTTAATATTATCCTCAAAAAGCAAAAAATCTTAAAAAAAAAAAAAAAAAAAAAAAAAAAAAATACTTGAAGAATTTTTTAATAAATTTTGGAAAATGCTTAATAAATGTTTGAGCTTTTGCTCTAAACAAAATACATTTCAAACTTTGTAAACAAATATGGAGTCCTTTATAAAAAAAGTGAGAAAAATTTACATCAAAATCAAGATTTTGAAAAACAAAAGAGTAATAAATTTAAAAGTGGTGAATAATTCATTACTTAGTTTGAATGTATATAAAAGATGGTAATGTAGTTAAAAAGTAGATTCTTCTGTTTTTAAAATCAATTTAAAAATCTTAACTAAACTTAAAATTTATGAAACTACGAGATCTATAGTGTAGGAACTACCATAAAAACAGTTTTTTTTTCGTAATATCTCAAAATTTAGAGAGTGTTTAGAAATTTTTTTAAATTGCTTTGTGATGTCGTCTTCCGATTGAAAATAAAAACTGCTGTTTTCAACTAAACTGCTTGGTTATACAAGAAACAACAACACCACTAATAAGCATTATAATCAGTGCTGATACTTACATGCAAATGCATGTTTTTACTGAGTAAGTGAAAATCAATACTGACCAATTATTTTTGCGAATTGAAGAGTTTGCAAATAAAATATTATTGTATATTTTAGCATATTTTCAATAAATTGCATAATATTGCATATTTTCCTTTAAGTGCATAAATTCTGCATATTTTACGATGCTTATTTAACTTTCTTTTTATATTTTGACTACGAAATAGCCCAGAAATATAAGGGGCGTAAATTGAAAAAAAAAAAAAACATTGGGCTCATATTATCGTTTGGCCTTTTTAAACTACTGCCCAGCAAAAATAAATAAGAATAATTTGTAAGCAAGTATTTTTTTATTACTTCCAAAATTTCACACAAGAAACCGTACACTTATTTCTTGTGTTTAAGAAGTCATATCAACAAAGATGTTATTAAAAAGCGATTCAGATAAATTTTTCCGATATAAAACGTTTAGAGTTTACAATTTTTAAATAAAAGAATAATTTTGAAATGAATTATTTTTTTAATAAAAAATATTTGGTTTATATAAAAATTGAAACTAATTTCTTTGATTTGATAAAAAAGTACATAAAAAATCTGTTTTACATGACATCGTGAACATAACTTACTACTCAGTGAATACGTATCAAAAAGAGAACATCTTCCATCTTCTGACAAGCCTATATTAAATTCATTGGAAATGATCCCAATTCGTACTACTTCTGGATCACAAGTTTAGAATCTTATTGATTTTTTTTGATGTTCTTTTTTTTGCTAAGTGATGTCGAAGAACGATATATTGTTAATGTAATTGTTGGAGTAATAGATAAAAATGAAAAAATGTCCAAGAAGACATGTTTAGTTAACATTATAAAATTATATAATAAGAATAAATAAATCATGTTGGTGTTCGGTGTAGTCAGAACTTCGAAAAAATGAATTAAACCTTAGCTTAATTCCCTGAAATTTTAATTCTGATTTAAAAAATACTAGTTTTTCATTCCATAACACCATTCCTAAAAATATAATTCTACAGCTTCACTTAAAGACTTTTGTTTGAATAGAATTATAAATAAAATCGGTCCTCAGTTCTCTACCATGGATCCTATATATTTTGGCAAAAGAAAGATCATTGATTTCTTTTCTCGAAATGAGTGTCACCAAATTTTTATTATGAAAAGAACAAAAATATTTTAAAATTTGGTTTTGGTCCTCTAAATGATTTTTTAGTGCATTTTTGTGAACAAAATTTTTAAAACTTCTTTCAGATGAATCATAGTAACAAAACAACTTTTGAATATTTTATCAATAAAAGAAATAAAAGTGTATATTTTTTATATTTTTCAAAGAATTATATTAATATTTTTTTCGATGATGTAATAAAATGACTTCTTGTGAATCCAAATTTTTGGCAAATATCTTTATACCCTACAAATATCTTTATACCTTACACTACCATAGGTGGTTGGAATAAAATGCATTTCTGCTGATGTTTGTAACGCTTAGAAAGAGTTATCCAACACCCACCTCAAATTACACCATTTTACTCAGAATAACTTTTTAAATCGATCTAACGATGTACGTCCGTCTGGCTGGCTCTCATTGTAAAACTTGTGCACAAAGTACAGGTCGCAATTTTTGAAGATAATTTATGATACAAGGATGAGGACTACCGAAATTGGTTGTAGTTGGTCCATAATTTTTTCTAGCCACCATACAAATGTATAGAGTTTAGACAATCAAAAATCCCTTAAAAATTAGAAAATTTTAGTGAAATTTGGTGCAAAGAAATTCTATACAAGTATCAATTTTTGTACCAAATTTTATGAAGATCGGTCTACAATTGACCATCGCTCCCATATAAACCCCTCTTCCGAAAGTCACTTTAACGTGCATAAATCCCATACGAATGTTAGTATCGAGTTAATATTCGACACAAATAAGTTTTATGTAAGTAGAAACAAAGTTCACAAATTTTTTGAGAATCGGTCCATAATTTACTATAGCTCCCATATAAATCCACTACCAGGAATCGCTCTAAAGTGCATAAAATCATCTAGATATTAGTATCAACGCATTATTCAGTATTTGTAAATTTTATTTTATTTAGTAAAATTTTATTTAGTAAAATTGGTCACAGGTGTAATATAAGTCCCCTTCCCGAATTTTTATGCTCTTGACCGACTATATGTTTCTTTCTCGTTTTTTATAACAATCACAAAATTGGGAAAATTTTGACACCAATTTTGAAAGAAAACCAGAAAATTTTGTTGCGGAAAAATATACTACGCCTGTGATTTTCGATCGCTGGTAGGGAACTGAAGATGAATGTAAAAATGTTTCTAATATTTTTCCCGTATTCTTCTACATATTTTATTTTCAACGGGATACTCTAATTTTATGTGTGAAAATAACTGTCACACGGTGTAACAGAATCTTCGGAGAGTTTATTTAAAAAGCTGTCTATATATGTCGCAATCTTAGCAGGCAAAATTATAGAAATCACAGTCGAGAAAAATGTGTGAGAGTGATCTCCCCGTGTTATCATGTTGCAGATACTTGTGCAAACACATACATACACAGAAAAATTATTACATTAAATTTTTCTTCAATTAACACAGTTGTTTCATTTTATATACATATTTTATTAATGTATTCAACCAGAAATAAAGCAAACAAAATCTATTAAATTCAAATTAAATTCAAGTGTCTTTTTTTCATTTAAAATTTTAATTAATTTAATTACCTACTTGATTGATTTAATAGATTTTTTAATTGGAAACATTTTTCTGCTTTTAATTTTTTACACTTATTAGTAACTGACATAATTATTTTGGTGAGAGTTGCAAATTTAAAGAAATTTTTAATTTAATGAATTATATTTGCGGTATGGTGATTGGTGAATTTTTTATGACTTCTCATTGATAACTATTACTTGTTTGGTTCGCTCTAGTGCTATTTTCAGTAGCATCTAAGTAATATTCACATTAAGAGCATACAATCGTTTCTGAACATTATAAGATACGATTTTATTCAAAATATTAACGATTAAGATGCTTTCAATGGTAGTGTTTGTAACGCTCAGAAAAATTTTTGATTCTTCAGAATAAATTTTACCGATTTTAAAGTATATCAATCAGAAATCTACACAGAATCACTTCCTTTCCGAAAATCTCGAAAATTATTTTTACGTACATAAATATTGGTGTAGACTATTATATTTTTAGGCTTGATCGACAACAATCATCTCACTTGCACCAGTTTCCTTACTTTAAATGCCTCCCTTAACTTCTTGGCAATAAAGTTTTACCAAAAAAAAAAAAAAAAAAAAGAAAAATTAGTAGTCAAAAAAGTTGATTTGCAGATTTGGAAGGAGCCCTTTAATACTGGAATGGCTCTTACGACATGCAATTGTCTACTTTTTCTAAGTCCCACAGAATTTAGCGAGTATTTATTATACCAATAGATTAACCGGTAACTAGTTAAGCCACTAAAATAGTAAATGTATTGCATTCAGACCCTCATGTCTTTTCCAGAAGTATAGCCGAATGCAGCATATTCTAACGCGTGACCCAAACATATACAATATATATCAATATTGATTTAATACATTAACATATATTGTTTTTGGTCTCTCGAATGAATATTTAGATTCAGATTTCCACCCAAAATGATACTTAGATATTTTGTACTGGCAAATCATGCCAATAACTACTGTACAAGTTGAATTTTACACTAAATCCATTTATAGTGCTCCAAAAACTCAGCACTCTCGAGACATCTCTAATGAGAAGTAGATAAAATGCTCGATGTATTGACATTCACAGAAAGAATTATTCGATTAAGTTCTCCAATTAGATTGTTATTTAATTTTAAAAATTCTTTATTAATGTAATTAACGTTTTTGAGATAAATAAATCGTTTTTGATAAATCGTAAGCGAAAAAAAAAAAAAATATAAAAATGTTGAAACGGAAAATATTTTTATCACAATTATATAAGATTTCCAACTGCTTAGATTCTAATAATAAAAAAACAGTATCCAGTAATGAAGATTGCGAAGGTTTCCTGAGGTGCCAAAGTTGAAGTGAATGTAAAATTATTCAGTAAGTATAAGTTTTAAAGATTTGATAGGAATCTATAAGTCATATAATTAGATTGTTTTGTTGTTATCGTACTTAGATGTTCTCATCTATGACCAAGCATGTACACAAGCTATATTATAATGATTTTTGGAATAATAATTATATATAACGGGTAAGTTTATAGCAACTACTTTAGCAATTTTTCTTTTTTACTTTTTTTTATGTAGTCACTAGGTTGTAAAGTAAACTTCGTGATAACTCAGATCCATTTGTTGGGGCGTTGCATTGATTTGACCGCTATTAATATGAATTTTACCGGAAATCAATTATAAGTATGTAATAAATATATTTAAAATACATTCCCATATATATGTAACATAAATTCAATATACTACATACATACATACATTCATATACTACATACATACATACATTCATACATATAAACAAACATACATTGCGCTCACTATATTTAATACATTTACACAGATTTTCACATGGGGCCCTTACAGCGAAAATTACAACCGACAATATTTTCAATATTCAGTTTTCTTATTAAAATCAACAATTTGGAATTACTCATATTATCTGTCAAAAAAAGAGTATATATAGTACAAAAAGTTTTGTATTCTGCATATAAGTAATTTTTTTGTTTATGGCTCAATATATTCGTCTTTATTTATCTCCTTTATTTTTGTAAAAAAGTTTTTACATAAATATTTGTATTAATAAAATAAAAATAAATAAATAAATAAATAAAAAATAAATAATTTGGATAAAATTCGTGTATTATTATATAAGGGAAACATTTCTGATCAATATTAGAGATTTAATTAATCTTAGAACCACATTAATAAATCCTTTAGTTGATCTTAAACAAAATTTGGATTATAATTTTTATTGAATCGATTAAAACAATTAATTGAAATTTAAATGAAAATCAATTATACTCAGTTAATTGATATTTTCATTTTGGTGATTGGAGCAAAATCAATAAAAAATTTAATTAATATAATCAATTTCGTAATTGAAGTAAATTTTTATTTTTTTTTTCTGTGTTCTCACATAAAGAAAGAAAATATGTGATGTGCATTTTGTCACTTAGGGAGACCTAAACAAATGTTTAAAAAATCTACAAATAAAATGGAAAAGTAAATTTTTAGTGATTCACATCTACAGCATATATTACCAAGACGTTTAAAATATACCACTTGTGATTTTAAAACCTTAAAATGGCATTATCTTGAATTAAGATCTTTTGTCAGAAGTTTACAGATATTTATTATATTTCTCCTGTTCATTTCACTTTTTATTGCTTTAGAAATTAATCTTTTTCATTACTGATTTCTTAAACAGTTTAATGCTACAAAACTGAACTTTTTATTTTTAATCATTCTCAAAATTTATGTTAGTTATACTGAATTAATTTAATGTCTTCTATTTTATTACCATAATTATGTTTTACGTTTTTATTATTCTTAGAATGTCAAATTTCTTCAAATTGACAACTTACCTGATGCTAATGAACTTAATGATTCAGCGATACTCCCACTACCCTCGTATGTGAAATTTCTTAAATCATCAAAGGGTGGTGCGTTTAAGTCTTTATCGCAGCGCTTTTTACGTTCCTCCATTAAAAAGCCCATGTTTAATTCTTGGCCTGGCATTAAAGTAACGACAGGATCTATAATGATTATGAAAATATTAAGCAAAAACACAAAAATAAATTACAAATCACACAAATTAGTATTAAAACGAAAATCGTTACTGTTATTGATAAATACTAAAGAAACAAAAACAAGCTGTAGTAAATTATACTAAAACAATGTTAACGACTTTATGACAAGGCACATGAATAACATGAACAGAAATTTAAACCCCCAACTTTTAATATTTTACGTGCCCTTATTTTATAAAATTTCTACTGTAAGCTTATTTTTTGAAGAGAGTTGGCTCAATATTTAATACTAGGGAGCCAATTGCTAAGATAGGACAAATCAGCAAACAAACTAATACTTACATATTATTGGCACTTTACAGGCAGCTATATCTGGTGGCATGTTACCACCCTGTCCTATGGGTATCTGCAGGGGTGTAATGTCAAATGCTGTCATATCATCTTCACCGCCACCTTCATCATCGTAACTAATCACTGTTTCACGTACATCTTTTTCTGGGCCATTACGTTTTTTGTTTGTTGTTTTACGTTTACGATTGTACAGTACAAAGATAAGAGCTAAAACTGTATTAAAAAAAAACAAACAAATAGGAGAAACAGAGAGAATAAATAAAAATTATAATAAGTTGGTTTTAAGTGCTGATGGTTGTTTGGAAATTAATTGTTTTATGGTTCAGAGGTGAATACGTTAATAAAATTTTTATCATAAATCATATTGTAAGAATAGATAGAGAAACACACAATAATTTGCCTTACAGACAACTTTGCTGATGAACATTTTTAATGAGTTGTAACTCTAGAATTCAATAAAATTAAATGTACACGAGTTATCGTTTGTAATTGAAATTATTACCTTTCTGGTGAAATTAAAATGTTTAATTGCAGACTATTTGACGCAGTTTCAGAGGAAAGGAATAATGAGAAAAAGTTTTTTACTGTAACAACTATAAAAAAGAAAATATTAAAATGAAGTAAAAACAGATGCATACCGCAGAAGAGCATTGGTCCCGATAACTAAAACTGTAGGTGTGTTAGTGAGATTAACGAAATTGCAATAAAAGAAAATTTGGGACAATTAAAATTTTGTATAACTTTGATTACTATAGCTGACCATGATATCTGGTTACTGTCGTCTGCCGGCATTATCTCACATATTATATCAGCGTTAATCATACACGGAATACAAAAGTTAATTTTATTTAATAATTCGTATGAACTTTCGTTAATGACTTGAACAGATGCTGTATAGTTTAAATACATAGGATACACTATGGTGTCCCTTTTACGAAATTTTTCTGGGTGTACGCAGAGAATTTTCTTAGCAGTAAGCTTGAAACTAACCTAAGAAAGAACTAGAATTGATGATTATGTTAAATATAAATTAACTAAACTTACTTAGGAACTGGAACTGAAATAATGTATGTAGGAAAACAGAAAAATTTTAAAATCAATGAAACCGAATTAATGTTGTAATAATTTCGAACATGGTTTTGTCTTTAATAAAATGGCTTATAACATTGTGTTAGCAACACTATATATAATCAAATTGCAAAGTTCTGTTGACCACGGTGTATATAGTTATTAGTTAAAATTCTTCAAGTTTGAAAGATTAAAAAACAGTGATTGAAACTAAACAAGGTTTTTTTTACATTTATGATTTTTTCCCACAAGCTTCAATTTGTAGTGTTAGTGTTAGATATAGAGGAACAATATCACTTTATATGCTATGAAATGACTAGGACAATCAAAAATATGTTCTAAAAAAGTGTTTTATGCGCATAAAACACTCTCAAAATCGGAAAATATGCCCTTTAAATTTAAAAATATGTCCTCAAAATAATATTTATTCTGGTTGAATTTTAAATTAATTGCTATTCATGCTAAAAATAACTTAATTTTTATTGGCAATGTGCAAAATTGCTCTTTAAGTAAAAATATATGCAAAATATGCCATTTAACTTGCTGACATAAGAATTTTCTATAGAAATATGACAAAATTAACTGCTTAGCCCAAAATATGCAAAAATATGCCGTTCTAAAAACGATGCCAAAATTCTTTAAATTATCTGAAACGATAAATATCTAACAGCTTTGTTAATTTTAAGCCCAGGAAAAAATATCATTTTGCAAATTTTTGGTTGCCCTGCTTACAAATCTATCGCTATTCGGTCAAATTTTATATGATGGTAAACCTTAAAATCAAAATTTTAAGTATTTTGATATTTTTCATCATACAACAATTGTTATAGATTTTTCAGCTTTTATAATTCTTGTTTCATTTTAATATTAAAAGTAATACTAAAATGTTAATTTAATGCCTTGTCAGACTGCCAATGTAGCCACATTATATTTTTTAATATTATTCTTGATTATTTGCTTGGTTATCATATATGATATACATTTACTTTTTACCATTCCTTAAATTATTGTTTTAGAATTTCTGAAAAAATTTTGATTTTTAACCACTGCGCGTTCATCAAATAACATTCTAGAAATATCTTAGAGTAAAAATTCGAACATGTTTTTGGTTAAAAAAAATTATGACCAAATGCCACAAAAGATAAATAACCTATCATGGTTATAAAAAAATAAGTTTTAAGATTTTAAAAAATATTTGAAAAAATATTCAATAAAAATTAACGGTTTACATGATTTAAACCCTTGTAACTTTTACACTATACAAGATATTAATTAATTTTTTTTTCGGCATTAAATGGTCTTGAAATTAGCTAAATACGTGTGTACCGGGTATTCTTTTTGTTATTTTAAGAATTATGAAAAAAAATTATTAAAAAAATAATAATCAAAATAATACAAATGGTTATATATAGTTCATCACAAGGCAATGAATGTGTACAACTATAGTGTAAATAAGTGAATTTTTAAATTTTGAGAATTTTCTTAAATTTTCAACTTTAAACGTTGTAACTTTTGGACCCCCTCGCGAAATTGATTTACGCTGACGGATTTTAAATGCTGAAGTAGTGCTATTTGTTGTTCAAATTAAAAAAAAAATATTTTACAAAAAAATACTTTATATTTTTACTTTTTTATGATTTTAAATCATGCGACAATTCCATTAAATTTAACTGTGTTCTTTTCATTTAATAACAAACATTTTATATTAGAATATAAAATACACAAAATGTAACCATAGAAAATGGAGGCAAAAAATATTCAAAATAATTCTATGAATTATATTGCAAAGCTTTTTTTGTTACATTTTTTATGCATTTGTTTATTTTATTTATTTCTTTTTTTTTTCAATACTTATGGTATTATAATGATTTTAAGTCGTTTTTTTAGTGAAAGAAAGTCTTTATTTAAGGGCAACTTTATTAGCACTTTATAAGATTAAAATTAAGTGAAATAAAACCAAAAAATAAAAAAGAAGCGAAATAAAAAATGATGAAAAACCTCAAAGAAAAAGGCCTTACACACAATGATTTATGGGAACCAATGGTGGTGTGGCTGTTAAATTTGAAAAAAAACAGCAATTGTAAAAAAATCTGGCCAAAAGAGATAAAGCTTTAACAGCTAATGAGGGTTCACCAAAGTTAATTAATGAGTTTTTTTTAGGGTATTTTTTAAAAACTTTTGTTCATATTTTAAATATACATGAATGATTTTAAAATTAAAAAAAAATTTTTTTTCTTTGAGCATTTGGTCAAGTTGGTAGGGATTGAAATTCAAGTTGTGGAAAGTTAAAGTGCTTTATAATTAAATAAAAACAAAAAGCAAAGATGTTGGATATTTTGAAAGATAAGAATATATAATTGGTATGTTTTACAAGCTTAATATTTTATACAATAATACATATCATTTTAAGCATTTGTAAATTATAAATAATAATAATAATAATAATAATAATAATATAAATAAGCTACAAAATTCTGTAATAAATAATAACTTAGTTTTACATTTTAAGTTTTTAATATGGTAAGTTTAATATATAAAGTTTAATATATAAAGCCTGCCACTTGAAAAAGGAATCACATTTTTTTTAAATTTAATTAAGTATATTTCCTAAACTAAAGTTCAGAAAAAAATAATTTTTTGCGCAACCAAATTTCAAAGTGTTGGCTTTAGTTTCCTGAAGAAATAAAAAATATACATATTTTGTTATACTAAATAAATGCATAATTATTTAGACATGTATTACTGTGGCACTATTTCGTGTGACACTTGAATAAGGAATTCTTTTCATATTAATCTATGATTTGAATTTCTTTCAATATAAACGGTTAGAAAATTTTTAATTTGATAGTTTTTAAATATTTTTTATTCAAGATGGGACGTGGTAAGGCTCTTAATTAAAAGAAAAAAATCTGATTTTGAAATCTCAGGGTCAGAATCCGGTCCAAATATCCAAAAACATTAAAATAGGAAAGACAGTTGTATACAGAAACAACATGAAAGGGCGGAAGAAAGTGGCAACAGTTGCAAAAGAAATACGAAAAATTCTTAGAACTGCATCAAATTCTGCTATGTCGGTATCAAAAATATGTAAAAAAAGTGGAGTAAGTGCCAGTCTAAGAACTGTGCACCGTATTTAAAAGTTGTGCCCATACATAGTCCGACGAAAGCTGCAAAAAAATACCATTTAAAGAAAAACGCAAATCACAACGTCTACAGTTTGCTCAAAATACAACGACATGGCCCGACAAATGGTTTAAAGTTTAATATTGATGGTCCCGACAGGTATAACAATTATTTCCATGACCTAAAAAAGGACGAATTATTTTTGAGCCGCAGACACAGCCGAAATTGCGGAATAATGGTATGAAGTGCCATTTCGTATTATGGTACCATAGAATTGATTTTTGTATTCAAAAAGATGATTGCAACGACTTAAAAAACATTCTAGAGGAAAAATTTCCAAAATTTAATAATTTCTTTGGATCCATACCTTGCATAATTTTAGTATAACAAAATATGTATTTTTTTTATTTCTTCAGGAAACTAAAGCCAACACTTTGAAATTTGGTTACGCAAAAAATTATTTTTTTTCTGAACTTTAGTTTATACTTAATTATAGTTAGAAAAATGTGATTCCTTATTCAAGTGGCAGGTAGTGTATGTAAATTTCAAAATATTTCCACTCGGCTTACTATTTATACTTTTCATTGTAGCAGCTGTAATTTCATTACTGTAATACAAGAACTAAGGTAGAACTTGAGCTCACTTAAGATGTGCGAGAAATTAACCAAAATAAGGCTAATATTGAAGAGAACTAAAGTTGAATTGCAGCTGCACTAGAACCAAACAGAACTGAATTATTACTGAACTAGAACTATATTAGGACACATTGAGACATCCTCACATTCCCGCAATAAAATATCGTTTATATATTTCGATTGAAATATCGATATATCGCCACTTTCTTTCTAGTTCAATTCTATAACCATGAAGTATTTTGAATGTTCTTGCTAACTTGTTCTTCAGATTTATTAACTCATATTCATCATTTGTAGCTATAATTTAATCAACTATATAAATTAATAATATGTGCAAACACAGCAGTAAAATTCATACAGTTGTAGGCCTACATAAGTTGGGTGTTTATAAAATATTTTATACTACTGTTTTCCGGATTGTTTAAGCCCGTGCAGTGACTTTTTGTGTAAAGATATCTTTTCTTATTTATACTTTTCAGCTTCCTCTTTTTCGATAGAGATTTGTTCATAGAGATTTGTTCATCTAACTCATCGTTTAACTGTGCGCTGACAAAACATAACTGATATACTTGAAAGTTTAATTGAGTTATTATAACTAATTTTATTGATGAAAATTTTGCAACTAGAGCAAATGCTTCTGAAAAATCTAGACCTGGTACTTGAACTACTTGTCTTGCTTTTTCTTTCTATAACTAAGCTATAACTGAACGAGAATTGAACCAGAACTGATCTAAAACTACAACTGAACCAGAAATGAGCAAGAATTAGAACTAAACCAGAAATAAACCAGAATTAGAACTGAACTAGGACTGAACTAGAACTAAACTCGAACTGAACTAGAACTGATCTAGACCTGAACTGAAATGGAACTGATCTAGAACTGAACTAGAAATAGATATAGAATTGAACTAAAAATGATCTAGAACTGAACTATAACTAGAGCTAGAACTAAACTACAGCTAGAACTGTAATAGAACTGAACTAGAATTGAACCACAACTAAACTAGAACTGAAGTAGAACTGAACCAGAATTGAACTAAAATTCGAAATGCACTAAAGCTGAACTGGAACAGAACTTGATCTGAACTAGAACTGAAGTAGCACTGAACTAAAGCTGAACTGAAACTGAAATAGAACTGAACTAGATCTTAACTAGAACTGGAATAGAACTGAACTCAAACTGAACTAGAACTGAACTATTACTCAACTAGAACTGAACTAGAACTGAACTGGAATTGAACTAAAACTGATCTAGAAGTGAACTAGCACTGTAATAAAACTCAACCAGAATTCAATAATTGTTAGTTTCATGTATTTGGCTATAAGTTATAATGGATATGGGTTATTAGTTAGAGTATTAGATTAGATTAGAGTATTAGAATAGATACAAAAAGGCATCCCATATCTAAGCTCCCAGCTACATAATATATATTACTTAATTAACCTAAATTGCTCTATGCCATTACAATTTAAACTGGTAAAACCATTAAAATAAAATAATTACCACACACTAATACAAATAGCAAATACCTAAATGTATTTGTTCATATTCGCCTACCCTATAAGCGTATAAGTGTTATTGATTTGTAAAGACTAATTCAAAAACACGTATACGCAATGTAAACCCCTATTTTTAGACATCAAACATTTCAAATGCTAATTGTGTACAAATTACCTTTTCTTTTCATTTAATTCCACTTTTATTTCAGTTAAATATTAAAAAAAGTGACAAAATAAAATCGAACCTAAAACTTGTTGATGTCACTAACACTCATTTATTTATTCAGTCATTCCTTTATGGTTTCATTCGTTTATTAATTAATTCATAAAATTGATATTTCAGTATGTTATTCCCATTCAATCTTTGTCATTGTTGTTGTTTTTTCTGTTTTTGCTGCCTTTGTTTTTGTGCTTGTGAATATAAAACCATTGACAGTTTGTTCAGAAAACCCCAAACCTTTTAAACTAATTAAAAGCAATAAAATCCCCTTTTTCTCTCTCTTCATTCGTTTTCAATGTTGTGTGAGTGTGTTTGTTTATTTGTTTGGAATTTCAATGCTTAAAAAAATGAATTAGAAAAGAAATCGAGTTAAAAATGTAAACACCAAAGATATTTCTGCTATTTCTGTATGTCTCGTTGTATATGCAGAAATTTATAGCAATGACGAGCTTTGAATGAACCCATTAAAATGGCAAAAACATGTGTTACCTTAACACTGGGATTTAACATAATAAAAATGCCAAAATAAAAGAAAATAACACTGAAAAATAATTTTCTATTTTAGCTTTTATTAGCCAAGTAGCAGCATTATTAAAAAAAATGTAGTAAAAAATATAAAGAGGGCTCTTAATTTTAATGATTTTTTTCTTTATTAATTTCTTGTATTTTTCCTTTTTTAGCGAAAATTGTATTTGTTTTGTATCATTTATTTTTTTCTCAGCTAAAGATAAAGCATAATATTGCAATAAAAATTAATAAGTTGGAAAGTAGGTTTTACGGCACTAATTAATACTGGCAAGCAAGTCTGCCAGATTTAAGGTTCTCACCTTAAATTTGAGGAATTTTTGTTGCAGAAAAGAATGCAAATTTAGTTTTGGGGATTAAGAAATTTGTTGAGAATATCTTAGATTTTTTTGGATTGGATTTTTTCAGAGACATTTTATAATAATTGTTTAGTTACTAAAATTGGAATTTTGCACAAAAGTATATAATTTTGGAAATGCTACATTTATATGTCATTATAAAGTAATTGAATAAGCAGTGCTTAATCTGCTAACAAATTTTACAAGCAACTCATGCCTAGAATGCATATTTTCGGTTGTGAGTTTAATAAAAAACTAAATTCCTATAATTTCGGGAAGCGTCTTAACCCATTAATATCCGAACATACCGGATTGATTACAATTGAATTATCGACTGTTATTTTCAAAGTTTATAGAGTTGCTGTCTTTTTATCCTCTTTTATTGAAATAAAAGACAGTATTGCCAGCAGGTGAGAAAAAAAGAGGCAAAATTTAACTCTAAGAAGGATCAGAAAAGACTAAATTTCCTCAAAAATAAGGCTAGAAAAAATTTTTATTTTTTATTTCAAAACCTTATTTTTAGCGTTGTTATTAGTTTTTGATAATTTTTCAAAGATTTTGTAATTAATTTATAAGTCAAACATACTTTAAAGGCTGCCAGCAAAATGGTAAAGTAAAAAATCTCCAAAAACTTCTTATACAATTTGGAGTTACATTTCATTTGAAAAGTGACCCAATGTTTTTTATTGTCTGTTTTATTTTCAAAATTTTCGTTTTTTAAGATTTTTTCACAACTAAATTCTATAGCCGGTTAAGTAGGTACATAAAATTAGTTGTTACTTTCGAATTGGTGCACGATGTACCGCACTCGAAAATTTTAGTTAAGTATGAATTTTTTTTAGTTAAGTACGAATTTTTGTGCGAATAAATATGCACAAATGCTTAAAGGGTTGATTTTTTAAAAATAAAATTAGTAATATCAAATAAGAAATTAATTTTTTCAAGGCTGAAATTCTAACATTTTTAAAAATTCAAAAAGGCTAGAAAAGTGCTAGAAACTGAAACGAAAGTTTTGAGGCTAAAGCAAAACAAAAAGTCAAGATTTAGCCTTAAAAGGCTAAACTGGCAACACTAATAAAAGTCCAAATGCGATTTAAAAGTAATAAAAAATTGGGGGTATAATAATGATAAATATCAGAAATTTGATTGTGAATTTAATTTTTAGGAAAAAAATATGTCATTTGACATTTTCTTAAGGTTTCGTTGTTTTCAATGTTTGTTATGAATTTGACTTTTTGGTAATGTGATGTATAGGTATTTCCTTACTGCCTCACAAGAAAAAATTTACAAATGTACCCCTCTAGACATAAAAATTGACATTTCATTCAATAAAATTAATTTTTGTTAAAAGGAAATTAACTTCAAATTATAATAGATGCATGCTAAGGTCTGGAATTTTCATTTAAATAATTGCTATGTCTCTTTTCAGGTGCTGAATATTAAGATTTTACTAACGTTTTTTGTCATATTTTCTTTATTTCAGCATATTATTTTATGTATGTATCAATCATTTTTCAGCATATATATTGGACTTTAGTGTACCATTGGAATGGTCTATCCTATTATTGAAGAATACATGTAATTAACCCTTTAACAGCAAATAGGTCAATTTTATGCATTTCATTCCCGAATGGTTAAGTTAGCAATTTTTGCAAATTAATCACGTAGGTACTTCCTATTATAAGTAAATATAGATGAATTTATAAAAAATATAATTAGTCCCTTTAAAACCACGATAATAATCAAAATTTTGTAACTTAGTCACTACTTTACACGTATTTATATTTTTTATTTTAAATGAAAGCTTTTGGTGAAATCTATTTTCTTAATTATACTATTTATTTGACATAAAAATAAACTTAACCAACTAAAGGGTTAAATGAATACATATATATTATTAGTATTGGATGAAACCTTTCCAATGTTGTGCTAAAATATACATTGCAATGAGAAATGTACAAAATATTGAAACTTTAGTAAAAAGTATTTAAAATAAAATGTTAGAAAATTTTACTAAAATTTTAAATTGGCGAGAATGAAAACTAATTTAATTTTTTTTACTTATTATATACTAAAGACATTTAATTAGAAAGTAAAACTCCATTAAAAATGGTTTCTAAAAGCAATCAAGTATCATACGTAGAAGATGACTTCGGAAAGAAGTTGGATCAATGACTCTAAATGTTATTTTTTATAATAGTAATGAAAAAATAAACAGAAGAAATAAAATCACGAATTTTTAATTAAAAAAATGTCAGTAATCTATTATATATTGTATTTTTCTTTTAAAGTTAAAAATTATGTACACTGTTGATCGAGAACCATATTTGTTGAGGTATTTTAAATATGGTCCAATTCATGTGAACAAAATAATTAAACCCAAATATTTTGGGGAATAGTTTAAAACATATCATCTTTAATTATATTTGTTTGCAACATTTTTTGTTTCCATACAAATTAATGCACTTTACCTCTCACGTTTCTTATAATACTGCTCCCAACCAAATATACTTCTCATAAAGAAAGCCTAATATATATTTTCAAGAACTTTTAATTTTTATATATCAAGTATAAACTACAGAGGTTTAGTACAAATATCTTGGCACAAATACTATGGCCATTAGTATGTTAATATTAATAAAATTTTCTAGTAAGACTTTAATCCGACATATTGAATAATTTTAATTCTAAAATTATGTATAGTATTCGTTCAGTTTACAACATGTAAAAATATACATCCAAAAATTATCTCTATAAAGAGAAAGAACAAATATTTGCCTTAAAAAAAAGAAAAAAAAAAAAAAAATAATTATTATTTAATATGATAAAATGTCTTTTTTTTTTTGTTGAGTGTAGTTTTTTGGGGATTTTTTTTTTAAATTTTGGGGTTGGTAAAAAAGAGTATCTAGCAGCCATGCTGACAAGTCTTTCTTTTTTTCTCTCTTTTAAGATGAATGTATAATATTAGGGAAATAAGAGGGCCATCGGTTCAATTTTAAAAAATAGTGTTATTATGGTTGTTTTATTACTCGTTGGTACAAAAAAGGATATGTACTTAAATCTTGGCAATAAATAAAACAAAGATAAAAATAATATAAACATATGTACTGCTTTAAACAGATATTGTACCACAATCAATAAACTATGTTTTACTTTTTTTGTTAGATTTTATTCCTACTAAACTTTAGCAGAATTATAGCATAAATTCCAAAGATATAAGCAATAACAATAACATGTTTTCCATTGCAGAGGTCTTCAAATATCAGTATCAGTATCAAGTATAAATTTTTTTTTGCATACATTTTTTCCTACTTGCTAAAAGTATTACACTCTTCTAGTAGAAGATGTAGACGTGAACATAATTCGCGGTTCCTGAGATGATTACGTTTTAAATTTAATGGGAATGTAGCGCAAATAATATAAAATTTAAATAAAAAGGGAATTTTTTTGTAGATTTGTTAATTTAATTAAATTTTTGCATCTGAAACAGAGACCGGATTTTAACCATTTTTTTATTTGTATTTCAATAGAAAAACATAAAATTATGATAATGAAAATTCATCATATTTTTTATATTTTCATCAATAGTTTTATTTATTTATTTATTTGTTTTTGTTTTAATTTGGTCGAAATAATAAATAAACAAATCGTTTGTGATATTTGTTATAAAAGTTGAAAATTATTTTCAATTTTTTCATAGGATGGAAAAAAATTTTAAACAACAATATCATTGAATAAAAAATATTTAAAATATATTCACACAATACGTACAAAATTCATATAACTAAGCTTGCAAACAAATGGAAGATATTTTCTTGGATGATAGTGTGGCAAATCCTTAATTTGTCATACAAAAGAAAATGATTAAGTAATATTGTATTTTTACTTTTTTGTTATTTCCGAGAAATTTCCGCAATATAAATTAAAAAGAATAAAAAAAAAAAAATTTTAATACCTATACTGTCATTTATTTATTTTTTTTTTATAAAATTGTGTTGAGATAATTTTTAGATTTACATATCGTCACCTAAAATGTAAATGGCATTTTAATTTTTGCAGAATAAGCAAAATACATTATGAAAATATAAAAGGCCGTAACCACAATTTTTAATTTTTTTTATTTCTTTTTTACTTTTGTTAATATTGATTTAAGTTTATTTTGGATCAGTAAATCATAATACAATAAAAAAGCAACTTCCTATTTTTATGTGGTTACGGCCTTTTGCATTTTAAGTGACGATATATTTATTGATTTTCGTTTTTCTATTGGCTTACACAAATATTGAAGAAATACTCAAGGTGAATTAAGTTATGGTTTTTGTACATTTGCAAAATTTACAAATATTCCATCTTTCCATTAAAGGGTATATCGACAAAAATCTAAATTGTTTTAATTAGTTCCTCACAAAGCACCATTATACGAATAATCTCGAACATTTTGCAATAAACTATGAAAATTTATGTAAGTAGAATCGAAATTATAATATAAAATGTATAATTTTTGCTTTTATTTATATGTGAGTTCATAGCAAAATCTTCGTAATATTATTTTAGCGATATCTTTTAGTTTTCTTCCATATGATCATCAGGAAATATTGCCAGATTATCATATAGAAGAATAGCTATCATATTGCTTATGAGTATTGACATCGGAACACGTTTACTCCAGAAGAAAGTTTCTTCCGTAAAACGAATTTTATTATTGCGCAATATTTTTTTTTTTTTTTTTAGTTCAGGCAATACGTTTGAGGAAACATTTTCCGTATTGCCGTGTTTGCTGGATAAAAAAGTAGAAAATATTTTATGAAACAAAAGTATGAATGAAAAAACAATCATTAGAAAATTTTTTCATACTGATATTTCTTTTAAAAGATATTTATTTTTTTTTTTTCATGATCGATATTTATACTAGAAAATAGAATTCTATCACATATGAAAAAATATTTTAAACAGATTGGAAAAGATATTTTTAATAATTGAAAAATAAAACTAAAAAGTTTTCGGGTGCTTGATCTAACTTAAAAGCAAATTAGAACGCTAAATTTATATGTACCGCATCTTTTGTACCCTTCACCTCCTTACCGACAAATAATAAAAATTCAGTCTTAAATTATTTTCACATTTACGCTTACAAAAATAATTTACATTTTTTTCCAAACTACAAAAATGTAAACACAAGATTAAAATTAAAATCATAACAAGTGTTACTTCCTTAAAAAAAACAACAAAAATACTGATAGAACAACAACACTGAGTCATTGCAATGCTTGTAAAAACTAAAAAACGCCCGAACGTACATAAAAAATTATTGTGTGTATGTATATTCAATTAACAACTACATCTTGCTTACACAAATAACGAAACCACTGAAAATCTTTACTCCTATAAATATTTGGAAGATATCTTCCTGGGAGAAATCTATGCAATATCTTCTTTTTTATTGTTTGGATAAAAATCATGCTAAGATACCGGTTACAAAAATATAAGGCCAATTGGTATTATAACATGAAACGTGACATGAGATACTTTTTGAGTTCAATAACTGTAAATCTTTTAAGCTATCCGGGTACCATAAAACTTAAAAATGATGGAGAGAGTTAACTTTTCTGTTAAATTACTTGTGTTTGGTAGCAATTGGCGATTACACCAATTGCACACGTAATTTTTATCCAGTTTCAAAAACTTTTATAACTTATAAACGCTATCATTAATTATCATTAGTGAAATACTTGCATAACAAATTTTTAGCCAATACCTTAAAATTTTGAAATATTATTTTAAAAAAATTTCTAATATGACAATCGCATATTTATTTTCTAATATTATAAAAGATCGCAAAACTCGCAGCCAATAATCACAAATATAATTTTATGGATGTTCTTTTATACATCAATTGGAACTTTTTGGCTATAGTCCACTAAAAATAGAATTTCTCAAAAAAATAAATTTTTTAATATTACGATTTCTTTTAAATAAAAGAAAAGCTCATATCAATATCTGCAGTATTTACTGAGACATATACAACTGAAATTATCATACTCCTTCACAAAAATTTTAATTAATATATAAGTATTTTTAAAAGAAGCAATTTCGAAAATCCATAATGCGCGCTATAGACACTTTCTAAGTATTTTTTGCTTAATATATGATATGTTTACGAGTAAATACGAAAGAATTACCTCAATTAATAAGCTTTAATTTTCGTATTTTTGGCATTCTAACTTGGATAAATGTGACACTGTGCACCGGCATGTTGCCTCAAACTTATACGTACGGTGTTTATCTTTTGTATTAATTGCTTTATTTTTATTTGAAAATTCAAATCTCATAAAACCGAATATTGCTCTGCTATGGTTGTGTGAATATTCATATAAATCATTCCTGCTGATTAGAAAATGTGAAGTTTTTATCATTATTAAAAAGTAAGAAACGTACTGTAAATATTTTACAGACATCTTTAACTAAAACTGTAATTAATATTGATTTTATGAAAAAAAAACTGCAATTGACTAATTATAGTTATATACTAATAACACTGGTCGGCAAAAAAAATTTCCTTTAAAGACGACTTTAACTTTAAAGTTGAACTGTAGGAAAATATTGAGTGAATCAAAAAATAAAAATAATTTGAATTGGCTGGAATTACATTTATCTAAATTGGACAAACCCTTCTCGAGTTGCACAGCTGTGACTGCGTAAAAAGGGGGTCATATTAGTCATATCCATAAAAATAAAATTAATGACTACCTTCACTCAGTTGTGATAAAATCAAAATTTGCGCATCAATTTTGATGATATATGGCGTATCTTATGGTAAAGGATTAAAAATTTGATATTTTTTGCCGGTTTTATTTCTTAAAAGAAATTTTTAGGGTAAAAAATTTTTAATTTTGCATGAAAAATTGTTTTTTTTTCGAGAGTAATTTCTGAATAACTTCGAAACTTAATTTTTGGGTATTTTAGTTCTCTAGATTGAAAAACCCCGTTCTCGAGTTATGGTAAAATATACTCATATATAAGCCTTATTAAGGGAAGATATTAGATATTTTCCACATTTTTTTGCATTCTTCGTAGATTTTAAAGCTGCGTTTGATAGAGTATCTAGAAGTTCTCTAATATATAAGCTATACACAATAGGTATTTCTACAAAAATCATAAACATTATTCAGAATATATACAAACATAGCAAATCATCCATTTGGACCGGAAACGAACTGTCTGATGTTTTTGAAACATTCGTTGGCGTTAAACAAGGGTACCTTTTGTCACCATTGCTATTTACTCTGTATCTAGATGACCTCCATGAATATTTAGGACTGGTTTAGATATTGATGGATTTGTTGTTCGCTTGCTACTTTATGCAGACGACATTGTACGTTTGGCAGATGATATAGCTGTTATGCAAGGAATGGTGAAAAATTTGGATAACTATTGTGAGTTATGGAATATGGAAGTAAACATGAGTAAATCCGAAATGAAGATATTTAGAAAAGGTGGAAAACTTTCAATATGTGAAAAATTAAAGTACAAAGAACAATATGTAAAGATTGTAAATGAATACTGCTATTTAGGTGTAATACTGACGCCGCAAATGAGCTTCAGAAAACACTGCGAAGAACAGCATTAATGCCACTTGGAACAGCTTCTTTAACAAACCTCACATAATGCTCTCTCATCCAAATGGAAACTATTTCTTTCTGTATGCTGTTTTATTCAATCGTACTCAGCTCAAGTATGGGGGTATTGGCTATTTGATGAGGTTGATAAACTGCAGCGGTACTTCATAAAAAGAATACTGATATTACCAGAGTTTACCCCAAGTTATGCCTTGATACTAGAAACAAGGGCTGAGGTTGGTTATTTATATAATTTGCATATGAATTATGTTTTTAAAGCTCTTTTTCAATATGGTAATGATAGACTACCTCAAAAACTATCTGTATTAAGGAACAACATTTTTTGGGCAAGCCAAATAAACCAAATAGCAATCGAATTTAATATTGTATTTTAAGATATTGCAGTAGAAGTATGGCTTACTAGAGGTTCAATGTTGCTGGAAAATTTAAAATCAAAAATTTAATGCAAATGCAAGAGAAAGCTTTAAATAGCGACAATAATTTTTATAAACATTTAGATCACAGTAAAAGTTTAGATTACATTAAAAATTCCGAAAATATAAACCTTATTAAAAACAATTTTTAAAACCAGGTGCGATATTTTACCATTAAATAGTAATACATTTAATAATACAGTGAGTAAAGTATGCAGTTTATGTAATACAAGGGAAGAAGAAAATTTGCAGCATTTCATAGCAAAATGCTCCATATTCGCAGAATTCAGAATCAGACATTTAGGTAAGTTGTATCTAGATGAGAATGAGTTAATAAATATTTTGAACGGCGAAATACCTAACGGATGGAATAGGTTATATAAATTTGTTATTTATGCTCTAAACTACAGAAAATTATAATTGACGAATTTATATGAATAATATAATCTACATAAAATACTTGTTAAATTGTAATATTATATATAACAGACGACTCTAAGTCATTGTTATTAATTACATTATTTATAATTTATTTTATTAAATAAAGATTACAATACAAATACTTCGATACTTTTGAATGTTAAATACTTCGATATCAGATAAAAAAACACGACCTGGTGGAAAAAACCTGAAAGGAAATTTGCGTTTATAAGTTCAAATTCATCTAGTCCACAGATTTTTTTTTTGAAGGAGGACAAAATGAATATCTTTTTGACGGCCTGTGTAATTTTAATAAGTTGTATTATATATTTTAATATTTGAATGGTTAACTTTTTGATAAAAGTATAATATTTTGAACTAATATAATAGAAGTGAATCATTTTATTATAAGCTATGCTTATAGCATAAAAACATCTTTAAATTTCGCATAGTTAATTCTACTTATATTTCATAACTTTAACGCTAATAAATTTAACTTTATTTATGATTCCATCTGAACTATTAAGTAATTTAACTTGTTGTTATTAAATACATCTACTCAATATACATAAGCATATAATATTATATTGCATATTAAGGTGTTTTAAATTTATTTGTTGATCATTTTACGGGTAAAAGCGCAAGCACCAATAAGCTTATAAATAATATACGATTTCTCTATGATGTTTGTTTTAAGTTAATGGAATTTTTAACCTATAAATAATATATTAAATATATTTATTTAAAAAGTAGTGTAATATGTTGTTGAATCGATCCCATTTGCCCCAATAAATTTAACATTAAATAGACGTATGTGTCTGATGCTGTTGATGGTATAAATTAAGGATGTGTATGTTGTAAAACAAAGCAAAAAAAAAAAAAAAACATATTGTGAATGAATATGTATTAACGAACGTTTTACAATTTAAGAGGATTAACATGGTATGTATTGATATTTAATAAAACAATTATAAATTAATTGAAATTTTTTTTTAAAAAATTATTAAATAATTGGAAATAAAACAACATATTGTTGACTGATGATATAAGTATTTTTTGTTACTTGCTCTTTTTTTACTAACATTTATTTTTATAGTTATCGTAATTAATTAAAAATATAACATGCGTTGTAATGTTTTAATTGGTTTATAAAACTAATAACACGAATTTTTTATCCTTAAATTTCTAAGAAAATCCAAAGCTACTTAAAAACCTCTTAAAAACTTTTGTCATTACTTTTGTTAAACAATTTGTGTTGATTTTTCTGTTAGTGATGTTATTGCTGCTACAGTTGTTGCTGGCAATTAAATGCTACTATGTTCACTTCAAAAAATAAATTTTCACTTAAGTTTACATAGTAATAAATAAGAAAAACAAAAACAAAAACGCCCAGCTGAATGGAAAAGAAAAGTTTTATTTAGAAGTGAAAAAAACAGACAAGAAATTATGACTGCTCAAATCTTAACAAGTTACGAAATGACAACAAGATGTTTATACTTGTTAAATTTCAAGTTATTAAAACATGGTCTAAGAATTTTCTAAGATGAACTACACTTTTACTTTCCAAATCCAGAATGAGGAACACAAAACTTTCATAATTAGAGAAAATTTGTTGAATAAGATAAATAATAAAAATAATAATAATAAAAATAAAAACTTTTCTTAAGAAAACAACATTAAGATATAGAGTCACATGGATTTTCAGAAGATTTTTAATTTTTAAGGCTATAAATAAAAAGACTAAATAAATTAATACTAAAGAATTTTGTAATTTAGTATTATGTTTTTCTTGTTTACTTGTGAAAATCTTTGCATTTAGTTCTTAAGTTTATTTTAAAACCCTTCACAGTAAATGGCAATGATTTGTACAAATCTACCTATCTATTTGTAATTTTTGCAAATAATTTTTGAAGTATATTTTTTTATTTCAATTAGCTAATAATTTTTTATTAACGTTACATTCACCTCTTACTCGTAATATCAAGCTAATAATTTATTATATTCATAAAAAAGTAACTTGTATAAATTATATATACTCAAATAAATATAAATATTTTTTCTTTTTAATTTTCTACTTACTTAAAATAATAATAAGACACACAAAGATGGCACCCAAAGCACCCATACTCAACTTTAGCCTTTGACCCTCCTGCACCAATTCACAATTTTCACCCCAATAACCTTCGGGACATATGCAACGATAACGTAAACGTGGCTCTAAATTTATACAAGTGGCACCATTAAGACATGGTAAATCCAGACACTCATTACGATCTACACATCCTTTTGTATCGGCAGACATGACACGACCTTCACTGCAGCTGTAAAATTCATAAGAAAAAGATGAAAGGAAGAAAAAATAGAAGAAAATAATAAATATTATTTAAAGGAAAAAGCACTGACTTGTAGTCTTAAAAAGGATGATGAATATGAAAAATAAATGTACTTTAAAATAAATATGAAATATTAGTAACAATTTGTCTATGTCTATAATTTGTGGGTGTTATAGGTTGTGCTAAGAATTTGCAGTATTTATGCTGAAGATTTGTTGTACAGAAGTTCTATATTTATAATATATTTTCTATCTGCTGAAGGAAGTCAGTATAACTTGTCTTGCAGCTTAAATATAATTTCATGCTAGAATGCGTAAATATAAATTGTTAAATTTGTTGTTTTGTTTGCTACAATCAGTGTTGCCGGTTTAGAATTTTAAGGCTAAATCTACCTTTTTTAATTTTGTTTTCAATATAAAAATTTTCGTTTTAGCTTCCAGCCTTTTTTAGTCTTTTTTGATTTTTAAAATTGGCTTGAAAAGGCTAAAATTTTAGTACTTCAGCAAAGAGGAAAATAATTAATTATTTGTCTATTACTATTTTATTTATACAGAATCATCTGGCAAAGCATTTTTGTGATTATTTATATTTAACTTAAATTTTTATCTGCGGCACTTCAATCTACAAATTAAATATAACCTAACTAATTTTAGGAACTTACTTAATCAATTTAATAAATTTCATTATCCAAAGAAAATATTTATGAATATAATTAAAAAAAGTTCTTACGAAAGGGAAAACTCACAAAAAATTAGGAAATGATTTATCAAAAATGAATTCAAAAATTACGATAGATCACGTCACAACATTGGGTCATTATTCACATGAAACATGTAGAATAGAAAGGGAGCTTTCACAACTTTTTTGTTTAAAGAGATCTCTTTTCATAACCGTAAACTTTACCTGCACACTCCTTTTCGTACTAAAGATCTAAATATACTGACTTTAATCTAAATCCTTTTGATCCTGAATATCTCTCCGTTACGTTATTTTCTTTTTATGAATTTCTAAAGTGGTTCCAAACGGCATAACTACCCTTCACAATGGGTTAAATTCCCCAAGTAATGGGGACAGAATAGCTTTCCTATATCTGATGTTTTTATTTTATTTTAATACTGCAGTTGAAAAAAAAAACAAATAAAAAATAATATTTTGAATTTTATGTGAAATAAATAAAAATTCAAATAGTAATACAAAATCAGATTCAAAATCAGTGCTTTGTAAAAATCATTAAATAATTTTATGCTTAAATTCTGTAAACACTAGAGAATCTTTATGTACAGTAAAAAATATACAGTTAATAAGTATCTCTTAGCTAATTACGAAGTTCTTGGAGGATAAGTTGGCACTGGCCTATCAGCTGTCTGATGAATGCTCCCCAGCAGGATTCTTAAGCATCAATGATTTTTTTTTTACTTTAAATGAATTTATTAAAACACCTGTATTCAATTCTTGTTCATTGCTATCAAATTTATAACACAGAAGCAAATTTTTATTGGATCTCAAGAACTAAGAAAGTTATCACAGACAATACCCGTAGTGAAATATTCGGGACAGTATTCGAAAAACAATTTATCACGTCTACCTTTGATCAAAAATATAAATTGAAAATATCAAAACATGGTAGACGAAAGATCAGCGATACAGGAAAAGAAACTCAATTAGTGCCACAAAAATTATTACTTCGATATGAAGATAATTAGCAATAATTGGCAATACCCTATAATCCAAATTTGTATGGAAGTTTTGTAAGCAATTTTCTACTGGGTTACTTTTCTGGCAGTAGTTGTATATTTATTAGAATGTCTTTAAAAGAATATCAAAAACTAATGGGAACAAAATATAAATAAATGAATTAATAAATAAGTAAATAAATAAATAAAGTTTCAAAAAAATATATATATTAGTTCTTTTCTTGATTTATTTTATGGGACATTTTGCCTTTTCTGACCTTTTTCAAAGTTCAATTTAGCCTCTTTTTTCCCACTTCCTGGCAACACTGCCTACAATTTATTATGTAGACTAAATCTTACAAGTTGTTTTACCAGTTATATACTAGTAGTTTGTAATTTATGAAGAATAATTTTATGTTCTACAAGAAACAATAAGTTTAATATAAACCATTATTCCTTAGAGACTTTAATTTTCTATGAACTTTCACAGATAATGACTGTTGCAGATAGTCCTGATTATTTGCTTTAGATTAAGATTAACAATGTGGTTTTTAGACTTTGTTTTAGTTAATTAATACCACATACTCCTCTTTTAAATTATATTCAAATTAATAAAATGGTATTATATTATTTCATCAAAATTGTTTACCAAGCTTAGTAATAAACATGTCTGAAGATAGATAACAAGTCATCGTTCAATTTACTATAAGTAGCCTGAAACTGTGAAAAATTGAGCTAAATTGACCATTTTAAAAAATCGCATTAAAAAACTTGTCTGCAGTCAACATTAAATAAAAAATTGTTTTTTATTTATGTAAGCAACTATAGAATACAACTAAAAGTTTATGTGAGAGACAAAAACCTAATTCAATTGTCAAAAACCTAATTCATGCAACAACAAAATACATGTGGTCATATATGTTTTGTTTTTGTGTTTTGAAAAAATTGAGTAATTTTTTTGAAAATTTAGTCAGAAGTAACTCTTGCATAAACTTCTAGTTGTATTCTATGTAAGCAACCTTTCTCAGTTTCTCTCTTATTTGTATTATCAGTGTTGTAAATAGTTAGAATAAATTATTCGTTAAATGTTTTATTCCATTATTATTTTTAATGTTCTAGTACGTTCTTGATGATAAATTAGTTTTTTATTTTGTAAAAAATCATTATTTAGCTTATGTAAATATTATTATGAATAAATGAAATACTGTTATGTAATTTTTGTCGGTTATAATTATAAGTATCCGAATGACGAATATTTTCTAATAAAATAAACACCACCATTTCATATTTGATTTTTTTACGTTATTTTTGTTGAAATTTTGTTAAAATTTAACAATTTTAATATTTTTTTCCGTTAAAATGTGTAATTTTTAACCCGGAATTGATATAGTAGATTAACGGCGCCTTAATCTAAGACTTGTACATATTAATGACTATTTAGATTTACATGGAAACAGCTAACAACGGAAAAGTAAAAAATAGACTCTTACCTTTTTATGATTTTATTACAAAATAGCTTAAATTGAACATATGTGCTGAAAACGATTATCCTTTCACGGAATTCAGTTTATACAGTAAGTTTCGAGTGTATCATTAATCTTTTTTAAATAGCTATATTGGCGCATTATTTAATTTCGGAATAAATCTTGACATCCGAAAATTAAAAAAAATATAAACTTTCTGCCAAAAAATTGTTTTTCTTGAAATATGAATGTAACAGAAATAATCTTAAAGTAGCTTTGAAGTAGGATCAAACCTACTTTCAAATATTTGAAGTTAACAATGGTTTACTAAAGGTACATTAAGCGAATAATCGTTTTTAATATAGATTTAAGGAATGTTGTTTAGCAATGGTTAGTAAATCTGTATTAAGTTTTTCTGAATACAGCTGTTGAACATACCTGTTAAATTTACCAAAAGAAGAAAATGTTTTGTGAAACATTTATTTTAACTTTTACCCAAACAAATCAAGTATGTATGTGTGGCAAATAGAAGCAGAAAATATTTTTCATAAAATAATTTAATTTCTTTGAAGTTTCTCAGCTTCAAAAGTTTTCAGTCAATGTATATTTTATGTGGACTTTATTCCTCTAAAGGTCGGAACAAAAATTTATAAAATCATTTTACAGACTAAAAACATAATTATTATAACATTTTTAGAGGATTTAATAAGGTCTAGATATATAGTCTATTATGTTAACTAATTTATCAAATGATTAGAATACAAAAATGAGTTAAATTAAATACTAACTTCAAGAAAAGCCTTGATCATTAGGGGTTATATTTACGTTACCAAGCTGAGCCTACGCAGTAATGTCAATTAAAATTAAAAAACCATTCCGATGGAACTTAAAAAAAAAAAATAAAATAATAATTTAGCCGAAATTTCTAAACTATTTTCCTTTACCATTAATTCCTAATTTTTAATTAAAAATATTATTTATTTTTTTTTCATCATCATCTAAAAATTATTATTATTGTTATTTTTTTTTTTCTTTTTTTGAAAATTCGGTTTGAAATGTATTGAATATTATTGTTCATATGCAAAAGAGAAATATTACTAGCTTATCTAGAGACTTCAAAAAGTCAGTCTTTTATCTTTGTAAATGCATCCACAAAGATTGGAAGTTGTAGCCCTTATTACTCCTTAAAAAAATTAAAAATAAGTTTGAAAAGATTTATTTTGTTTGCAAAAAATTTTCAAAAGTTGTAGAGGTGGCCTTGAGCTTTTAGAGAAGGCCACCCTGTAATAACACGAGATAAGCTAAGTTCCACAAATCAAGACCGATTTCATAGATTTTTATATTTATGTAAAGTGCTTGGTCAGATAAAGAAAAAGCTGTTAACTCATCTAAGTTGTCTCCTACAGTTCAAAATGTATTTACGCTTGAATTATCATTTTTAATTTTTTGCCTCGACTTTATTTATCTTATTTTGTAAATCCTGAGGTATATGAGAGATCAATTTTTTTTAATTTTTTATAATTTTTAATACAATTAATAAAAAATATATAGCTTTTTTTTTTTTTTTTTGATTATATCAATTCGTCTAGCCGTGAAAAATGTAAATAGTACCATTTTCAGTAAAAATCAATTTATGCACTAAGAAAATTCACATCAAATTTGATGTACATAAAATATAGAAAATAATTTATGTAATAAAATTTAATCTAAAGGGTGACATGCATCTTTAACGCCCTCTTTATTTTGCCTTTTAAGAAGCAAAGTTACCCTTTTTCCTTAAAGTGGGCGTGACACCGAGTTAGTTCTTTCTTCAGTGATATACATATGTGTCATATTTCATTTGAATCGGTTCAGTGGGTTAGACATAAAGTCAAGTTAAATAACGTAAACAATAGTATAATAATTCAGGTAATCTATAAAATAACAAGGAAATATAATTATATTTGGATAAAATAATTTAAATGTTTTTGATTATTGATAACTGAAAATATATCGAAAAAGGGGTCAAAAAAATTCGAAATTAAAGAGGCTGAAAAACCGAATTTCGAACTTTGAAAAACTCTTTGGGAATTTTATTAGACTACTCTTACACTTTCATTATGCGTTGGAATGATTGAGGCAATTTTTTCTTGCTACACTGTGTTATTTAAAGAAATTCGGGCAAACGTTAAATTCGTTTAATTGTTTTTTGACAAAAAAAAAAAAAAAAAAAAAACAACTAAAACCAATTTATCCTTCTTTGAAATTTAAAAATATTAAAAAATTTTGTAAAAGTAGCCTAGAACAACGGGTATCCGCGTCCAATGACACAACTTAAAACTTCTTTGTATTTAAAAGTCTGCTATATAAATTTGTTTCTTTTATCTTCTTACAAATTATCTTGAAATTTAGTACAAATTTTAATTAACTGATAAATTTATACACGAATTGAAAGTAAGAAAGATTGTAATTAAATCTGATGGACTGAATAATATAATATAAGGCAAGCTTTTAGTATAATTTGTGCAAAATTCCAAATCTCTAAAATTGTAGAACCTTAGATCCAATGGAACTTATATTTTACAATAAATTTCCCCATATAAACCCTTAACGGATGTTATTAGGCGATCCTCACTATATTTAGTAATATGATTTCTATATAAAGGGAAACTTATTGGAATCAAGGGCTCTCTGGACTCAGATAGCTAATATTTGTGCCAGTGTCTAAAAGAAATTTGGAAGTTTTAAAGTCATTTTAGAATAAGATATAATGAATCAATTAATAAGTAAACTTCAAAATTGTAACCTATTCTTAGTTTCAAATTGTAAACCGAAAGTACTTTAATCGCAATTTTTTTTTTCTTTAATAAAACTTAAACTTCTTCTTAAAAGCCAACAATCATGCAACAACAATAGTTACATATATTTTCTATTTATGTTTTGAAAAAAATTAGTAAATTTTTTGAAAATTTAGTCTGAACTGCCTCTCACATAAACTTCTAGTTGTATTCTATGGCCAAAGCTTTGAAAATAAATATTAAATATCTAAAGAAGATGAATTTATTCATAAATTGAAAAGTGGATTTTTCATACAATCATTTGTATTTATTTTTAGATTTCAGAATAATTTAATATCAAAATAATAAATATAATAAACTTAAATTTAAACCTTTGGTCTATATTTAAACAGTATTTGAAAAACATATTTGATATCGAATATAATCATGTTTCAAACTTTTGACTTGGTATTTACTTATTGCACAAGAATTGTGATGGGTCGTTCTCAAGATGCAATTTTTCAAGGGAGTCGTGATGCTGATGCTTGTGAGAATCTCTGGTCTACAATAATTTGATATTTTAACCCCTAAAGTAGGCAATTAAAATTATCTTAGTAATTATTAAGAGATTTTACTTTTAGAGACCAATGCCAGCTCAAAGCATAATTTGATGACTTGTGTTAATATCTGCAAAAATTCTATTTTTCTTACTTACTTTTTCCTATACCCAACATCTCAAAATGATTATTAATTATTTTCACTTGACATGATTTTATTTATTTATATATAAAACTAAATAAAATATGTTTGCATGTTTATATTTCTATTTCTACATCACCGTACATTGAATATGCTCTGAACAACTACTTAGTGATGTACAGTACAGAAGTACTAAGCTGTAGTCTACCATGACATTTGTTGAATTTGGCATAACCAGTGTTGACAGGAGGTGAGAAAAAATGAGGCTAAATTGAACTTTAAAAAACGTCAGAAAAGGCAAAACGATCCAAAAATAAAGCTAGAAAAAGCAAATTTTTTAAACTTATTTTTTTCCATTCTCATTAGTTTTTGATAATTTTTAAAGATATTGTAATAGATTTATAGATAAAATATAGAACGGTTGCTAGCTAAATGAACTAATAAATAATCGCTCACAAAAAAGCCATTACAATTTTAGGTTATATTTCATGTGAGAAATGTTTTAAAGTGATTTTTAATTTTAGAGCTATAATTCCTTTTTGATTAAGAATTTAAACATGTTTGGGTGTTTTTCGCTTCCATAAGAATATTTTCAAATCTATATTCATAAAGAGTTCCAATTGCTAATGAATTATATAAAAAAAAAAAAAAAATAAATAAAATAATAGGTTTAGTAAGTCCATAAAACAAGTTGTTATTTTTGATTTGGAGAATGAAGTGCCACAGGCGAAAATGTTTGTTAAATATAAATAATCTCGATTTTTTGTGCGAATAAATAGATAATTGTATAAAACAAAATTAGTAATAGGAAATAAGGAAGTATTTTCTTCGTTGTTGAAATAACATTTTAGCCTATTTAAGGCAATTTTAAAAATAGCAAAAATCTAGAAAAAAGCCGGAAGCTAACACGAAAAACTTCTGGCTAGAAGCAAAATAAAAAGGCTAAACTGGCAACACTGGGCATAACTAATGATGTGGAAAATGCTTTTGCCTGTTTGTTGACGTGATTTGCTGTTATTTTATTTCCTTTTTATCTTTTATTTACTATTTTTTTCTCATTGTTATAGCTAGTGGTAAAAATGCACTGATGTGTTAAAGGTTTTGAAACAAAGATTGTTGTTGTTCGTGTAGTTGATGTACACAATGTTAGATTGTAGCAATAAACATAGAACAGCTGTTCTTTAAGGAGAGAGTTCATTTATATTTTGTTTGATTGTTGGAATAAATGTAAGTAGTTGCTTATAATAGGTAATGGAACAAAAAGAGAAAGAGTTTTAGACATTAATACTATTATAACTATAATGATGCGCTATATATATATATACATATATATATATTGGTTCGCTGTTATTTTTGGCAACAGCGAGCCAATGATTATAGGGTCGTACAACCATGCTTCCTATGCTCCTGAACCAACTTTATATGTTGCTGCCTATAGCGACTTTAAATAAGTGTTCGATATCCTAGTTCCTTCTAGGCACGAGTGGTTCAGTATATAATGATGACTTTATGTGTTGGATCTGATGTCTGAACTTATGATAACGTTTTCAAACGTCTTTCGAGTGAACTTAGGTAACATTCATAAAATACTTCTGTCATTCAACGCATAACTAATATATCTTTATTACTTAGCCAGTGTAATATAGATTTAAACATTACATTACTTTATTTAAGAATATGTCATTTGACTTTGCCGGGATAACATGGCTCTAATAACAATTATTACCACTATACCAATATTACTATTTATTGTCATCTACTTTAAGTTTTATTATTCATTTTGCTATTAGTATTCACTTAGCTTTCTTTTGCTATTTCCAAACAAATACTAAATATATTGCAAGTATGATAGTCACAACAATAGTTTACATTTACACGCAATAAGGTAAATTTTTATATGCTTGTGTATGAATATATTCATACATAACTTAAGTGTCAGTATGTTGGTAACGGTTGCTGAAATAGCACGAGTAGCAGTAATAATAGTAGCCATATTAAAGGAAATATCAAGATGAAACAAATTTGATAAAGTAATGTAAGTATGCCGTATTAGCCAATATTGTGTCAAATATTGGTGAAACTGTAAGTTTGTATGGTGTGTTATATGGGAAAATATGCCTTTTTTAGTTTTTGTAAAGTATTGTTGGTAAAAGTTGTTTCAGTTATTACGAATTCTACAGATCATTAATGTGTTTTAGATTACTTGTGTAAGGAGTGCTCAAACAAAATTTTAATTTTTTGAGAAATATCTAAATGAAATGCTATTTTTAATTAAGTTTGAACCGTAATTACTTGAAAATATGGTTTTGTTCTGCCGGATATTTTAAAACCCTTTTCATGCTTGGGATTTGAATTTTGCAGAAAAAAAGACAATTTTTGCATTTGTTTTTAGTTATAAACTAAATTTATTTGAACTGATATTCAAACTAAACAAAATTATTACAGTACAAAATAAAACATATCTCATAAAATATATTTTGAAGTTTTTAGGAAAATTGATTTGTTGACATTGGCAGTAAAAAAGGCAAACTTAACCCTCAACTGAGCAAGGAGTAAGCATTTTTTAAACTTGCCACAGAAATCATTGCATCAAAATACAGCAAAAAAAAAAAAAACAAAAAATTATGAGGTTTACCTTAAAAATTTTAAATATTTTATTTTGACATTTTACCTTTTAAAGGTGATACTTGTTCAATTTTCTAAAAAACTTTAGAATAAATTTCTTGAAGCATGATTTATCTTGTTGTTTAACAACTTTGTTTAGTTGAAAAAACTTTGTCGAAATGGTCGTAATTCACATAGTGGGTACGGCTTAGTTATACAAGGTATTGAACTTACTCTTTTTTAAATTATTTTTTTGTGATATTGTCTATAAATCTGCATAGTTTTATTTGATCTTTTTTGAAATTTCTTTAACAAACCTTTTTAAAGTTTGAAATTGGAGTTTTGAAACAGTCTTAAAAATGGCAACATTTTTTAATCAAATATGGAAAGCTGTTTGAATTATCCTGAAGAAACAAAAACATACTTTTCAGTAGTTATGGTTCAAATTTAATTAAAAATATAATTTAATTTAAACATTACTCAAAAATTTAAAATTTGTTTGTACAGTCATTACACAAGTCACCTAAAACACATTAATGTTTTGGGGAATTTGTAATAACTTAAACATAATTTAACCGATTTTTTCCTTTTTATGACTTGTTTGGAGGATAATTATATATAAGTTGTGATTTTTTTTTAAATTTTCTTGCAAGGTAAATTATTTAACAGCTACGTTTTTTTTTTTTTTTTTTTAAATTGGCGATTTTAAAGAGGCCATATTTTCTTCGTATAAACTCACCATTCATACGATAAGTGATTTTACTTGAATTTCACACAATATCTTTTACAATCCAATGAAGGATTCTAGGGGGAGTTTCGTTGAAAATACAAAAGTCTATGAATTTTCGTGCAGTCTAATGTCGAAATATGTAAATACATATACATGCATAAATGTATACGTAGCATTGTTATAATAAAGTGCCTGCTGTACAAGCAAATATATTTTCTAGGAATATATTTGAATTTTCCCAACCACTTAAAATATGCCTTAAATTTGTAGATTTTACATCCATAATAGGTTTTAGCTTGTCCATTTTTTCTTTTCTTTGTGCTTATGGCTTTCTTAGTTTTGGCTTTAATCATCATCATCATCACTCAATAACAAATATTGCATCCCATTACCATAATGTCCTACATCATCTGGACCCTTGTTGAAATAAGTATGTAGTTTGGTTGTAATGAGATCTCTTGCATTTGCAAAATACTTGTATGTTCTTGTTTGTATAAATATGCAAAACTCATATATAGTTCAAAGGTTTAATCTATTTGTTGGTGTAATCAAATATGTATTTTATTAATGAAAAGCATTGCTAAGTTTGCTTTTAGATGACTACATATTTAGTTTAATAAAATGGAAGAATGATTACCATTCTTTCATTTTACTAAATAATATTTTATAGTAAATTATAATGCTTTTATGCAAAGAATATGTCATTATAATCTGAAAAGCTCTAGAAAAATATAATACAATAAATTTAATTAAAATTTTTCTATATTATAAAATTAAAACAAAAGTCTTTAGAAGTGTAAAAAATTTTAAAAATACATAGCAGTTTGTGTACAATTATTAGCTACATATAAAAAATTTACTGGTATATCTAAAAATTAGCTTAGAAATTAAGGAAAAAAGAAAATAAAATAAAAAATAAAAGAAAAATAATATCATTCATTCCATGAAAGAACGCCCAAAATTTTTCATTAGGTCTTCGGATTTTGTTAATATTCAGCATACGCATACCCTATGGGTTCATTTAAATATCTTCATTATTATTATTATTATTATTACTATTATTATTAATATTTTTTTTAGTTTTGAAAAACTCGGATTTATATTCATGATTTTCATTTTTTTTTAAAGTAAAAAAAAAAAAAAAAATCGAAAAATGTGTAACTTTAAACATCAATATTTTTAAAATTTGTAAATGGATTTTAATGATTTAATTACATATAGAAGATGCATATCTCCTCTTTATATGCAGTAATCTAATAATTATATTATCACTTAAAAATGCATTCATAATAGAAATGCAATTTTAGGATTCATTATTGAAATATTTCTGCTCTTTAAATTTTTGTCTACCTATGGTATTATCTAAATTATAATGTTTACTAAAAATTTAATTAAAAATTGTTCTGGGAAAAATAGTGGACCTACTTTATTTTTTTAATTTTTCTACAGATTTTTTCATACTAAAATATAATTTTTTTATAATTATTTTAATGTTTGTGAGTTTATTTTAAAATTAATTTTAGTAATAACATTTCTTAATTTGTTAGTTGTGGTATAATACCTTCTTTCCAAAAAAAAAAAAAAAAAAAACATAAACATAAATGTCTTCAATATTAAGCAAAAATATTTAAAATGAAAGGGGTAGAAATTCTTAAAAAATGCATCTGAAAATTTCATTCCTGTTATGAGTTCATCATTAGAAAAAAAAAAACTATATTTTTGAATTATATAATATCATTTATAATATTTGTAATAATCTTTATACTGATTTTTAAATCAATAAAATCTGACGTATAGTTAAGGAATTATGAATTCTTTAAGTTTCATATTACTGAATGAGAATAACGAAAAAAAATAAAAATAAAAAAATAAAATAAAAAATAAGAATATTGTGAAAAAAAAAACAAATTTTTGTATGAAAAAACTGGTGGTTTAAAAAAAATATATTTTAAAATAGATTATCTTGTCCCAGAAAAATCATTAATGAATTTGTGGTAAAGATATTGCTTTTAAATATATTAAAAGAAAATTAATATCGAAGGTCTAGAAATTTGCATTGTAAAACTGCAATTGCATTACGAGCGCATTTTCAAGTAAATAATTTAACTTTGCATTATTGCTTTTAAAGAGGTTCCAATTGGCCTTCATTAGAGCCTTGAATCATTAAAATCTGTCTACAGTATAAAGAGATAATATTTCAAGTTACGTACTTTGTCAAATTTTTTATTTTTTATATAAATTAAAATCGTGAATAAATTCGGTATTTTTTTTTTATTGGAAAAAATCATAATGAGGAAGACTAAATGGCTCCATATATTATGTGCGTAATAATTATGAACAAAATCAAATAAACCTTTGTTAAAAAATATAAATTTTTTATAAATCTGCAGTATTTTCGAAACGTAATAATGGCACGAAATAATAAATTAAATTTTCTTATAACAAGAAAGAAGACGTTTTCATTTAATACTAATATCATGATGCAGTAATTTTAATTGCTAGGAATCATAGAGTACTTGTTGTTCGAAATATATGTTGTTCGTTAAACTGAAAATAATTTATAGCACTTTTAGATCTACATGTTTTTTTTATACTTTTCAACATGCAAGTACTTGGAAAATTTCCTGTGGATTATTTAAATCAGGGACCGCAATGATTATGAGTAATATCATAAAAATCACAGTTTGATTATTATTTTTCCATTTGCTTCTTTTTTATTAAAAATTATTTATTTTTTGTTCAAAAGAAATAAAATATAATCCAATAAAAATAAAAAATAATTAGTGTATTTTCAGCAAACCAAAAATATATAACCAAAAATAAAAATGTATTATATGTTTGAAAAGGGCATTAAAAAAAGATAATAAAAGTCTTTTGCAACATGTTCAAAAAAAAAAAAAAAAAAAAAAAAAAATAATAAGTGTTCCACAACATGCTCCTATAGTTCTAGGATCATATTGATTTTTTTTCTTTTTTTTCGAAAAATTTATCATAGTCGTTATTTGCAATGTCTGATTTTAATAATTAAAAAACAAAATTTTTACTTTTACTTAAGGTTAAAAAATTATTAGTAATAAAAAAAAGAATACATATTTGAACACCAAAATCATTCATATATCACTTTTGTTTTTATACCCTACACCAGGTGTATACACCTCATCATTATTCACGGACCATTTCAAGAATTTTTGTTTTTTTCGCGGACCCTTTGCCACAATTTAAAAAGTATTTATTTTAAATATAATTGCGTAACCAAAATTCATTTATTTATTAAATATAAAAACTAAGAAACTTTTTAAGATTGCAAGTAATTAAAAATAATAAATGTAATGAAATGCCTTAGTTCTTATAAATTTTTGACATTAGGAGAAATTTCTGATAAAAAACATTTTACATGAATTTCCATATCAAAACATGATTTTAATTTGGATTTTATAAACTGTAAGGCAAAAAAGCTAGTTTCGCAAAAATACAAACTGTAGTAAAAGTTTCAACGCTTCATTCCCAACCAACGTGTCAACTTTGTAATATTTTAATATAGATTCAAGGTCAGTCATATATATACATATATATATATATATATATATATATATATATATATATATATATGTATATATATATATATTTATATATATATGTATTTTTTTTTTATAACAAGCTCAGGAATATTTTGATGATATCTTTCAAGTCTTTGTTCAATCAAATTGTCGGCTTTTTAGTTTAATGGTAAATTTGTTTCGGTAAGGTTGCGAAAAATTTAGAGATATAATCAAATTAATATATATAAGTAGTTTACTGCATTTTTGTTTTTTAATTATCTCCATTTTTTTATAAAAGGTAAATGCCTAGTTCTGTCTTTAATTCGTATAATATCTTCAGCATATTTCTTTTCGAAATATATTGAACATTCATATGAAGTAGTAATTTTTTATGTTACGTATTTAAGTCGATACATAGGACTTTAAAAATTCTATTTCTTAAAGCAGTCGTTTTTATAAAATTTTCTACGTCTATAGTAATTTGAAGAGCACTTTTAAATATATCAGTGAGCAGCTATTACTTATCGGTAGATTGCGCTGAGAGATTTAAGTGATTCAAAAAACCTGATCGCTATCTTATGATTGATACGGCTCTATAATTATACTGCAGGCTATCAATTCCTTTTTTTGCAGAGTTCTATAGCAGAGGAATTATTATGACTTTTTCTTTTGTGGGGTGATGTAACATTATAGTTCCAACGACAGCAATACAAGGTTTTAGTTAAAGTTCACCAATAGTGTATGGTTTCTTGAATTTTGTTATTACCACTGACATGACAAATGACAAGTGCTTATTGAATTCAACTTTGGCATAATTATATATATCGAAATATAAAAACATATATCAATGTACAAATTATTCCACACACTTTTTCGGTTTCTTTCAGGGATCCCCTAGAATGTTGCTACGGATCCCTAGGGATCCGCGGACCCTCATTAGTGAAACCTTGCCCTACACGAACGTAGATGGTAGCGAAATTATGCGTTTGTACAGATGTTTGCAATAGACATAATATCACACATATGTACCTAAGCTTAATAGAATTTAAGAGATTTACGCAGTTTGATATTAAAAAGTAATAACTTTTATTTCAATTAGGAAAGGCAAGCAACCTCCGCATATTTGCGTAAAATATTTTGGATTCCCTATTTTTCTTTATTATTTCAATATATATCTGAAAAACCTCGTACCCTTTTCGGAATATATGTATAATAACGTGACTCACTTTCTATGGGAGGGATTAAAGTACTTTTCTTACCCCTCTGAAAATAAAACTTGGTACTGATAACTGTTTGTAAGCTAGTCATTTTTAAAAAATACCTTTTTTTAATTTCTATTAAAAAAAAAAACGCATACAAAATACGGTGTCATTTCAAAAGTATTTGGAGGTCGCATTCATTGATTTATAAAACATATAGAGGGGTGACCCTAATATTTATATATTCTACAAAATATCCTATTTTCAATTTTTTTTTTTTTTTTTGAAAAATTGTTTCCCATTTTTTAATGAAAGTTCATACTTTTCAAATTTTACTTGCTTAAGATATTAGTTGCTGATTATATCAGCCAATCTGATATAAAATTTTACAAAATTCTTATTCTGAAAACAACTAACCGTTTGAATTAAAATATTCACGAAAATTACAAAAATATTGAGAGGAAAATTTAAAAGATTTTATTAAAAAAAAAAAAAAATGTTTTTGTGCTTGTGCGATTTAACATTATTTTATATATATCCTGACAATCTAAATTGAGTTTTTCAAAAATATTTTTTATCTGATATTTGAATAATTTCATTAGACTTGTGGAGCTCTTTTAAGCGCTGGCGGGAACAAAATCACAATTTAACACATTATTTAACCATTTACAATCAATGAACATTTTCTATACAAACAAAATAATTGTAGTTTTCCAAATTTCAATTTTCTCAAATTTTATACAATATGTTTTATTAAATAAACTTAGAATTTCAAAGAAAAATTCGAAAATACCTAGCTAGAAATATTTTCGAAATTTTGTATGAAATTCTAAATTTCATCATAGGTCTACTTAATGAAAGAAAAAACTTCATTCAATTTTAATTTTTCCCTTGAGCCATGATCGGCCTACAAACGATGCTAGGCATATGTACGCCAACTCGGTCTTTTTATAAGACTCAAAGAGTTAGGAGCAGAGTTAAGGTTATACGCTCCTTTTTTTATATACATTTTTGGTGTATATTTAAAATAATGAATAAGAGAATATATATATATATATATATATATATATATATATATATATATATATTTGGGACAATTATCAAAAATGGTTGATTTTTGTGGTTGAAAAAATTAGACATTGTTTTGGTGGCACATTATATTACATTTACAGCAAAAAAAAAGAACATCCAAAGAAATCAATAAGTTCCTGAGCTTGAAATCCAGAAGTAGTGAATATTCGTATAATTTCCAATGAATTAAACATATGCTTGTCATTGAAAGATATTGGCCTTTTTGATACATACTCATTGAGTAAGAAGTCATGTTCTCGATGTCATGTAAAATTGATTTCTTTGATGTTCTTTATTATCAATTTAAGGAAATTACTTTTAAGTTTTGTATAAACCAAATATTTTTTATTAAAAGCAGATATGCATAATGACATTTTTCATATAACTAAATTAGTCATTATTAAGTAAAAAGTACTTGTAAATTCTTAACATTTTGTATCAGAAAAATTTATCTAAATTACTTTTTAATAACATCTTTGTATGCAGCTTATATAACCTCTTAAGCACAAGCAATCGTGCACTTATTGAAACGTTGAGAGTAATGACAAAGTACTTCGTTAGAAATGACTTCTATTTACTTTTTGCTGGGTTTGTATAAATATAAAGTGACCCGCATACATGCGAATCTCTTCATGTTAATAATTTCGGTCAAGAGGCGAGAAAGTTATAGCGGTTTTAAGTTGGGCATGTAAAAAATTTTACAAACCTGAAGTTCGTGTGCAATAAAAATTATACGCAATATCTAAACCTAATAAGTTATTCAAATAAAACTTAAGATATCTTCAATGTTTCATGGTATTGGTGAAGCATATTTTGGGATTTCCGAGCATAATTGTTAAATTGTTGTTGTACTAAAATAGAGATTTTTTGAACTTTGCTAAAGATGGTGTTCGCATCCAAGTTATTTCTCTATATATATTTACGAATATTTATTTTATTCAAATTTATTACAAAGAAATGCTACTTAATAATGTGAAGCTTTTATTTAATTCAAACACATTTTTTAGTTCATAAAATTTTTCATTTTTGAAATTTCTTTAGACGCCTCTATATTTTTATTGAAGCACTACAATTACCTACTACTTATACCAGTTATTGTAAATTCATGTTATCCATGCGATTTGTCTTAGCTAAATGTGTTTTGACAAAAGTGTGGAGTTTTTAACTATCGACTATTTTTGACCTAGATTTATGGTCCAGATCAGTTATGTTTATGGCAGTTCTTATATCTACATATCCAAATCGCAATTTGCTAACAGGGGATAGTATTCCCTGACATAAGTAGAAATTATCTTAAAGTATTTTTGCTTCAATAGCATATGTACTTTTCTTATGGAAACTAAAAGTATATAAACAAAAAATACTAAGGTTATGTTCTGATTCTAATATTATTGTGTCATAATTATTCATTTTAAAATCTACGTGTGTAATTTTAATGAGTTTTTTTCATATTTGTTGTGTCTTTTTTCGACTAATACTAAACTAAGTGGTACCAAGAGTATACCAACAATCCCTTAGTTTATACGTTGGAATCTATTAATTTAATATTAAATATTTAATGTTCACAAAAGCATAGGTTTTTAAGTCTCATTAATAAGATTTGTTTTATTTACAAAAAGAGCATTGAGCGAAAAAGGACCAGGGGGCCGTAGCAAGGAACAAAATGTTAGATTGATACGTTTTTTGCTTCAAAATTTAAGAAACGGTGGAATCTACAAATTGTCAGAAAGTTGGAAAAAGTCCTTGTTCCTTCGGACAATACTTTGAAAAAAATATATTATTCTTTTGGATTGAAATAAACACTAATTTTTATGAAAGAAAAACATTACATTATCGCATCGCCAAATTTTCTCGGCGACTCTACAAACACTCATTTTACTCATTTTCCATTTGCTTAATTAAAAAAAAGAAAAAAAAAAACAAATATGTATAAGGGTCCGCGGAAAAATTAAAAATTACTGAAAGGGTCAACGAGTTGAATTATTATGGGAAATCCTGCTATGTATAGTGCTACCTCGTTAATTTTGAAAATCGCGAGAACCAGACTGTATTAAAAAAAGTGATTTATATGCTTAGAACTTTATGATAACGTGACTGAAAAATCTTCGTCATCAATCAACAAAGCGATTTTTCAAGACGAATGTAAATTTCTCGAATTACAATTTTTTACATTATTACAGAACACGGGTATAGAACAATCTCAGAGATGTGTGGCTTATGTTTGTCAAAAGTATAGCTAGAAATATAAATGCTTTAGAATATATTCGAAAAGCAAAAAACATTTGCATTTAAGTAAAAATACCCGCTTCTTTCAATCCCATTGTACTTTAAGCACAACCCTCGTTTGTATATACTATTAGGTAATACTATTCTTTCAATCCCATTGTACTTTAAGCACAACCCTCGTTTGTATGTACTATTAGGTAATATAATTTATATGTTTTTTTAATTTTTATTCCATTCTTAAATTCTCAATTTTCGTACTTCAATATGTTGCTTAAAAACGTGTATCGTTATCATATACCAGTACAAGTGCTACCTTCATTCAATTTCTGATTTTCCCAATTTTTCTTTTATGAGAATTTTCTCAATTAGTTTTTTTTGCTGCAGAGATTACATGATTTTCAAATGTATTTCAAATTTATATGTATGTATGTTTGTATGTACGAATGCATTTGTTTTTCTATTGTTGTTAAACTTTTAGCAATTTTAAATACTTACGTGCATTCGTATTCATTCCACAAATCAACACAATCAAATGGATCCGGACAGATGATATTCGAACATGGACGATTTGAAGGACAGTTACGTTCTAAATTTCTAGCCATTGTTGCTTGTCCCCATTGAGTGCCATTCATGGAGGGTGGCAGAGGCAAGTGTTTACCATCCAATCTAATAAAAGATGAAAAAAAAGATAACAGAATTAAGAATAGAAAGTGTTTTAGTATTTAAGTAAGGGGAAAAGAAAATTCTTGTCAAATTTTCAATTTCGGTGTAATGTGTTATAATATGTAAAGTAAGAGAAATGACATTAATTGAAATAAATAAAGCAAGAGTACATGAAAGTTCATTTTTTTTTTGTTATTTAATTTTGTGTTGATGTAATTAAAAAATCCTCTTAATGTTCCAAATGAGTGTTATTAAATATTCCCAGATATATACTTATACATACTTTATCATTGTTATTACATACACAATTATAGTATAGTAATTTTTGTATTAAAGTCATTAAAAACATTTGCTCACATAACAAGTATGCAAAAAATTCAATAAATATGTACGAAAATGTAACTTTAGTTAAAGAAAGCAAACAGAAAATTTCTTACACTGGTAAACAAATTCCTCGAAATAGCTTCTGCTTATTTTTAGATTTGAAAACTGAAATAGAAGATTAAAACCGTACAGGGATAAAAAAAAAAATAATAATAACAATGGAAGCTAGCAAAGCATTAAATGCAATTAATACTTCAAAATACTTTTTTGTTGTATAAATAGAAGTCTTAATTGCTTTATTCTGCATTACTCTGTAATGTTGCTCTAATCAACCATTATTGTGAGTAAAGTTAGCGTTGCTTGAATTTGGTATTGATTTTGCTAATATGCTTAAGATTGGCCTCGTTTGAGATCTTATATGTGAAAGCGTGCTTATGTTATTTTTTTATTTTTTTACGAGTAACATATGTTGTTACGATTAATGACCATGGCTACAAAACAAAAAATTTTACTCATCTACAGACATTAAACAAGTAAGAATACCCTACATCATTGCGTTTGACCATTTATGGATCGATTCTTATGAAATAGGATACTATTTTGTGCTATTAACCTTCATCGGTTGACTACATTTGTAGTCATCCATATATTTCTATGGATATCTGAGTCAAAATATCAATATCGTCTTTATTCAATTTTAGTGAAATTTAGCTTTTATAGGTTATATATTACGAGTAAAACCCTATACCGGGGGAAAATTTCTATGGGGCTAGGTGAAATAATGAACCGATCTTTACTAATTTAAATAGGCATTTCGTTATGCCAAAATAATCATATGTGCCAAATTATATCAAATTATCTTTAGAATTGCGACCTGTACTTTGTGCACAAGGTTTATATGGATAGGCAACCAGCCAGCAAGACGGACGGATGGTCGGAGATCGATAAAACTACTCAGAAAGTGATTTTTAGTTGATTTGTATGCTATAAGGTAGGTGTTGGAACATTTTTTCTTTGCGTTACAAGCAATGTTGCCAGAAGGTGAGAAAAAAAAATGGCTAAATTGAATTTGAAAAAAGGTTAAAAAATAAGGCCACCAAAAAGTTGTTTTTTTTTTCTCATTCTTAATAGTATTTATTTATTATTTTTTTAATAATAAGTAAAAGGTTTATTAATAAAATAAAAACGACTGCCAGCAAAATGATCTAATGAAATATCGCTAAAAAAAATCCCATACAAATTTGAGTTATACATATTTGATATCAAGTGATTTTTTGAAATAATTTTGAAGTAATTTTTGTGCTATAATTATTTTTTCGGTGAGTTTTTGCTTAATATTTTTGGCGAGTTTTTGTTTCTTTTGGGCGAGTTTTTGTTTTATATTATTTTTTTTAATAACGTTCATAAATAGTTTCTGTTGCTACTGTACTTTATTAAAAAAATTTTTTTTATTATTTATTTATCTATCATCATTAACAAGTTAAAAATATAAAAAAATCTTTATATATTTATAGTGTTTGAGGTATTACTAAATAGTATTGCAGCAAATTTAAAAGTTTTTTTTTAAATAATGATATATACATTTGTAATTAAATTATTTACAAATTAAGGGAAAAAGATAGAAAAAACCTTATTTCTAAAAAAAAAAATGTAAAAGAAATTCTTATGATAGCCCTTTTGTCATCTTTAGAGTTAAAAATGGGAAAGAGCTAGCTATGCAAATTTCTTATTAAAACGTAGTTTGAATACCTGTTACGATCTTCAAAGCTTTGTGTTAGTTTACTAGTAACCGTTGCAAACAAGTCTTTATATTTCCTATGTAAACGAATTGTGGAGTACCTCCGTGGTAAATTATATATAATTTTTAAATTTTTATTTTATATTATTTGTAGTTTCTTTAAATAAGGTTTTGCACATTTTGTTGTCCATATTAGACATCCATAGGCCATTATCGGTCTAATACACATTTTATAAAGTAATATTTTGTTTTTGTGATTTAAAGTTGATTTACGATTTAATAACAGAAATAGAACTCTGCCACATTTAATTGCTTTTGTACAGGTTTGTAAAATATGCTGTTTAAAGGTCAACTTTTTATCAAGTGTAATCCCCAAGTACTTAACAGAATCTAGAAAAGGTATTTCAGTTCCTTGAATTGAAAGTGTTCTACTGGCTATTCGTTTTAGCGATTTATTAAAAGGGAATGTGATTGCTTGAGTTTTTAACTCGTTCATTTTAATTTTCCATTTCAAGGAGAATTTTTTAGTTTGTAATAAAGATTTTTCCAAATTTTTAACGATTGCATTTGAGACTTCACCAGTTGTTATGAGCGCAGTGTCATCTGCATACAACGCTGACGTATGGTTTTTTAATAATTTTAGATTAGCTATGTATATAGAATATAAAGTTGGTGAAAAGATGGATCCCTGTGAAACATCAGCTAAAATTTCACGATCACTAGAATACACATCGTCAACATTCACCACAAAAGATCTTTCATTTAAAAAGCTTCTTATTATTTTTTGCAAATAGATTGGGTAGCCAAACCAGCTAAGCTTCTAAATCAGTCCGTTATGCCATATGGAGTCAAATGCTTTTTCGACATCTAATAAGACCACTCCAGTAATTTTTCTGTTATTTTTGTTGTGCTGAATAAGATTAACAATTCTTTTACCTGGTGGATAGTCGAATGCTCTTTTCTGAAGCCAAATTGTTCATTTTGTTTAATACTATTGGTTTCAGTATATTCCCTTATATTAAAAAAAAAAAAAATTGTATTTATTAGTCCATAAAACTTGTTGTTACAAACACGAAAATTTTTTTTAAATATAAATAATCTAGATTTTTACGAATAAATACGCAAAAATTATTAAATGGATGATTCTATCAAAATAAAATTGGTATGTAATAAAAGTAAGAAAATAAGAAATTTTTCTTCGTTGTTCAAGTACTAACATTCTAGCCTTTTCCAGGCAATTTTAAAACCAAAAAAGGCCCAAAAAAAATTTGAAACTAAAAGAAAAATTTTGATACTAAATAAAAAATAAAAAAGTTAGATTTAGCCTTAAATTTAACTTTTTTAAAGCTAAATCTAGCTTTATTATTTTTCTGGAAACATTGGTAACAAGAATCAACACAAATGCTATAATACCCCAAACTCCAATGGTGGTGTAGGATGTAAAATACAGAATACAAATCATAATAGTTACAATTTTGTTTTGCACACATTCAATGTCCTACAAACATTGGAAACACAACTTCACTGATATTAGGTATTTCTTACCTAAGCACGACTAAAAGAAGAGTGTTAGAAGTTTATTTTTTGTCTTTTAAAACTTAACTTTACAGGTATTTCTAAAAGAATTTGAATTTCACTAAACACTTCTCCTGCACTTCTGCACTAGAAAATGTTTGCAGGGTTATATTAACATGGTACGTGTAAATTTATTTACTACATTTTTTACAATTGGAATAAGTATAGGTATTAGGAATATTTACAATGCCCTTAGGCATTGTAATTGACAATTTGCTATCCATCCGTTATATACGTAAAGTTGTGCTAATCATTTAATGTTCTTTCGCTATAAATCAATCGTTAAATGTTGCACGTTTGTTGTTAAATGTTACAACAGAATTGGTGGGAAAATATTTATGTTGAAATTAAAAAAGAAAAAAAAAAAAAAAAAAAAATTATTTATTTGCGGCATGCTTCAGCTGAGAGGAACGTGAGCTTTGTTTGTCATAATATAAAAACAGATGAAAAATAAATACTGTTGTAAGTTACTAGTGAAATCAATACGAATTCATTTTCATAAAGTTAACCTGTGTTTAATTGGTTAAGGGCATAAATATTGGAAAATACTATAAATAATGATCTCATAAAAGTATTTCTAATTAAATTTATTTTGTGGTTTTTGAAGTCTCTGAAATTAATAATTTCCTATAACATCAATTAATTTATTTATTGTTTTATTTATTAAAATGTCAGCTGTAAGCTTATAGAGCCAATTAACTGTAAGTAAATCTTAAAATATGACACGTAATTCATATTAACGTTACATTAAAATAAGATTTTAATATCTTTACTTAATTAAAAAAAATTTACCTCCCTTAATCAATATCTGTGCAAATATAACTAAATTTAAAACTGAGAAAAAATAAAATGAAATGAATGAAACTAGAAAAATACATTTTAGTCAGCAATAACGCAATACAAAACTCATATTTAGAGATTAATCTTATAAATGTTGGAAAACTAATTTATACTGTGAGTAAATCTTCTTTTTAATATGAATTCCAATGTCTGGAAACCTTTACCATAAATGATCCCTTCATAACAAGTGAAGTAAAATTGGGATAACATATTGAATAGCTTCTATTAGAAGCATCAAATTAAAATTTTTTAAATGGATATGGTGGACAGTCATACTTTTTAATGTGGTAAAACAAGATAATTTGTCTAGAACTAATGAATTCATAAAAAGCATAATCCAATAATTCTAATCTATGCCCTGAAGCGGGTTTCCTCATTCTTAACTTATAAATGTACTTAACAACTTTACTGAAGCACAACCTTAAAATACGAAGGTAGTTGCATGAAGTACAGCTATACATTTCAAATCTATACAAAAACAATAGAAAACATAAAACTACTCCTACCATACGTCTAATCGGAAGCGGAAAAGAGGCAGAAATGCTGTACAATTTCCATAAAATGAAGGAAACCTTTGAAGCTATAAGTCCCATATACTGATTACACCCACAGAAAGAATATAGTTGTAGTGACCATAATCTAAGAGCAATATATTATGTTTGGAACATTTGATCATAAGGAGAAATAGAAACTATTATAAGTAACAATTATTATAATTCCATATTGTAATTTTTGTCACATTTTATGGTATGCTTTTTTTCATGTTTTGATTCTAATTTTACATATAATTGAACAATCTTACTATATCATTATTCCATTTTATCAGATTATGATGTGATGTTCTGTCCTATTATATTATTATACCACATTGTCTTATTCTGATTCCATTTTATAATATTATGCCATACTTCATATTATAGAAAATTGTTCATTAGACAAATATATATTTATATTTAATTGTTATTTGTTCATATATTATATTCACTTGTACCACCATATGTGGGTAAAATGCAAACTAAACCCTTAATCAATATCTTATAATGCACAATGGGCCAGAATCGAAATTTTTTGGGAATAAATCTGTAACTTCTGACCGGCCGGTTGGATTTTCATGAAATTTGGTATAGGCGTAGCAGAGGAGCATAAAATGTTATGCTTGGAAGTAGGACACAACAATCCCCCCAGGGGCAGAGCTAAGGGGGCTCAAATTTAGGTACCTCTGACATAAAAAATGTTTAATTGCTTGCAAAATTTTTGTTTCTCGTCAGATTTCAAATAGTTTTATATATTGTTGTAGGCGCTGATAAGTCCTATAAAAAACATGCTTACACGTTCTATTTATCTCTTGTAGTTTTCGAGTTATTTGCGTTTGAATTTTTAAGCACCATAATTTTGCATGTTCTTGGTCCAGTTTTTTTCATATATATCGTAGTGTTTCCGACCGATTTTATTAGTTTTTTCCTTAACTAGTTAAAGAATAAAATTATCTATTGAATAAAAGAAATTTGTCGATATCTTTACCGAGTCCAAAAATAAACGATTTTGAATTTGAAAATTGCAAAAAATACGACTTTTTGTGTTTTTTTAGCCGAAAAAGTATCTACACTGTTTTTTTTATCTAAAATAAAATTTTCTTTAGCAATATATAATAATTTTGCACTTTTCTGAAAGGTAACATCACAGAGATGACTTCAAGATAAAAAACAAGCCCAATAACTCAATTAGTCATGGTACATACCCTCCCGAATTCGACCCATTTTATATGAAAGTTTTGATTTTAGACCATATTTTCTCAAATCCCAAAGCACGAATCAACAAGCGGAATATATTTTAAGAATCTTCAATATGTTGTTAAAAGTTCTAAATTAAAATATACTGGAATTCGGAAAAATGTGGATTCTATAGCCAAAAATATAATAAATCCCATTTTGATTAGTTTATTTGGGAATTCAGAAAACCCTACCCCTGATTGAAATTTGGTTAACGTGCTTTTATTTATATTGATAAGATTCACATTTCCTGCAAATTTCATTAAGATATCTTTATAAACAAATATGTTATTACAATTAAAAAATTTGTATTTTCTCCAAAAACCCAAAATTGCACCTTTAGTTTGGTTTATTTCTAAATAGCGAAAGAAATTTTAAAAATATGTATTCCAAATTAAGCTTATTCTTTAGCATATATAATTTTCGATATTTTTCAAAAAGATTCAAGTCAATATGATGCCTCGTTTCGGAAATATGTGCCTTTAAACTTTAATATTTCCAATTTTGTGAATAATTACTTAGAAAATTATGAATATTTCTGTATAATATCTACACACAAAATATTTTTATAAAAATAATTAATAAATATTTTTTATTTTTAATAGGGTTGCCACATTTCCTAAAATTAAGTAAATCTTTATCCTTTTCCAAGCATTAATATATTTCTATTAATGAATTTAAAATAAGAAAACATACAAAAAATGTCCATTTTAACTTAATCAATAAGTATTTTATTAGTTTAAATTTATGGTGTTTACCTAAAATTAACAAATGTATTTATCTATTGTTGATGGTTAAAAATTTATATATTTATAATCTAGTGGCAATGTACAGGTATACTTACCTAGCTGCAGCATTTATCTATTACTGATGGTTCAAAATCTATATTTTTTTAAGCTAGTGACAATGCTCAGGTAATATCCTTTCCGATGATACCTAACAGCAACATATAATATCAATGAATTCGGTATAGGTACTCTTCCATATTGGCTCTTTCAGATATTTTACCTAATGAAAATACACAAAATACATATACCTGTGCGATATATATAGCTGTGCGATATATCTAATAGATATATAAATGCGCAGCTAATCCTTATCAACATCATAAGGAAGTTGATTACATTGGAACATGAACAATTGTGTTGTGTCCTGTGGAATTGATCTAAAAATGATCTTAATCGTTTAGAAGCTAAAGTGGAATTCATAAAAACTACATATCATGCAAAAGTCGACGTCATTGGTAAATCTCACATAGAGAGCATTTTAAAGTTGTATGACGTAAAAATGAAGTCCTTGAATCAGCGTACTAACAGATTAAAAATTATTCATTCCGAATGGATGGATACTGATATAGAAATATCGGCGTGCAAAATATCAACTGAAGCACCCCGCAAGACATATGATGATTTAAGTACGAGATCTAAGAAGAACAAACTTTCTATAATTTCTATAATTTCGAATGAAGAAGTTTCTGATACATTCAAAGAAATGTTAAAAAAGTAGAAGCAACCTAAGAGTGCAATTAATATTGCTGAAATATTGCCAACTGCATCACCAAAACGTCTTAAACGGATTGCTGAAAGTGTACCTACTCCAACATCACAATGCAATTTTACTGAGGAAGAAGCAATTGCTTTAATGCTTGAACTGGACCTCAGCCGAAACAAATATCAAATTTTAAGAAAAGCTTGAAAAGGGTTATTCAATTCTTCCATCATACAAGGATATTCAAGAAAAACAGCAAACTATTTTACCATCTATTTCGGTTACCGAAAAGGAAGCATGTGTAGAGCTATCTTCTTTGCTTGAAAATATAGCTACCAGGATAGTTGCAGATTTTTCTGTAGATCAGTTGGAAAAAGCAGATAACAGCGACGTTGTATTAATCTGTAAGTGGGGATGTGACGGACTATCAGCCCTTCCTGAATACAAGCATGCTAGTGGAAGTAAGAATATGGCGGATTATAAAAGCGTATTTATAGCATCTTTGGTGCCATTAAGAATGTGATCTTATTCCCTAAAGAAATCTTCATCCAAGCGTAAAAACTCATTTGAAGATATATGGCTTAACACCACTCCAGGTTCAAAACATTTTTGCATACCTATTTGGTTCGAATACATTTGGGAGTCGAAGACAACAACAAAGGAATTAGTGGAATATATTAAAGAAGAACTAAATGATTTACAACCTCTTTCAATAACCATAAACATATACACATTCGACATATCCTTTCAACTTAGTCTAACAATGATATATGGAAAGGTTAGTAATGCCATTACGGAAACATCTTCTTTTTGGAAATGCTCACTTTGTGATGAGACGAAATCACAATTTTCGCATATTGGTAAAGCAAGGAGTATTAATGAAGAATTTCTGTCTTTTGGAATATCTCCACTTCGCGCCAGAATACGGTTCATTGAGCATTTTCTACACATAGCATATGATTTAAAGTATAGAAGTGTGCCAGAAAATTTAACAAAACCTACGAGAAACGACAAGGATTTAAAAACACTTAGAATATCTGAGAAAAGTAGAATCCAGAATGAATTTAGAGAAGAGACGCGATTAAACATCGACAAACCTCTGCCGACTGGTGGTAGTACAAATGATGGAAACACAGCAAGAAGGTTTTTCGGAAATTTCGAAGCTACATCTAAAATAACTGGTATTAATACTTGAAAGGACTAACATACTATTAATGGCAATTAATAGTAAGCACAAAATTAACTCTGCTCGATTTGGAGAATATTGCTCCAGAACTTCACAAAACGAGGATATTTTTAATAGCCTATTGTTATCATCAGACCCTGTACTATCATGAATGAGAAAACGTTGGATTTATTCTGAGCCTTTATCAACTCAAAATACTGAAGACTGAAGGACCTTTATTATCTTTCAGATATGTATACAAATACAACAGATTATTTTATAGAAATAAGTAGTATAAGTTTAAAATATTAGAAAAATTGTCTACATAAATTTAATGTAAATAAGTAATAAAAAATCGTATTAGAAATAGAATATTTATTAAAAAAGATGATAAATACCAAAAATAATAATATTGATTAAGTTAAAATAGACATTTTTTGTTTTTTTTTTCATTAATAAAAATATATTAATGCTTAGAAAAGGATAAAGATTTACTTAAATTTACGAAATGTGGCAACCCTATTAAAAATAAAAAATATTTATTAATTATTTTTATAAAAATATTTTGTGTTTAGATATTAAAGTTTAAAGGCACATATTTCTGAAACGAGGCATGATATTGGCTTGAATCTTTTTGAAAAATATCGGAAATTATATATGCTAAAGAATAAGCTTAATTTGGAATACATATTTTTAAAATTTCTTTCGCTATTTAGAAATAAACCAATTTTGGGTTTTTGGAGAAAATACAAATTTTTTAATTGTAACAACATATTTGTTTATAAAGATATCTTAATGAAATTTGCAGGAAATGTGAATCTTAGCAATATAAATAAAAGCGCGTTAACCAAATTTCAATCAGGGGTAGGGTTTTCTGAATTCCCAAATAAACTAATAAAAATTCGCAAAAATGGAATTTATTATATTTTTGGCTATAGAATCCACATTTTTCCGAAGTCCAGTATATTTTAATTTAGAACTTTTAACAACATATTGAAGATTCTTAAAATATATTCCGCTTGTCGATTTGTGCTTTGGGATTTGAGAAAATATGGTCTAAAATCAAAACTTTCATATAAATGGGTCGAATTCGGGAGGGTATGTACCATGACTAATTGAGTTATTGGGCTTGTTTTTTATCTTAGAGTCATCTCTGTGATATTACCTTTCAGAAAAGTGCAAAATTATTATATATTGCTAAAGAAAATTTTATTTTAGATAAAAAAAGAGTGTAGATACTTTTTCGGCTAAAAAAACACAAAAAGTCGTCTTTTTTGCAATTTTCAAATTCAAAAGCGTTTACTTTTGGACTCGGGAAAGATATCGACTTCAAATTTATTTTATTCAATAGATAATTTTGGTCTTTAACTAGTTAAGGAAAAAACTAATAAAATCGGTCTGAAATACTAGGATATATATGAAAAAAACTGGACCAAGAACATGCAAAATTATGGTGCTTAAAAATTCAAACGCAAATAACACGAAAACTATAAGAGATAAATAGAATAAATTTTGCAAGCGATTAAAAATTTTTTATGTCAGAGGTGCCTAACTTTGAGCCCCCTTAGCTCTGCCCCTGAGGAGATTGTTGTGGCCCCCTTCCAAGCATAACATTGTATGCTCCTCTGCTACGTCTATACCAAATTTCATGAAAATCCAACCGGCCGATCAGAAGTTATAGATTTATTTCCAAAAAATTTCGATTCTGCCCCACTGTGTATTGCTTGAAGCATACCAAGTATAACAAACCTATTTATATAAACTAAATAAGAATTACCATGAAGTTGGAAAACAAATATTAAAAACAAAATATATTTAAAAACAAACAAGATGATTGTTTCCACTAAGTTTGTAAAAAGGATAAGTATTTTATTTATTTGAAACATTTTATTATTAAGGGAATAATAGTATTAATATGATTTACAACCAGAATATGGTTTAAAGACAAGGAAAAGACTGCTAATATTTAAAGTTTGTGGAAGAATGATTGTAGAAGTAATGATAGTTTTCATATTAATAAAATTTTTTCTCTCAGTTATTTGACAATTTAAAAACATATTCAAATAACAGTCATTATTCTTAAAAATAATATCATTTTATATTTATTAGTATTAACATTCAAGTAATTCTGATTGCATCATTTAATAATCCTTTCAAGATCAATATTAATTTTCTCTTCGAACCTCCTTCAGTTATTATGGTCAGAACATGCCAAAAGCTGTACATCATCTACATAAGTGTAACACTTAAAAGAGTAAAAAATTTTGTATATATATCATTTAAATATAATGAAAGAATAATGGCCCAAAATATATCCCTGAGGAATTTCTCTGTTTAGATGCAATAACCCTGATTCACGATCTCCTACATGAACGAATTGACTACGACTATTAAGGAAGGAATAAGTCTACTTGAAATGGGGTTGAAATGAAATTACTCAATTAATTTAGTAGCCAACAAATTATGAATTTACAAATCTTATAAGAAGAACAAATCTTATAAGGTGAAAAAAACACAAGTGTGTTTGTGTGTGTACATGTGTATTTTGGAAATTACTAAAAAACAACATTTTTTTTTTTTTGGAAATTTGTTTCGTTTTAATGTTTGGTTTACATTTTAAAAACCATATTTGTAAAAATTGTGCTAAAAAAGTGTGATTTTCTTAATTAAAGGGAAATGTTTACTCTGTGACTGATATTATAGGATTTATTAGAATACGTATACCTCTTATTTAAGATTTAATACAATATAAAATTGTTAACCTCTTCTGCCGGTATTATTTAATATAATTAATCTCAGTTGTAGACCTGGGGTAAGTGAGATCGAATCTGATCCTTTATCCCACTACTTTTTAAAATTTAGTTCTATGGAGAATGAAAAATTTTCCTAATATATAAAATTTTGTTGCGGCCCCTAGGTCAAGCAGAATGAGCATTACCAGGTACTACATAGAATTTTTTCTGTAAGAAGAAAAAGAGTAAATTTAAAAATTAAATGTTTTTTTTTTTGCAAATTTTCTTAAGGAGATGCAATTAAATATTAATTCTAGTATTGCGAAATATATTTTATATATCGAACATATAATGTCTCATTTTAGCTACTGGTACTAAAGGATGACCTTCATCATGATCATGTAAACTTACTGTGTTACGAATACGCTTTTGGATATTGGAAAACATCCACTCATTATAACTCCTAAATTTTAATTAAAATAAGACATTCTTTCTATTTTCCCTGAAGCTGACTAAAAATATAAACACAAATACCGTAAAATTGCTGCTTTATTTTCGAAAACCGCCTTGATTACATATATATGTACATAATGCTGTATGTATTACATGATCTTGGTCAACCAACTACATCATTACTTGCTTGAAGATAGAACTGATGTTTAAAAATTCATCCATTTTTATTCATCTACTAAAATAGTTGTTTATTATTGAGAATTTTTAATTGAGATTTGAATCCGTTGCAAAAAAAAAAAAAAAAAAATATTGGCTCAGTTCACATTTGAATCCAGGCAACTTAAAATTTAAAAAAAAAATTGTATTCGACTCAACATATTTATCATATGAAATTCAATAAATCGTGTAAACTCAAAATTTATATGCTTAATGTCATGTTGATATTTTTTTCCATATTGAAACAATAAAAATTTGTTACTTTAAATAAATCGTCTAAACACCTAACATATAGAATATGCTAACACAGGCTTTTATTGATACTTTTAAGTATACGACTTTCAACATACATATATTTATTCAACATACCGTCTGATCTACGCCTAAAACTTCGATTGAATTTACTTACATAATTTTTTTATTGTAAAATATATTGAGAAATAGTTTTTTAGCAAAATTTTAAAAAATTTAGATTTTTAGTATAATGAAATTTCTTAAATTTTACTACGAAACCTCAAAAAGTTCTACACTAATACCAGTAAACACTGAAAATATAATACATTCCCTACAAACAAAATAATACGAAAGTGATTCGATTTCGTTTATTACCGCAATAATCATATTCGTATTGCGGAAGTATCCCCATTGAAAGAGATCGTGCGTCACAGGCGATATATCTAAGCAATAAGAAATTAACATTTCTGGAAGAAAACTAAGCAATATTTCTGGATAATCACCTAGGTGAAAAAATAATTTACCGCCAGATAGTGTGCTATTTAAAAAAAAAATTATCACTACATCAATCTGGAAATAATTTAATAAAGAAATTTGTTACATCTTGTAAAGCATGTAAATAAATTTTCACATCAAAAAGCACGCAAAACTAAAACGCTCACATAAAATGTCAATTTTTTGGTTAAAAGATAAACAAATTTCTTCAATTTTTTTTTAAATCTTTCAATAATTTTGCGACAACTGATAAAGGCCCATTGGTGATTGAGAGTTTTTCCCCTGATAACATTTTCCCGCGTATGGTGCCAAGACAGGTAAAGTATCTTGGTTTAAAAAATATTTATGTTCTAACTCTATCTTAACCATGTTCCAGAAAACTGCAGAAAAGTCAATGTCAAATGCGAAAGACTTTCGCCCAATAAGTCTTTTTAGCTTGAAACGCTGGGAAGACTCATAGCCTCTCATATATATAAGAGTTGCTCTACGGAAACATCTCTACATGAGTTTGTAAATGTAATAGAGACTTGGAGGAGCCTAAAGTAATGTGACTCCTATTACAATTCAACAGGCTCTTAGTAATCTAGATATTGAAGATTACATCAGGGAGTGATTAGCATACATGTTGAAGTCAAGAATAGTTACTACAAATCTTGATAACAGCACTAGGTCAAAAAAAGTTGAAAGTGGTACACCGCAAGATGTTACGATCTAAAAAATATTGTTATTTATACTAATATTATCGGGACCATTTCCGGATATAATCAGCGCTTTCGAGATGTGAACAATGTTTCGGATATACTTGGTAACAGTGCTACAGAAATAACTCTAGGTGTAAAGCCAAACAAAACTGATGTGGAGTTATTCGAAACAAAATAACAAGATTCAAACTTTAAACTAGAGCAGTTAAGGAACTGCGAAATTTCCCCATCAAGCAATGAAAAATATTTATATATAACTGGACTCACAACTGTACTGAAAGCTGAACAATCGACATAGAGTAAATAAGGCTACGGTAATCAGATACACTTGTCATAAGATATTCGGTGCAAAAAGGAAGCTTATTCCTAATATATACTACGTTTATACGCCCCTCTTACTTGCAATTACAAATATTGCAAAATAAATTTTTTTCCTAATAAACGGTGTTAGTATTTAACTTGCAAAAGAGTAAGTCACGAAAACAATTCGTGATTAGTGAAATTATTTGGAAATAAAATGTACGACGTTGTCAATTCTTATAACTTTCACGGAATTTTCGATGATAACACAGGGCAAAACTGGTTCTGCGGCACCAGATTTTTTTGGCAATTCGGATGCACGTTAGTATGAAGTAAGAATTACGTACGAAAAAATCCGTGCACACTTTAGGTATTATTATTTTTACTATACGTAAACAAATTATTTAAATTAAATTTTGTTGTAATTCATCCAAGCGTGTAATAGAAATTTATAACTGAAGCACATGTAGGCCGTATTAAACAATTTCTAAGAGTGCAGGTGAGTTGGGAAATTCAGGTTTTTGAGTCATAGAATATACAAAGAGTTCATGATCACCGAAAGGAATCTTGATAACTGAATAAAAAGCTGATTTACAGTTTTTAGGATCGCAGGCAAACTAGTACGTATTTTCAGTGAAAGTTTCTACATCACTGGATAAAATGCTACTCAATAATTAAATTTCTCTGTATCTTTTGTCAACAGTTTAAGGTGGCCTGAAGTTCCGCAAAGTAAAAAAGAAACCTGTTAGGAACGCTAGAAAATTTGTGGAGGCAAAGAAGAGGACGAAAATTATTGAGGTTAATTATTTTTCAAAAATATCAATGCATCTAAATAGCAATATAAAGTTCGTAATATCGAGTTTTTTACAACATACTGATCAGAACTGCCATATGTAGCAGATAAATGTCGTGTAAAAAAATCAAAATAGTCAAAAATTTTGTTGGTGTGGCAAGCCATTTACACGTGCGGGGAAAAAACTCTTTATTCATAACAAATGACACTTTTAACGGAGAAATGTATACAAAAAGAGTGCTTTTGGAAAAGATTCCGTTCTATCATTAGAAAACGCAGTGAAATATAGTTTTTCTAGTATATATAATAATGAAATATCACATCTCATTATTAAAACAAAAAAGTACACGCAGATAAAAAAACATGGTTACGGCATTATGACTGCAATAAAATGGTGTTCTCACTGTTAACTTTCTTGAATTATAATAACTCTGTATTCACGGCAATGATAGTTTTGTTTAAATTTTGATATTTAATGTTTATACTCAATAATATTTATACTCATATACTTAAAAAAAATTTAATAGAAATACAAGTTAATCGAGAAAAAAAATTTTTGAGTCATAAAAAATACAAAGAGTTCACTATCTCCAAAATGAACCCTGATAACCGAAGAAAAAGCTCATTTACAGACTGTAGGATTGCAAGCTAAATAATATGAATTTTAAGAGAAAATTCCTATATCTTTGGCGGAATGCGAAACATTCATTAACATTTTTTGGTGTTGGACACAATCACAATCTCAAGAATATCTTATTTTTCACAAAACAAAAAAAAAAAAAAAATCTTTTATCGTCCGACCCAAAATTTTTCCTTTGCAAATGGTTGTGTGCGACATAAAAAGCGTCTGGAGACAATTCAACACAAAAGTTGATTATTTTGCTTTGTAATACAATATAAACAAATTTGTTACGAAAATCTTTCTTGATGTACGAATCAAAATTACCAAATAAATTTTTGTTGATATTGTTTAGACCTTACCCCTTTCTTTAATGTATATGAAACCAAAGCAAACATTAATTTCAATTAAACAACATCCAAATGGTCAGGTAAACTTTGGTGGCATTAAATAAATAATCTGTGAGTTTGTCACAGACAAAAATTAGTAAACTATTGTAAACGTATTGAAAAAAATAACTAAAAGTCAAATCAAATTTACAAAATTTCTTAAAAGGTCAAACGAAGAACAAATAAAGTAAAATAAGTGACATAATGGAATCAGTCAACTTTGTCTAAAACACATAAGGACATACATATAAGTAAATTATATATGGAACATGTATATATGGAGACGTAAGTGACACATACGTATATGTAAGAACTAGATAAAGTTATTAAGGAAAGAACAGATACATAATGTAACAAAATATAAGGTGAGATTTTAAGGAATGCTTTCGTGAACTAGCATAATTTAAAATTCAAATAAGCTAGTGAGCAAAATGAAATAAAGGAATATTATTTTTAATTTTTCAAAAAGTTTACATTCTTTCAAACAACTTTTTGACTTGTCGCAATAAACACTTACCCTTTATAACCTTTACTACACATAAACACACATAGCATACATAAATCATTCTTACCTGATATCATCAAGACAGGAACGTTGAAAATCTCCTAAAACTTCAAATGTCTTAACACCAGTGTATTCGGCCTTGCCACCAGCATACACACCCTCCTGTTTATCAATTGTCAGCCACTGATGGCCGTGATAATTAAATGTTTCATTATAACGTCTACCCTCACCACCATCTAGTTCGATAAGGGCAGCTGAACCATAACGACTCACTTTCACCACATGCCACTGACCATCATTCACCGTTATGGCGGTGAGGGTAAGATGATGTTCATCCGCTCTTAAAGAGTTGAGATTAAATCTAAATTGTAAATGACCCTGATGTAACTCGAGTATGGCATATTCACGATGATGTTGGTCGGAGACACGAAAGATTTCTCCTTGCATTTCTCGCGTGCGGAAACGTAATTGCAATTGGGTAGAGAAACGATCGGGTTCAAATGATAAGGCAAATTTTACATAACTTTGGGATTTGAACGTTGTAGGTATGGTGGGTATATTACACATAGGTCCCGTCCAGCCGGGCTGACAGTGGCACTTGGCCTGCACTAAACTGGCCACACAGTTCCCTTGTTCCCAGCATCTGGCAGTGTGATCGGTTTTCAAGCAAACTTCATCGGTTTGGGGACAGCCGGGATAGCTGTTGCGTGCCAAGGCGGGAAATGCTAAATCATAGTGTTCTGAATTGTGCACCACATTACGTATACAGCCATCAAATCCCTTAGAGGTAAAAGCATATTGCCAGCGGAAAAGGGTTTGATCGAAATGTTGTCTATAAAGTCCGCCCAGCTGGAGTGGGGTATTCAAGTTGAGAGCCTCATTGAAAGGTGGTATAGTGCCTTGGGCCTGACAGCTATTATCATCAAATTCAGGTGTAGAACCATCTTCCATTTCATAGACATCTGCTGATCTACAAAAGTCCACCACCATGCGTATGTGCTCTGAGTTCCAAAACACATCCAGTCTATGCCAGACACCATTATCTAAAGTTTTTTTGGTTTTTACTCTCAACTCTAAAGTGCCCGAACCAAAGTCTATCAATAATCGTGGATAGCCTTGTTCTAGTTCTATAGCTATGAAATCGGTGAGAACAACCTCTTCGACTTTGGGAGGCACTATGGGTCCATTGTAGAGTATTAAACCATCAGCTTCTTTAGTGATAAACTCCAAGCTCAAATGGGACTCCTCACATAGCTGCAAGGGCGGATACCAAGACCAGCCATTGCCCTTAAAACTGCGGGTATTTTGTTGACATCTAGGCCCATTGTAGCCAATGGGACAGGCCACACAACGTGGGCCATTACGAGTCTCTACGCAGCGGCCACCATTGAAACAATTTAGTGTGCGGCAGGTATCTTCTTTGCTGTAGTTACGTGCTTTGCAATAACATTTGGCGGTTATATCCAGCCTTACCCCCACCAAGGCAGTTTTGTTAACATTGACTGTATAAGGAAGTCTACTGATTTCTACACGGTTGGAACAAGAACCCTCACATTTGCCCTGCTCTTGCAGGCACTCATCGATGCCCACCATGGTAATGTTGAGGCCCAATTCACGCTCTATTTCATCACGTTGCATTAACACTACACCATTTAGTCTGACGGCCTTAAAGTAGGGCTGCTGGTTGGCTGAACGGGCAGCAAAATGCACATCTGTTATTCCCTCCGTTTTGGACTGAACACTAAACACATCTACCATATCACGTTCGGTATAAAGTAATTCAGCAAGTTTATCACGAAATCTTTCCAGCTTAGAATGCACCTGCTTATGCTGAATAAAATCCCATGTACGCACAAAATCCTCATCACTTATACCCTGCAAACGCATAGAACCCGCTTGCTGAACAGCCTCGTGAGTAATATCTCTTACTATCACCGTCATATTCGAGGGCACATCCACTTGACCCTGTTCGCGGTCATAAACTTTAAAACGCAGGTTGTATCGACCTCTACGAGTACCCGCTTTCATCATTACTATACCCGTGTCGGTGTCTAATTTAAAACGTTGGTGTTCTTGTTGTTCCCAATAGTACTTTTTGTCCACAACATCCCAGTCGTCTAGATCGTGTACATAAACACGTCCTATGGGAGTATCGTGAGACTGGCCTTGATAATTGTAGACCAGCACTTCCTTGCTGCCTGGCAGCATTTTATTATCATTAACGTCGCCTATTATTACAGTTAAGGTTGAAGTGCCGGTCATGGCTGGTGAACCATTGTCTTTGATTTCGATGGGTATGAGGTAGGATTTCTGTTGTTCACGGTCGAAGGGTCGCAAAGAAGAGATAATTGCTGCGCCATTACCATTATCAGCTCCTGGGAATATTTTTTGTTGTTTTTATTTATTTGTTTATTTAAATGCGTCAAAAAAATATTTAAATGAGACAGTCATTCCGCCATCCCAAAGCAAACAACATAGCGTAAAGTAAAGTAGTTTTTTTTTTTTTTTTTTGTTTTAATTTGGATGAGTTGTTTTATTTTAATAAAAGTTAATTTTGTTGATTGCCAAATATATTTAAGTGGATTTGTATTTTTTCGCAGCAGTATTAATTTTTTGACATAATTTAAATCCAAATAGAGCAGTCATAAAGATAAAAGAGACAGAAAAAAAATTATTGAAATATAATATTTAACAATTTCAAATTATATTTAATTTTTTTAGGCTATTGTTTATTATTTGTTCAATAGCCTGCAAAAATATGGCTTAAATATTTATGCTTTACCATACTAATGGTTAAAAATTCAATGATTTCAATTAAGTTTATTGAAGTTTTAAATAAAATAAATACCTATGTAAATTATTTTTTTCATTGAAAGGTACTACATTCTGGGTAAAAAATTATAAATTTTACATATTTTACTATACCTATTTTTAATATTTTCATTAATTTAATTATTTAAAAAATGTATACACGGTTGATTGGCTTTGAAATAATTTTATAACATTGTTTTTTTTTTTCATAATTTGTATGCAGGTTTTATATTTTTACTTCAATGTTATGTGTTATTTAACCCATTATCGTACAATCAGTAATTTCGCTTAACAGCACTTTAAACAAGCATAAAGTCTACCACACATAAACAAATTTTACTTTTCTTTGATTTAAACTTTAATTTGATGTCTTTTGGGAAAAAAGTTTGAATATTTTTGGTTTTCTGTTATCCTTTCGTATTTTGGAAGCATTTTCGCTAAGCTGTAAAAATGGACATGTTTTAAGGTAACGATAAAAATTATACGAAATAGGAAAGGTGTAAATTACCAGTTGATTTTTACTCTTCATTGCGATGACTTTAATTCTATGTATTTATAAATTTTATTTATTATGTCCAAAACATCGAAACAGATCTAAATAGTTTTGTGGGAATTTTACGTAGCATTGGATAGAAACATAACAAATTTGGCAAATATCGTCGACATATATTATGGGCTTTACATTTATTTTTGACTTGCTGTGATTAATTTTTTCTTACTTTATTCAGGAAATTTTATAAATGTATGATTATTGGATTTAAAATTTTTTTAGATTAATTTGCATGATAAAAGTTTAACAATGATTAGTCGCTAATATATTTGAAAATATATGAAATAAATATTCAGCATTGAAAAACTATTATCAACAAATTGCTTGAATACTCGAATACGTAATTGCTATTTTAAAAAATGAATAATGAGAAATTGTTGCTGTTGCATCGTCCTCAAATGATCAATGTTGGTTACATTGCATTGGATGATGATCTAGAATTATCCTAAAATAGTCAAAAATTTTCTTACATTATGTGGAACATATAACGACACAAAAAAAAAAAAAAAAACGAAAATAGATATGAAGATTATATTAATGACAAGATATGATAATATGAATAATAATGATAATATAGATTGAAATCATTCACTTGAAGTAGACATTGCAAGCACGTTGATCTTGATGAACCAATGGTGAACTTGATGAACCAATGATGAACCACAATTCACGGTACCAATTATAATGACAAGAGTTATAAATACAAAGCGAAAATCCTTGCCATCGTAACAGATCTTTATAAAATAATGCAATGTAATAGGCGATAGGAATAGTAGATCCTAAAGATATTGCCTTGGTTAATTATTGGATTAATATCTGACCAAAAAATCGCAATATGATTATTTATGTACGGAATGCTCAAATTTTTGTTGCCAAAAAAGAACTAGAACTAGCATATATCGCAGCTATTACAGTGAACTACTGGTATTTATAATTTACAATAATGGCATCTGCTAATGAAAAATTTACAACATTTAAACTATAATTCGACAAAATTACTAAACCGCTATATTACAGCACTTTCTGAAAAATCAAAATGATGACTGTCAAATTTGCAAGAAAAAAGAGGAAAAATAAATAAAAGTTTAGAAATTTCATTAAGTAAATATTTTTAATTTCAAAGCTTTTAAAACAAAATATTTTGTTTTTAACAAATATTTGTTGCGAAAATAATGCTTTTATTTCGAGCATATTAGCTCATTCTTGATATCGGCCTAAATCAAGTTAAAATTATGTATTTTGTGTAATTTCGGCGAAATTACATTGAAATTACGATGCCAATCTCCGTTCAACTCTGAACATGGTTGAAAAAATATTTTTTTTCAACTCTGTACAACACACTTCAGCATTGAGATGTAAACAGTAACAACTGACAGCTTCTTTCAATTATATAAAAAATTTATGTAGAATTGAAAAATAATTTTGTTAAATTTTAACGCAAAAATATGACAAAAGAACAAAAAATAAACATAAATAAAGTGACTTTAATAACAAAAAACAATATTTTATTGACAAACGCAATATCCTTTAAGCAGTGTACTCAACAAATTGATGTAAACAAAAAGTATCAGCTCTTTACTAAATTACATCAAATGTCATGCAGCAAGTATGAACAGTCTGTACTTCTCATATTATTCCAAGAACGCTATACGTTTCGGCCCACAGGTAATTAAACTTAAGACCTCAGATCAATTGTTCCCTTTTCTTTAAAATTTAAATATATCTTAGTTGGACAAAAAACATACTGTATGCAGAGTTTAAATAAAATCGGCCCACGATTTCGGGTACCGGGCATTAATGGTTTAAATGTAGTTTGAAATTTTTGAATGAATTCTACAGAATTTAAAATAAAAAGTAAAACGTAGAAATATTAGCGGCTTCTGTATGGTATAAAATAGTTTTGCAGTTGATGTAAATATTAATACGTATTTCTAATATAACAAAACGCTGATAGAAATAGTTGAAACTTTTCTTATAATCCGCAATATCTTGCCTGAAAGTTCAAATATTTATTTTTAATGGGCTCCAAAAAATTCAAACTTCAACAGGCCATAAAACCGAAATTCGAACAAAGTTTGAAAAATGCTTTGGGACTTTTTCTAGACTACTGGTAGATTTTTATTTTGCGTTAGAATTACCGATAGTGAAATATATATTTTGAAATTCGTGAACCGTTAGAAATATTTAAATAAATCTGTGTATATAAAAATTAATTGTGTTTGCTTGTTTGTACCTTGTAGACAAGCAGCGTTACCATTTAGCGACTTTAGTCGTCAATTACCCCTTTTTCAACCACCTGGCCACTTTTTTCGCTCATTTTTTAGAATGGAAGTAAATGGCGACTTTTTAAGACTATGTACTAAGTGATGAGAAACTAAGTTGTTTGAAGTATTCCGGACCCATTATGTATTAATTCTAACGAAGAAATTAATTATTTTCAGTATAGTGATGTAAGAAAAGATGAACCGAAACTGCTAAAAATTAAAGCTAATAATAAAGTTTATGAACAACTATATAACACATTAAATTGCAAATCTTTTTGGACAGGATCGGAAAAATTAAAAACTAAATTTGATGAACACTTATACCCTAATTCATATTTTTACTTTGGTTCATTAATTTTGTCTACATTATTACTAATGAAAAAGAAATAGTCTAGCAGACTTAACGTCAACAATTTTGAAGCTATGCTTTCAGTCCTAAATTTGTTCGACGTGGATTTGTAAGGCTGGAGTTCGAGTGAAGACCTTGCACAATAGTACAGAGATTTCATATTCATAAACTTTTAACTATTTTTATAAAAAAATTTTTATTTTTGCTATAATAAAAATTATTATAAGTAAATTATTTTCTTAGTAATAAAATTGAGTTTAGTAGTTAGTATATTTTGTTTTTATCAAATAAACAAATTTTAAAATCCCCTTTTTTGGTGACTTTATTTTTTGAAATCCTCTTTTTTGGACACTTTTTAAAAATTCTCAATAGTAGCGCTATAGACAGCTGATCTGGTGCATTGATTTTATTAAAGTTTTCGCAGAATTATTTCGTGAGCCTCGAAAGTAAAATAGGCTACTTAGCAGAAGGAGTAAGGGTACACCCGATACAAACAAAATAATTATTATCGCATATCTGAAGAACTGTTAGAATAAAAGTATTAATATTTTGTGGAAATAACTTTCTTACCGTCTCCATAATTGGGATGAAAATAGGTTGGGTACGACCAAGGGAAAAGGTCAGCCAAACAAGCAAAATATTATTTACAGCTTTTTTAAAGAACTATTAGAGTAAAAATCTTATAATTTTACGGAAATAACTTTCCTAGCTTCTTTCACAATTAAGATGAAAATAGGATGGTAGGAAAAATATTGATTATTCCGTATATAAAGGACTACCTCAGAAAAAGTCTTGAAATTATATGGGAATAACTTTCTCATCAACTTCCATAATTGTGATGGAAATATGATGGTAGCACCGAGGCGAACATACTAACAAAAGATGAATTATCCCATATCTAAAGAGCTATTAGAGCAATATTAGTAAAATTTAGCTTTTTATTATTGAGACGAAAATAGGTCGAATAGGTCTATAAAAAGAAAATTTTAGTTAGCATATATCTATGGAATTATTACAGTAAAAGATTTAAAATTTGTTGGGGATAACTTTTTGTAACTGAGTTAAAAAAATACGAATAGGTCTATACGGAGTGTTATCCTATAAAAAAGAAAATCAGGAGGATAGCGAAGCGCACTGGGTAAAAGTTAGTATGTAATAAAAAAAATCTCTAAAACTAATCTATGATTTAGTTGTTAAAAAATATATATACAGATATTTCTTAAAAAAAATATACGTATAATGCAAAGACTGAACTTGCAATTATTCAAAGAAGCAAATTAGTTTGGCATTGAGGTCCCTCATTGTTTAGTAGGGCGCATCTTTATTCAGATTACTGAGATACAATTTATATGGTATTAGTAAATTGCTTATGCTAATATAGTTAAACGCGTAGCATGTTGCGACAATACTGAAAGTGCGAAGACATTAAAAGAGCAAAGAAATATAAACAGAATCCCATCCATAAATTATTCACAAAATTCGATCTATTGTTGCATACACATTATTAATCATTGCCTAAATTCCCAAGCGAATATATAATTTTTATTTTCCTCTTTTTGTAGAAATCTTATTCTGAATTCTTTAAGACCTTACAACAGTTTTCTGAGGAACCTTTTAGCGGAATTTTATTTTAAACAGGCATTGACTAAATATAAAAAAGTCTAAACTAAATATATAAAATTGTATATAAAATTCTAAACTGTAGATTAAATATCATTTAAATACACAATTGTATATAAAATTCTAAACTGTAGACTAAATATCATTTAAATACATAATCCTTAGCTGTCTATGTTTCATTTTTAACCTTGTAATATTTTTGAATATACTGTGAAATTTTCAGTAACTTGAGCTGTTTATATACCTGTGTTCTAAATTTGCTCACACTTTATTCCATCAAAATGTATTAAAAATTCTTTATACTTTGTTAGAAAACCATTAAAATATTTTTAATTCTTTTGCAACAAATTTTCAACATTTTGTAAAATATATAATAGCGATGAAATTGTTTATTCATTTGAAACTTTTTCAATTTAACGAATGCCAACAGACACTTTGAGTGTGTTTCTAATATAAATTTTACACAGCAAAGATATTTATAAACCCCCCCCCCCCCCAAAAAAAAAAAAAAAAAAAAAAACAAAAAAAAATCATTGTTGCTAACTGCCTTAACCTGTTGCCATTAATTAGCATACACAAAGTTAGTTTAAGAATTCTTTTTGATAATAACAAGTTGCTTAAATAAAATATAAGAAAAGTATAGAAACAGCAGCATTAAATATACAATGATATTTAATTTAAAACTGCCTTCGTGGCAACAGGAAATGAACTAAACCAATGAGATAAGTGGAAATTTCCGTTTAGAAACACAAACTTGAATACGAAAATTTGTAAAATAAAACCAACAAAAATTGCATAGCTATTGATATTTTTGTAACACCTTTTATAGCTGGAGCTATAAGGAAACTTCTAAAATGGTGCAAATAACTATTGTAAAACAAACTAAACCATTTAAATTAATTACAACTAAGTGCCTTGCAGCCTGTTGCCACTTACTGAGTAAGAGAATTTAAATATTCTACACAAATTTTGACCATAAAACACTTGCAACACTTACTTTATTATTAGAAATAATTATTTTCCACTACTAGGAATTGTTAAGAAGTTCAAAAACCCTCAATATTAATTAGAAATAGGTTAAAGTAAAAAATAATAATAATGTATCTTAAGAGGTTTTATGTTCGAACAGAAATTATGATGAAATAAATTATTTTTGAATAAAAAAAAGTTTTAAATAACTTATAGATATTTTTATAAAGGCAACTTATAATATTTCCAACAAATATTTCTTTTATAAATTGTGGTAAAACTATTTTAAAAAAGTAGTGAATAACTTAAGGTAATATTAAATTTTGTATAATTTATAAACTTAAGAAATATATTTTATTTTTATTTTATTTTATTTTATTTTATTTTATTAAGTTGCAAATGGTTGTTAGTATGTTTAGCTATTGTTATTTAATTTAAAAATATTTTAATTATTTTATAGTTGTTATAAAAGAGAGAAGAGTGTACTAGAATCATCATATGCATACATTAAATATCGTCATGCAATAAAGTTGCAAATGTACTCCTTTGGAAATGAAGATTGGTCTATTCTAATATGATTCCCAAATTATTACATTTGAATTTTTAAATTTACCTGAGTTGGAACATTTTCAAAACGACTCCAAAAATATGTATTTCTTTCTATATCATTATCAAAGTTGCCGTTAAAAGAAAATTTACTTAAAATTGTAATAGAGGCATACTAAGGCCTCGAACCTCCATTTGAATAATTGTTATGTCTCTTTCAGACGCGGAATAGATTTTACTAACGTTTTTTGTTATATTTTCTTTATGCAGACATATAATCTTATATAATTTATTGGCATTTTTCAACGTATTTTTCAATATATATTGTGCATTAGAATGGTCTATCCTGATACTATTAAAGGTTATATAATTAACCCCTTAATAGCAAGAGAGTCTATTTTATGCATTTTGTTCCCAAAATGTTAAGTTAACAGTTCTTATATAAATACGTTAATAGAGATGAATTTATGAAAAGAACTTAATATTTTCTTTAAAATCATGATAATAATCGAATTAAAAAGATTTTTTAAATTTAGTCACTATTTTACACGAATTTATAGTTTTTATGACAAATATATGCTTTTTGGTGACATTTGTTTTCTTAACTAACCATTTATTTCACATAAAAATTAACTTAACCAATTATGGAAAATCTCAAAATATTACATCTGCAACTAAAGAGTTAAATGAATACATGAAAATAACATTAAATGAGGCCTTTGTAATGATGCCCTTTATATTTCATAAATTGCGTTGGAAAAATGTACAAAATATTCAAAATTTAAAAAAAATGTGGTTCTTTACAAAATTCGTCAAATCGTCAAGTCGTCAGGAGCCTCTTTTTAACAACAAAAAATCGTCAAAATTACTGTAAATCGCTAAATCTGGGAACAGTGATTGCTCGGGTCTCTGATTGAAAGTAATTTATTTTCACTTTTTAGAAGTAATTATAAATAACTCCCTAATAAGTGTTAATTTCGAGGTGGTAAAAATATTTTTCCACTCAACGTTCATGTTTTAACGTATAACAATACTTCTATCAAAAACTCTACATTGGATGTTGCAGAGCAATAATAACGGTAATTATTTCCTTTAAATAAACCGAGGTCCTTTTATTACGACTTAACGACTGACTGACTTACATCCGCTTGTATAGTAGTGGAAATTATCTTCTAAAATCTACTAGTAACATGAAGAAACAGCTTATCTTTAGAAGCTTATAATATACAAACTTACTTTCTCTCTAACACATAAGCAATCATTTATAACATCTTATATAATACAAATTTCTTACGAACACATAAACAAGTTAATAAAAAGCATTCTGTATCATTATAGTGAGTGAACTCTCTTAGACAATTACGATAATTCACAATTATGAGATTTAAATTAATTCAAATATAATGAGATTTCAACTAATTCAAATAAATAGAGGCCACAAGCTAGAAAATTCATAAATCGTTGTTTTAAACTTATAAAATAAATTTTCATAATAACATAAAATAGGAAAATTCCTAACGTATTTAGGTATACAATCGTATTCAATTAACTCAACTCTTTCATTTATTTTTAAATTAATCGAATAATCGAGTAAAGAATTTTGCTCGTTTTTTATTGTTTATCAAAAATTAAAACAAGTATTCTGTGTTATTTTAATATGGTACTAAAAGAGAGAAAACAACAAAAATGTTAACAATTAACTTTAATAAAATATATAAACTGTTTAAAACATCAAAAATGTGTCTGCATTGATTGGGATCAGCGCTATACGTTAAGAATTTTTAAAAAAATGTCAAACAAGGGGGATTTCAATAAATAAAATGGCTAAAAATGGAGATTTTTTGAAAAAAGTGGGCCAACTGCTTCAATACCTAAAAAACTCCACAAAATTTTTTTATTTGATAAAAACAAAAACAAAAATATTGTACTTTAAGAAAAACTACTAAATTAAATTCTATTAACAACAAAATAATTTATATATAATAACTTTTATTATTGTAAAATAAGTGAAGGATTTATTTAGAAATTAACATAAAATTCTCTTAATTAAACTTCTATACTTTCGTACGAGGTCTTAACCTGGACTCCAGTCTTACAAATCCCTGTCTAACAAATTTAAGACTGACAGTAAATATTAGCAGGTGTTGAACTTAAGTCTGTTGAACAATTTATTTTTGATTAGTTGAGGCATTGCTATGAGCGAAATTATAAATATAAATTGGGATATAATCATTCATCATTTCATAAATTTTACACCCCGGTCCAAGAAGATTCGCATTTGATGGTTTAAATAATTGTTCATAAATTTTATTATTAGCTTTAGTTTTTACCAGTTTAGTTCATTTGTAAATTCTTTGGGGTCTTTATTTTACATTACTATCTTGAAAAATAATCTCAGGTAAATTAACGTTTTCATTAGAATTAAAATAAAATGGGTCGGGATATTTCAAACAACTTAGTTTCATTTAGCCCACAGTTTAAAAAAATCGCCATTTAGTTCCATTTAAAAAAAGGGACCAAAAAAGTGGCAATTAGCGACTAAAGTTGCCAAAAGGTGACACTGATTGGGACCGCTTAATTTACAAGAAATGCTTTAATTGTGTTTTAGAAAAAGTGGTTCAAAAAAAATATTTATGTAACTAAAATTTCTCTTGTGTTCTTGTAAATCTCTTGTTTGTATTATTGTTAAATAAATGGACCTAAAAGTATCAACTAAACTTACTAAAGTTTGCATATCATTATCCGTAAATCGGATAGATTAAAATCTAATAAGTCATATTTATTTCGAAATTAAATTCAGAGTTATTTTTATTAAAAAAATTCAGCGATTTTTAACATAGATTATAACTTTACTGCTTCCCTTTCTTCCCTATATCACAAGATTTATTCAAGCTTCTAAACTAGGCTGTGACTCCATTACACATATCTGTTACATTGTCGTAAGTATTTACATACCATAACAACAATATATTTTGCGAAGTCAAGTTGAAAATCTTCCAATTAGTTTATAACAGAAAATTTAATATGAGGCTAAATCTATTTTATCTCCTCCAAATCCAAAATAAAAAACCACCTATAACTTTAATTGTACGTTGAATTTGAGACACAGAAAAGATTTATTACAGCATATTTTTCAATTAACACAGTTGTCTCATATCGCATTTAAATTTAATAAATGTATTCAAGTAAATATAAACCAAAAAATAAAATTTAAGTAAAATTTTATTTCTCATTTAAATTTTTAATTCATACTATCATTACTTGATTGATTTGATCAACTTTTTAATTGAAAAATTTTTTCTGGTTTTAATTTTTTAGACTTTTTAGTAGTTGATATAATCATTTTAGTGAGAAAGAGAAAATTAAAAAAAAGGTGTGAACTGAATGAATTATATAATAATATATTTGGTGATTGTTGATTCTAATTTTGTGTACTGAATAAATTTTTGTAATATAATTCCAAATTGTGATGTTATTTGGCAGCATAATAAAACCTTCAGATTTTCAATTGATACATCTTAAATAGCAATTGAAAAGCTAAGTTTTAATAGTTTTAATATATATATATATATATATATATATATATATATATATATATATATATATATATACGAGTATTTACTCGAATTTCTCGAATTATTTGATTAATCTACATAATTTACTCGAGCAGACTTTTACTGGGAATATAGATTTTAATTTTATCGATCAGTTATTTTATTTTAATTTGTCGAACAAACATTATACGAGTGCTATCCTAAAGGAAACCAAATTGTGCTTCTATGCACTAGTTTTTTTTTTTTTTTAGTACATCTTCAGTCACTTAATTATATGGAACACTTTATACATACAAATATTGTTCTAACATAATATACAACTTTTTTTTGACGGGAATACACGATTGGAATTTCATTTCTGTTGATACATCATTAACTTTTAAACTTTTCAGTATAAAATATCTTGAATACCTGTTAATCAATTTATGATTTTTGAACGGCATTAGAAAGAAAAGACTACTCCTTTTAAAAAGTATATACGTATGTATGTTCATAGCAAAACTGTGTATGATACTAAATACGGAAATTCAATTTTTTATTTTTAGATTTTACACCTATTTTTGACCCATAGTTTGTTAGAAAGCACATTTTTTTTAAATTTTTTTCTACTACTATATTTTATTAGGAATAAAATTAGTTTGCATAATATATAACGGCAAAAAAAAGGACGTAAAATAATATTTTTTTTTATGAGTTCACAATTTCGAAAAAATTATATGTTCTGCAATTCTAATCTGATTTTATCAAGTAGCATCCACATCAACAAACTACATCATGTTACATTCCAAGTCTTTTTCACTGTAGCACCGTGTAATCATTTAGCGTTCCATCGTATTTAAAATTACTTCAATGAAATGTTACTCTCTCTCTCTCTCTCTTTTGTTTCTTCTTTGCAATTTTCTTTTGTCATTTATAGTTTTACATTAACAATTATATCGACACTAATTGCATTTCAAATAATACGTATGTATTTATGAAATTGACAGGTGAACAAACAAACAAACATAAAAGCAACGGAAGCAACAAAAAATAAAAAAATATATAATTTTTAATGAAAATGTTAAACAGACGATTGATGGATGGAAGTATGTTCAAAACATAGATATTAGGGTTATGACTTCTTGCAATTTTTGCAAATATTAACATGGTCTTCTGGAGTAGGGAAAGGTATAAAGGAATATAATATTAATTTTTACCATCGTTAAAAAAGTTTACGCATCAAGCGGTGTAAAATTTTTTAGCGATAGTATTATTTCGTTATCAAAATATGTCAAATTGCTTAAGTTTTCATCACTTTTGAGCACCTTCTCTGATATAAAATAATTTTACAAAAATTTTCTGTGCAATGTTTTTGAAATCGCGATATTAACAAAAACTTACAAACAAAAGAATTCATTATATAATTTTCTTGCTTTGTTACATTTTTTGACATTTCATGGTGCAATTTTAAATGCAAAATTATTTCCTACCAATTTGGCACAAAATATGTGTAAAACTGCGCTAAATTTACTTTTAGTCAGATTTTTATATTTTGTGTTCGATAACCGTTAAGTTCTATACCTTCCTTCTGAGTACTTGACCATATCACAGCATTTTTTTTATTTAAGTGAAAGAGGAATATATACAGTTAGCTTCTGGAAATCACTTTCAATTTCAAATCTCTGCAAGCACTGTATTATAAAACAAATACTTATATAAATAATTGATTATGTTCTTTATCGATTTTTGTTTGAAAATTTTTAATTTTATTGAGAAACAATTAAGAAATAGCAATTTTTTGAAAACAATTTTAGTTCTGCATATAAATTTTTTCTTTACTTTGGAAACGTCTGAAATGTATTTTATTCAAGCAGGCCACAAGGCCTCCTCAGGCATGGCTATTATCTTCTAAAATATTTTGCAAAATGTTGAGCGTCTTAGACTTATGCCCATATCGTTCGCTATAATACCCTGATACGACCCAACTGCTAAAAATTTTAAAACAGCTGCAAGTTTTATATTTCGAAGAATTGTGGAGTTTTTTAAGTGTGGTGCTGGACTATCAAGCACTAATTAGAATGCCCTTTTGTTTCGTCGATAAAATGAAATTAATCTGAACAGGCATTTGCATGAATTTGTTAATTATTTGTATATAATTGCTGTTTACCTATTCTTCTATTTCCATAGAATTGGATAGGTCCCGCAAATAACGTTTTATAATTCGCTCATTATTTATTTTCTTCGTTTTTAAAGCAACTATTGCGAACATTGTTGTTCTTTTCATTTTAATATAAGGCAAAATATTTTATTTTATTTAATTGTAAACAAAATATAAAGCACTGTTTGCACGTGATTTGGAAAAATTAAAATCACTGAAAAATTTAAAAGCATGTGATTTGCAGAACAACTGAAAATCACTTGCGTGATTTCAAAATCGTTCGTGATTTGAAATAAGCGTGATTTCAGGACATGCCTGATGATAAAGTAATCTTAATCCAAACGTAGTATATAAGTTCTTCCATTGAAATACGTAGAACATCATATAATTTTGTTTTTTTTTTTTTTTAATAAAAATATTGATAAAAAGCTGCAAAGATATTTTAGAAATCGCATTCGCTGCATGAATATTTTTGTCTAAATTAAAAAAAAAAAATCGGTTTTTATTATCAAAACAGTATTGGCTATAAGTTTGTGTTATGGTATTTTGAGGTCTAAAAAATTTATAACCCTAATGGACATGTTTATTTAAAATTTAAACACGTACACACAATAAACAATATTTGGCTTTATGCTTTCTACACTTAGTTATCTTCATTGTGCTGTTTGGTGGTAGGCATCATCAATTGCTTTTAATTAAATTTAGTTGTTTTTTTTGAGCGCATTTAAAAATAAATGAAATTATGTTAAATAAATTTAATTTATCCACAATTATCTTTGCTTTGACTAACCGTTTGACATTAATACAGACAGAACATAAAGGAAAGTTTAAAAAGTCAATTTAGAGTAAATAATGATTTAATTTGTTTTTCATTAGTAAGTATACTATGATGTTTTGCAAAAATCATTAACATCAATTGGCACAAATATTTACAGAAATAGAAAAAGTGTTTTTTAATAAAAAAAAATACAATTTTAATACTCACTTCTATCATATTCCAGTTTAAAACTTGATCTTATCACATCACTAGCCATAGGATCCATACGAAACGTAAATGGTCCTCCATTTCCTCTAGCTCTATCATCAGCATCTTTTGCTGCAACTACGATGAATTTACGCGGGCTTACATTTTCAGGTAAAACTGGGCGATAATCCTCTTTAAAAACCGGAGCATTATCATTGACATCCTTAACGATGACTGTTAAAACAGCGGTCGCTGTACGCGGCACTATACCATCATCTATCGCTAAAATTTCCAGTTGATGTCGTTCATTGGTCTCACGATCTAAATTTCTTTGTATACTTATCGCTCCCTTGTCGCTTATAGCAAATTGACGTTTACGATTACTGGCTCTTACCAGTTTATAGTTGACCTTACTTTTGCCACCCTGATCGGCGTCGGTGGCTTTGAATTGCTCTAGAATGGTGCCAACCTTTGTATCTTCATATACTGATAAATCTATGTGATCCCTTTCAAAATGCGGTGAATTATCATTGATATCACGCAATTTAACCACCACCCATGAATAGGCCAAATGATATTTATCACTATCATTATCGCCCTTATCGTTGACTTGTATACGAAAACGAAAACCACTACTTTGCATAGGATCTTCATAATCCAAAGGTTGTATGATTTTCAAGGAACCAGTACCATCAGTATTACGTACCATAGCAAACTTATCCGAACCCAAACCGCTGTTGGGCACCACTTTATATTGAAATGCATTTGTTTCATCTTCATCCTGCACTGTCACTGTTAGTATGGGTGTTTCGGGTATGTAAGTGCCATTTGTCTCATCCACTTCCGTAAACCATTCATCTTTGGTAAACGTGGGTGGCATATCATTTAAATCCTTAACTCTTATGGAAGCAGTTCCAGTGCCCTTAAGGCCACCACCATCCATGGCCACTACTTGTATGGAGTAGTCAGGCGTTCGTTCACGGTCTAGACAACATACTGCTGTCTTTATGACACCTGTATCAGATTCAATTTCGAATATTGGCGCCCCCGTTTCTTCCTCGATGACATTTTTCTCTATAGAATAGATTAGTTTGGCATGAGTACCCTCATTGGGATCATCATAGTCTACGGCCGACATTGTCATCACTGTCAGACCAGCTGTGCCATTTTCCGTTACGTTACCATAGTAAACGCCCTGAGGAAATTGTGGTGTATTGTCGTTGATATCTTTGAGATTAACTTGTATATCGGCATAGCCGACGAGTCCTTCACCGCCCTCATCCTGGGCAAAAACGGTGAAACGCCATTGTGGCCGACCATTCGGCTGATCGCGATCAAGAGGCTGCAATAAGGGAAATAAATTTTAAATTAAGCTTATTGACAACAGACTAGGATTGAAAATGCTTTTAGATCATAAAATCTTGTTTCTAATTGACTTTGGAAAACACTTTGGGGATTTTTTAAGTCTACTAATATACTTTCTGGATCAGAGTCATTGCAGTACTATATTGCCCGTTACTCCAAGTCGAATCTAGGCAGTTAAATTCGTGCTTCCTAAGAGACCTAAGCAGTCATATATTTGCGGAATGAATTTTGGTGTAGTCGAATTAAAAAAGAAAGTTTTAAATGGATGAGGTTCATTTGTGGAATATTATATACGTAGAAAAACATAAGGATTCAACAAGATGCCATTAAAGTCGCAGTTAGTAGATTCGTAACATGCACAACCGTGTCAGCTGACTCAATCTGATATATGTACAACATATATACATATTTATTTGTTACGTATTTAAGTAAATATCTATTTGGATTAGATTTTTACATACACTGACGTAAGTATCTGCGTTACGAATCTAATAACTGAGGCTTAAATATAGAATTTAAGCGAGGAGGATTAGCGATTTGAGAGTATGGTTATCTCTACTGGAGTAAATTTTAATAAATTCGGAGCAGAAAAACACTTTTTGATATGAGTTCTTCATATTACTAAAACTCTTAATAGTTTCATTAAAATATTTTAAAAATCTAAAAAAAACCTCTTAACTTTCATTGAATTTACGCACTTAGTTTGTGTTTGTAATAAAATATATTATCCAGTATGTATAAGCATTGCCATATACATTAAAGAGCCTCACGAAAAAATGTACCCCTCTAGAAATGAATATTGATTTATTCTTATACGATTCCCAAAATACTATATATGAATGGCTAAATTTGCGTGAGCTGGATTTTCGTTAAAAGAAAATTAACTTAAAATTGTAGTAGAGACATACTAAGGCCTGGAATATTCATTTAAATAATTGTTATGTCCCTCCCCAGTCACGTATTTTTTCATATTTTCTTATTCAAACATACAATTTAATATATTTCAGATATTTTTCAGGTATATTGGGTTTTAATGTACCATGGGAATAGTCGATGCTAATAATATTGAAGATTACACATAATTAACCCTTTAACAGCAAGAGAGTCATTTATGCATTTAGTTCCCGATAGCTTGAATTAGCGATTTTTTTAAATAAGTCACATGTAAGCATTTGTTATACTTAAGTATAGATAAATATAGAATTTATGAAAAATATAATTAGTTCCTTTAAAACAACGATAATAATCGAGTGAAAGAGAGTTTTGAAATTAAGTCACTATATTACACGAACTTATAATTTTTATGATAAATGCATGTATGCTTTTGGTGAAATTTATTTTCTTAACTAACCATTTATTTGACACAAAAATTAACTTAACCAATTATGGACAGTAAATACCACAATATTACTTGTGCAACTAAAGGGTTAAATGAATGCATATATCAATAATATTGAATGAGAATATTCCAATGATGCCACGAAATAAAATTTGCGATGTAAAATGTCCAAAATATTCAAAATTTAATAAAATAGTATTTAAAATAAAATCATAGAAAATTTTAATAAAATTGTTTTTATTAAAGACAAGTAACGTTTTATTTTAATAAATTTAATTAAACGTCATATGTCTATCATACATTGTAATTTTTTATGACAAAAAGTTAAAATTATTTACACTGTTGATAAAAAAAACATATTTTTTAAGGTATTTTAAAAATGGTCCAACTCATTAAACCGAAATATTTTCGGCATTAATTTAAAACATATCAGTCTTTAATTTTAGTAACATTTCTTGCCTCTATACAAATCCATGCACTTTAATATACATATAGATGTAAGAATGTACATATGTTTTTACAATAAAAACATATATATAATTTTAATCAGACTCTTGATTTTTTTATTAAGTACATTTTCATGTTGTTATTTTTCTATTCCTTCTTTTGTTTTGGGAATTTTTGTTGTATATAAAAGTTTTTCATGTTAGCAGGATTTTCGTCTGTGTTCTACATAATTTTTTTTACATATACTTTTGTGGTTAAAACAGTATTAAAAGCTTTTAGTATGAAAAAAATAAAGTTATATAAGTTCATTAGGGAGCAGACTAAATTTACTTGACTAAAAAATTTTGAATATATTGGTATTTTTCAAACAGGTTGACTTCAAGATGCGAATGAAAAAATTTATATAAAAGTAGCAAAATTGAACTCTAAATGGTTAAATAAAAAATAGGGCCTTAAAAACTAATAATTTAAATTTAAAAACTTATTATATTTTCTAGTTTCATATACTATTTTAATATCTTCTAAAACTATCTTTTGTGTAAATAAAATATAGAATTAAAAATCTTCAAAGGCGTCAAAGAGTACTGGGCAATCGTGTTAGACTTTCTGGCGATTCTTAGAATAATGTTGACAATAGATAAGATATTAAAGAGGTAAACCTTATAAATTCAGTTTATCTTTTTAAGACTAAATCTAGCCTTTTTAGTTTGCTTTTGAATTCAAGACTTTGCCTTTTAGCTTCTAGCTTTTTCTAGCCTTTTTTCTATTCTCAATATTGCCTTAAAAAGGCTAAAATTTGAGTACTTCAGGAAAGAAGAAAATATCTTATTATTTGCTTTTACTATTTTATTACTACAGAATCAGCTACTTAAGCATTTTTATGTATTAATTCGCAAAAAAATCGAGGTTATTTATATTTAACAAAAATTTTCGTCTACAGCACTTCAATCTACAAATCAAATATAACTGAACTAATTTTATGAACTTTCTTAATAAATTATTATAGGTAATTATTTTTAATACACTTCATTAACCTAAGAAAATATTTATTAATATAATAAAAAAAATCTTACAAAAAAAAAAGAAAAAATACAAAAGCATTTGGAAAAGATTATTCAAAAAGGATATTTTTGGGTAATTTTTCATAAGAAATATGTGGGGTAGAAGAGAAAAATTCGCCACTTTTTCGTTTAAAGTATTCTATTTTTATAACCGTGAACGATTTCCTTATACTTCCTTTTGCACTAAGGCCTTAGATATGCTGATTTTAGTTTAAATTCTTTTCATCCTGAATATATCTCCTTTACGTTAATTTTTTATACCCTACACCACCATATGTAGTTGGGGTATTATGCGTTATTATGAGGATCGCTCCATAATTTACCATAGCTCCCATATAAGCCCACTTTCGGGAATCTCCCTAAAGTGTATAAATTCATATAAATGTTAGTATTAACGTAATATTCTGTATTCGAATATTTTATTTTACACTTGGTAAAAGTATCGATTCACAATTGTTCACATATTTAATACAAGACTTACACAATGCTGTGGGGTATCATGTGGTCGGACTTGACCGACTATATCTTTCTTATTTCTACGCCAACCCATGGATCAAATTCTCAGAGTAATGGGGCCAGAATTGCTTTCATATATCGAAAGCTTTTTTTATTTTATTTTAATACTTAAACTAAAGAAACAAACAAAAATTAAAAAATAGTCAAATACGTTTATTTCGAACACCGGATATAACAAGCTATGGCTATAGCTAACACTTTTCTTCGCTCCCATTGATTTTACAGAAATTTTCCATATAAATTACTACGTTTATAACGAACAAAATTTCGATTTATTACCAAAAAAATGTTTTTGGGTAGGTTCTTGTATAAATGTATTACTAATTCTCTTATACTTTTGTTTATTTGTTTATTTTTTTCTCTTCTTAAACTTCTTTCAAACGTAGAAGAAACAAGCTTTTCAACTCTATGCATTTGGCCTGTGTTGGTCAAATATTAACAGAAAATTTTCAAATGACTTCTGGAAAAATATAATTTTTCCACAATTTTTCGCGTTTAAGTGCAATTTTTAAAATTTTTTCTATAAAAGCCTATGTAACGATGCAATAATTTTTGGGGCATTTTTGTTGTGAACCTAACCACGTTTAATATTTTTAAATTGGGCAAAAACTGTGGATTTTTTTGATTTTATTTGTAATAACTTACTAAAATTATCAATACATTTTTAAGTTTTTCCTCAAAAAGCAAAAACCAAATAATAATAATAAAAAAATATATCCAGCAAAAACTTGGTAAAACTTGTGGTTACGGATATAATTACTTTTCAATGACAATAATATACCGTATGCATTACATTGAAGTAGTATACTAACTACTTGTTTATAACCCGTTATGTAATTATTTATTATGATCATATTTTTTAAAATACTACTTTTTATTAATTTTTTTATTCAGTTTTCCAGTTCATATATTTGAAGAAAGAATAAATATATGAAAAGGGAATAATTTGTGTATGAATGTATTGAAAATATTACATTTTTATTTAATATTAATTTTTTAAATTAAAATTTATGAAATTTATTTCCCTTTTAAAATGAAAATAAAATAAATAAAAAAATGCTTTTTATATTCTGACATTTTAATAGTTATTTGCAACCTAAAATGTAACTAGTTTCTATTGGTTTTACTAATAATGACTTCAGTAATACCTTAAAAATCAATGAGTTTTTAAACAGCTTAGAAGTAATTAGTCTCATAACGAAATTTAAGTAGTGATATTAGGTAATTAGTTGCTCCCAATGTCATCGCCGTGTTAAAATAATGAGTTATTCAGTTAATATGTAAGTATTGAGTTAATTCATTATATTGGAATCAAAGTTTTTGCTGGGTATGTGAAGTCTTTTAGAAAGAAAATCTGAAAAAATTACATCAAAGTCTATATTTCAAAAAAGACAAGGGCAATAAGCTTAAAAAATGGTGAATAGTAAATGATTTAGTTTGAGTGTATATAAAAGTTGATAATATAGTTAAAAAGCTACGTTCTTCTGCTTTCAAAATCAATTTAAAAATCTTAAATTGACTTACAATTTATGAAAGTACGAGACGAATAGTGCAGCAATTACTGTAAAAGAGGTTTTTTTGCAATATCTCGAAATTTTGAGGGGTGTTTCATAATTTTTTAATAGTTTTGTGAAGTCCTCAAGAAGATTTACAACTCACATTAGATCGTTTTCCGAGTTAAAATATACTACTGTACGAATAGAAATAATTTTCACAAATTATCGGAAAAAACAAAAGAATTTTATATTTACAGTATTTAAACTTTTTAACATAACGCACACGCATTTATTGAAAAATAAAATTGAAATTGTAAGAGGAATAAAAATTAAGCATTAAGGTACGTTCACACTAGTCAAATATTTGACCAAAATGTCGTAATAACTATATAAAATATTTCGTTTCTTTTATTTTTTAATGGGAAAATATTTTTTACTTCTCACTAATCAGAGATTGTATTTTATCTAATTTTGTTTGACGCTGTTATCTCTTACAAAACATTTGCAAGATCAACCAACGGCAAACAATATTTTTGTAAAACTATTGGTCACACAATTTTGATCAAATATTTTTCAAATGAGAACATAGCTTTATAAAATCGTTATTTCTCAAAGAGTAATGGTCTCAAAATCCACCAATTTCTAAACCTCAGTACTAAAAGAAAACATTAATTAGTGTAAAATTATAAATAAAAATTATATATATATATTAAAATCATTAACACATATTTAAAAAATCATATATACGGCTTAGTTTTAAAGGAAAGAAATACGCTTTTACGTATATTTTGTTAAAAATTAACATTTTCTGGTATTTTGCAGAAATGAAATAAATGTGTCGGTCCCTTCGAGTTCATTACAACCTTGTTTGACTGTGTTATTAATTGAATTTTATGTTAAATAAATAAAAATTGAATTAGTAACATAGATTGCAGAAATTAGTAAATAATTTTGCAAAAATTACTAAATAATTTTTGCTTAAATTTTGTATTGTATTGTAAGATTCCCTAGTGTGCCCTTATATAAAGTAAAAAATCTAGAGTAAGTATGTACCTCTTAGCTAATTGCGACATTACTGGAGGATAAATTGGGTCCATATATATATATATATATATATATATATATATATATTATTAACACGGAACCAAATTTTTATTAGATCTCAAAAATTGGGAAAGTTTCATCGATAATATCCGCAGAGATATATTTGAGACAGTATTGGAAAAACAATTAATCACGTCTACCTCTGTGGGGAGTACTCCACTATCTACCCTATAAGCCAAATTTGTAAGGAAATTTTGTAAGTAATTTTGACTGAATAATTTTTCTGGTAGCCGTTCTTTATGTTATTTATAAATTAATTACAATTTGTTTAAAAAATATCAAAAATGATTGAGAATAAAAAAATATATAAATAAGTTTCTTATGTAAAAAATTATATTAGCTTTTTTCTAGCATTATTTTGTGAGGCATTTAACTTTTTCTGAACTTTTTTAAAGTTAAATTAGCCTCTTTTTCCCACTTCCTGGCAACACTGTTGAGTAAATAAGAAAAAATAATAATAATATTTTTGTAGTTTATTAAATTTATGTTTTGAAAAGAAATCAATGTCTTTTGGAATCCGCGAATGGCAAAAGAAATTATAAGAATCATAGGCTTTTTTGTATATGAAATTTTTAATGTTTTGCTTAATATTTTTGTGTTTTTTTTCTCCAAAAAATCCTGTTTGTAGCAAAAAACAATAAGAGTTTTTCTTTTCTCAAGAAAATCTACACATAGTACCTTTCGTAACTTCCATACCCGTTGATGTAATGAAGAAAACTTTGGTTGGTGAATGTAGGACTAATAACGATACAATATGTGAAAAAAAATTACACAGGACTTTTCGACGGCGCACTGAAGATTTATTGGTACTGATATTCAAAAATTTACTAGCAAATAAAAATTTATTAAATGTTTAGTGCTTAATGAAGCACAACTTTTCAGATAATAAAAAAATATTGAATTTCAATCCAATAATGACAGTTTCTAGCACAATTATTTGAAGACTGGAGATCAAATGTCCTTCAAAATATATTTTATTCGTTGTCATCTCGAATTTATCCTCACAAGCAAAGAAAATTCAATGAAGGATTTTGGAGTCGACTGCCATCAAATTATAACGTTTTAAATTTGTTTGAAGTAAATCAAAGATTCAATCCGACATCTGTTCATCTCTTACTTATAACTTTTTTAATAAAAGAAATAATATTTTTTCAAAAATGGTAAGAAATTAATTTATACCCAATTTACACTCGTATTTAAAATCTTGCTTAAATAAGATTTCGATAAAACAAAATCTATTCTGTTTATATTAATATTTTCAACAGTTTTGTAGATTTTGTATGATGTCTGCATTTTGAACATATTATAGACAATAACTATACAATGTTAAATGTGTTATTTTTTCACAAAATTATTTTTTATTTAGACTTTGTTACTAATTTAAACAGAAATTTTATTTTTTTTTTGTTTTATTTTTATTTTATAAATATTTATTTTGATTTGTATGTCATTTTTATTGAGCACATTGTTGTATTGCACTAACACACTCAAAGAAAAACAGTGTTGGATTTTTCAAAATCTAGTTAAATTTTATGAGATTTTGGTAACATATATTAATATTATTTAGATTTTGTTTCAAATCTCATTTAAACTAAATTTTGTGAAAATGAAAATCGGATTCTAGCTATATCTTTCGAAATCTATAACCAAATTAAAATAATTAAATTAAATTAATTAGAAATAATGTTGGTGAGGAAAATTTAACATTCTAAATGACTTTCATAAATTTTGAAATCCTGATATTTTAGCATTTTTTAGGTAATTTAAAAACTAAAAAAAGACCCAAAAGAGGGTATTTAGTGGTAATTTTAGGCATTTTAAAAGTTAGTAGGAGTTGGTTCTTAAATATTATGTTAGCTTTTCAATATGTTTTTGAGACGGTAAGAATTTTGCAAAATCCTTCTAAATTTGTCAGAAATCTTTGAATAGATTTCAGCGCTTTGATTACATAGTACTTCTGAATATTTTCGTGTGATATTAGACTCAACTTTACAGGATACAAAGATCCGCTTCCATTGGCATTGCAGGTGCATTACGTACTAGTCCATCAAGAGCTCTGAACACTATATTGCATTAACACCCATAGACCTACTTATTATTAAATCATCAGTCAATAGCGCGATAAGATTATCTGGAGATCAAGAACATATGGGCACGCGAAGATATTAAGTTTAATACCCACGCAATTCAATCAACCTACGGACTATATGATTCCCCAGATGGACTTGAGGAATACTATTAAAGTCCTATTCCCCATCAGGAGCGAATGGAGAAGGGGAATGACGGCTCAAAGATGAACTACGGTGTCGGTTCCGGTATCTTCTCTAACGATCTTGAAATTAGATACTCATATAGACTTCCTGATGAGGCAAGCGTGTTCTAAGCGGAAATACTAGAGGTCAGAGAAGCGTGTAAACTAATTCGCGATAGAAATATTCAAGGGAATATTGGTTTATTAGTCGACAGCCAAGCGGCAATTCTATCGCTCAAATTACACAAAACTACTTTTATTCTAGTCAGACAGTGTAAAGAGGAACTGCTAGGACTAAGTCGACTGTATGACATTACTATAGTCTGGGTTCCTGCGTATAGGGATACCTATGGTAATGAACAGGTAGAAGAATTGGCCCGAGCAGGCTCTGCTATAAATGCCCCTTTATCGGTTTCTGTCGCAGTCACGTCAGGATCAGTCAAAAGCAGAATCCAAAAACACTATCTAGAAAAGGCGAAAAATGGATGGCGATATCTGGACAAATGGCGAAGGAAACGTGGCCTACCTACAACGAAAAACGCTCAATGCAACTTATTGGCTATAAACGCAACGACATCTCGAGACCAATGGCATTGTTTACATGTCACTTGACGATCGGGAAGCATGCAAGCAGACTTGGTCTCCCTTACAATGAGTACTGTCGTAGTTGTGGCAATCGCGAGAAGGAGGAGACAGTATATCGTCTTCTATGTGAATGCCCAGCCATGAACGCAATCAGACATAAATTTCTGGGAAGGTACCAATTAGACAACCTCTGTGAGATATCTGATACTAGACTGAATCTAATTAATTTATGTTCTCATTTTTTCTCTACACTTCTATCTCATTACAGACTCAATCCAACTTATTCACGTGGCCAGTAGTGTCGTCCTATCAAAACGGAATCTAAGGAGTCTAATTGGTTGCTCGTAAGTTTACGGGCTACCACGTAAACCAACCAACCAACCAACCAGACTCAAAGCCTTTGTGATGATGTGCTACTGAGACCTGGATGCATAAGGACTTGTTTGTTTTTGATGTACATATGAGCCGGTTATTTTGAAATTGGCCTGAGTGTCTTCGTAAAAAACTTCGATGTAATCATAAAAATTGTTCAAAATTTATGTAATAGTTTTATCTTAATTTAAGTTTTTTTTCATTATTCATTTAGAAATCTTAGCAAATTTTAATATAAAAGACAAAAAAAAAATAAGTAAGAATTAAATAATTACGCTAAAATTTAAATATTTCGCGCTACAATTTCACAATTTTTGTGGATGGACTTTGAATTCTTTCTAAATGAACGTCTCATTAGTAAGAAAGGTATTAATTGCAACTATTCTTAGCTGTGGATAAGAATATTCCTAGAAATATAGTACGAATAGTGACAAAATCTTGAGATAATATTTCATAAATCTTTTTGAATTAATATACCTAATAGGCTTGAAATCTCTCACGATCTGAAAAATTTGCTTTTTCGATATCGTTTAAATTATCTGGGGTTTTATTTATTGGGTACTTTGATTCGACAGAAAATCTTGGAATATCAATGTATTTTAAATAAAATTTCCAAAGATTTTCTTTTCGAAACGAAACACATAATAACACTCTTGATACATGTACAGTAGAGTATCCCAATAAACTGCTTTATTGAAATTCTGGTGTTGAAAAACCACTCAAACGATGTATATTGATGAGCATGGTCAATATGCTTTAGAAGAGGAATGAAGACGAATTTAAAATTAGATTCAGATTTAGGCCAACAATAATTTACATTTTTTTCTAGTGTTAGGAGATTTGAACTTTGAAAAAAATATTTTAGAGTGTCCCGTTGATTAAAAATCAGCGGTCTAGTACATTTGCCGAAAAAACTTTCATGTTTATTCTCATGTATCAAGAAATTCGTAATTTTGAGCTTGCTCTAAAAAAAAAATACTGAAAATTTTTTTTTTATTTCGGTCTATTAAAGGTCAATTTATTATTTTATGAGAAAAATTTATAAAAGTTTAATGGCTAAAATATTGAAACATTTAACATTTAATTATTGTGTGTCATATACCGAAAAATTTTGAGTCACTGACTCAACGGTAAAAACGCGAAATGAAAATGCACCATCAAGTGAATAAAACCCCAAGGAGTTTGCGAAGTTAAGTTTGAATTCAATTTTATGGACTCTTAAACTTCGGATATTTTGGAGCAATTTTTTTATTTAAGTTTTTGATTAGTATTCTGTGGAAAAAACTATCGGCTAAATACATGTCCAATGCCATGCCCAATTTTTAACGAACTTTCAGTAAAAATCATTTTTGCCACATTTTTGATGCTACTAAGATAACTTACATGAAATTTAACATACACATGGAATACGAAACACTATTATACATTATAAATTTTAATCTGAATAGATACCACGCTTCTTTTTCATGCACTTCTATTACACTGTGATATTATTTCACCACTGTTATCAATATTTTAATGAATTTTAAAATTTGCTTACTAAGAAACAAAGAAAACCATTTGAAAATGGGGGTCGTGGCATCCAGACAGTACTGCCTTCAAGATTATACCAATGTACCAATTTTCATTTTACTCATTTCAGTAGTTTAAACATAAGGTCAAATTAAATATTATTATTATGGAAAAAGTGGACAAAAAAATTGTACGGTGTCCAATAAAAATCCAGTATAATAATGATAGTAGTCTTTTAAATAATTACAATATTTAGATTAGATAATTTAAAAGTTTTTTATCTCTAATCATATTGAAAAATGGTCTTTGAAAGACTTAAAAACTTAAAGTGGCCATAAAGCCAAAATTCGCAATAAATTTGAAAACCCCTTTAGGGGTTTCGTCAGACTACTGCTACACTTTCATTTTGCTTGGGAAATATTGAGACTATTTCTTTTTGCTGCACTTTATTTATAATAGAGTAGATTGAAAATTGTTCACCAGAATGCACTACAAAATCTTCTAGAGTAAACAAATCCGTATAACAATAACATTTCGAAAAAATACTCGAAAAATTTTTTGGCAAAAAAAGAAAAAAAGTCCACATTTGAAATATTTTACATATTTCCACATTTGAAATATAGTACAGTGGGGAGTTTCTGCTATTGAAATTTATGTGGACAGCGTGCGAACAGGGACCTGAATTTTTATGTGGTGAAGTGGCTATAGAGTGTGTGACTAGTCTAGGCAGACTAGTCCAGGCAGAAGGTTATGTAAGACGTAACAAAATGGCTTTTAATAGTAAATTGAATTCACCTCTAATGAGTATGCTTATGATTATAATAGAGTTGTTTAGATGAGGATGAGTCAATCAGATTTACAGACACCCATATAGTGTCTACAGTATAGGGCTGCCCTATATAATCTCACCTAACCTAATCAGACCTAGCACTTTTAATTGCTTATATTTTTTGTTCATATAACCGTAAAGCAGTCTAGTGTTTACAGTACAAATATGAATGAAAGAATAAGTTTTTAATTCAGTTTTTATATTTATTTTGTTTGCATTTTATAAAGACTACTACTTATGTGTACTAGCCATTAGTACAGGACCAATGTTATTTTAATAATATCAGTAAAAGAGAAAGGAAATAAAAAAGAAAATAACTTAGGAATCATTTACTGTAACATAATTAGCAAGAGGCTATGGAAAAGGGAAAGTTTTAGATTTAACACAATTACTTAACTCATTAGCGTTTTTATAAAATTTAGCAGAATTTATAATATGTATTATTAGCTTTTCGATTTATTTTGCTTTTAAAGAGATTTTAAAAGAAAAATACTTAATAATTTTCTTAAAGTTGAGAAATGCGGAAATGAGTATGTTTAAATTTAATTAAAATTCTAAGGTACTTGAACACTTACCTTTAATACAAAAATATCACCCGTTGTTCGATTTATATCAAATTTACTATTAGATGTATTGTCAGGATCAATACCCTGACCGGTGAGAAAATATACAATATTTATGGGTCTATCTACATCGCCATCGGTGGCAGTAACCTTAAATGAAACCAAAGAAAAAACAACAATTTATTAATAACAAGCATAAATAAAATAATATTTATTGTAATAAAAATACTGTTGTAAAACTATATTTAAATTAATAAATTAAACATAAATCACAAGCACGCACAAAAGTCTGCATGTTTCATTAAAATATATTTTTCAGCAACTGTCAATTACTACATTATTTTCTGTCTTCTCAATTTCTGTTTAAAAATTTTAAGTTAAGAGAAAACTTATGTTTGTAGTCATATGCTGTACACAATGTAATAACAATGAAAAGATTTATATAGCAGAATTCTTGCGTGTATATGTATATACATAAATTTTTGCCTAGAATTACTTGAACAGTAGCGTGCATTTTATAACGACATTTTTAATTTGTGAATATACTATATATATAATAGTGGGACGAAAACTAAACTAATTTGTTTTAACAAATGGTATTCATATAATTTATTTTTTTTTAATAGGCAGGTAGCATAATTAATAAATAGATAAATATATACAAATATTCCAACGATTTTTCTGAAAATTAAGTGAGAAATGTTGCCAATCTTTTTGCCTTCCATATCTACAATTTAAGACCTACTGTAACTCATACATACAAATACTGAAAAAACTCCATTCTGCCTTTTCATAGGCCATAAATTCATACATTGTTTTAAAGGACAAAAAAAGTGATGATGTTGTAAAATTAAATATCATTTCTGGTTTTTTGTTGCTGCTGCTACTATTTGCTGTTGCTCGTTTCAATTTAATTTTTATGTTGCAACATTGTAACAGATAATTTGTATACATAAAAGTGGGTGTTTGTTTTATTTTCCCACTCATTTAAGAATTTAAGAAAAAAAAAGGAATAACAAATTTTAAAGTATTTGAATTTATTATACAAGTTATTTTAAATGTAATTCATTATTAAAAGAAAAAATTAAATTGTTCAGTAAATTATTTTGTTTTTTTCGTCACTGATAACAATTCTACATACAGCTGAAGAAAACATACAGACGTATATATATACGAATGCGGATGAATATGGAAAATTGAAATATAAAATCTCATGTACATATGTACTTACACCGAAAAAAATTATTACCGAAATTTTTTCTAAAAACACTGTTGCTTAATTTTCTACTAAAATTTTAATTAACACGTTAACTGGTTAATAAGCCTATTAATTGTTTATAATGTTTTTTTTAAAGTCAATAAAAATTTGACGTCTTTTTAAATAATTTAAAACAAAAAGTAAAAACATTACTTTTATTTTGCCAGTTAAAAATTTATAGGTATATTTTGTATAATTTGTTGGTTAATGGAATTTTTTGTGAGCAGTAATAGACTTGATTGAAAGAAGGATTTAACATCAGAGGCAAGTTCGTGTAAAGATTATTTTATATATGTGATATGTTTCTGTATTTGTATAGGGGTCAAAAAAAAAAAAAAAAAAAAAAAAGGTAAAGGTGATAAAAAAACAAGAATCTTGGAGAATGTCTTCCATGGAGATAGAAATAGAAAATTGCTTCCCTATCGACTGTTTATGTAGTATCGCACTGTGTAACAAATTGAAGATCATCGTGCGGGACAAAATTTCCACTACAGTTGATACTATTTCAAAGGATTTAGCGCTGACAGATCACCTATTTGCTGATATGTACTAACTACCATAGTAATTTCAGAGTCGAAAAAATTATCTAAATATAATTAATTCTTTTTGGAAATATACGTACTTAGAACGTTTTTGGAGATCTATTTAGGGGTCTATCTCTTCTCGTAAAGGGTCTGTTATAGTCTGTTTGAAAAAATGTGACATGGAAGACAATTAAAGCTTTAGTTTAATATATACAAATGTTCTACAGAAATTTCCTTCATTGCGTTTCACTAAGGGCCACCAAAATTAAAAACTGTATCAGTCTTTTCGATTATACAAAAATGGTAAATTATAAAGTTTACTAGCAATTTTGTAAACAATTTTAACGAAACTGTTGAATTAATGTTATATTTCAGTGTATAGTTTTAGGCGTTTACATAAGAAATTTGAGAAAAATTTAAAGTTTTATTTTTTAAGAAGCTTAATAAGCCACCTGAATTTTAAACCTTCGGAAACCCTTAGTAAATTTGATATTAAAAATATCTTTTGAATAATTAACCCATTAAACTCCAACGAAAAATCCTTTGTAGGGTTTAATACAGTAATCAAATGCTATTAAGTGCAGATTCCCGTCTTAAAGTGCTGTTTGCACAGTGTTATCTAGTATGTATCAATATTAAATAAATACGTGAGTATATCAAAAGCTACATTTTATTATGTATTTTCTATTTAGCGTAAATTAGTATCTGAATGCTGAGGCTTTACAAGAATATTGAGAAACTGAAGGAAACAAATCTGAAGCATAAATGCAATAAAATTTCCAAAAATGTTAAAAGGAACATTATATTTTTTTTTAAATATTTGAAAAATATAAAAATAAAATAGCTCAATTAAATTTAAATAGTTTTCTTTCAATTAGTATTTTGCTTTATTCAATCATCTGATTGAATGATTTAATTAACATATACTTTTTTTCAATGAACGCTGTTTAAAATTTATATTTTTCCCAATTATTTTTTTAATTAGAATTTTGAAATTTTTAAATTGGAAAAAAATCGTAGTTTGTCAATTTTTACAATTATTAGTAATTGATATAATCATTTTGGTGAGAGGTGCAAATTTAAATATTTTTTTGATTCTCTGTGTATATAAATACTCGTTGTTTATATGTAGGCGTATCTATATATTTGTATTTAAATCGAACTTTAATAGTCATGAAATTGCATGCATAAAAATTCATAACCATTCAAGCGTTAAAATACATACAATTAAAAAAAGTATTTTTAAAGTATTTTTTTCTGTTTTGTCTTTTACAATAATTTTATTTTGGTTACCACAAAACAGAGTTTACACAGTTTAAATAAGTATATATACATACATTTTGTATTGGTGTATATATATATATATATATATATATATATAGTTTTTAAATTAAATTTATTTTTTTCTTTTATTATATTCTATACCAGCGTTACAATTTGGCGACTTTAGTCTCTAATTGCCCCTTTTTAAACCACATGTCACTTTTTTGACCCTTGTTCAAAGTGGAACTAAATGGCGACTTTTCAGGACTATGTGTTAAATGACAAATGAGTTATTTGAATTATCTCGACCCGTTATGTATCATTTCCATCGAAGATGTTAATTATTTTGATATTGTTTCACAAAAAATCGTGTAAATAAGACCCGAAGAATTTATAAATAAATTTAAACTGTTAAAAATTAAAGCTAATGATAAAGTTTATGAACAATCTTTTAAATCATAAAATACCGAATCTTTCTGGATCGGATTGCAAAAATTAGAAAATATATTTGATGAATTTATGTTCTAACTTTGGCTCATAGCAGTGCCTCGGCGGAATGTCTTTTTCTAAATTATCACTAGTAGAAAATAAATTGCATACAGACTTAAGGTTAACACTTGTGAATCCATGCCTTTAGTTCAAAATTTATTATGCGGGGATTTGTAAGACTGGAGTCCTTGTGAAGACCTCGCAGAAAAGTACAAAAGTTTTACTAAAAAATCTCTATGTTTTTCTATTTCTTATTGTAGGTTTTTGGTATTGAAGCAGTTGATTCATTTTTCATAAAATCCCCTTTTTTGGCGAACTTATTTTTGAAATCCCCTATTTGGATACTTTTTAAAAATTCCTAATGGTAACGCAGTTCCAAACCACCATAGTATTGTGGTTCCAAAACGCTTTTTTTTCTTTAAAAAAATACGTAACTTGTTAACTGTTAACCTGGCCAGAGAAGAGGTGTTTTCGTGTTGGTTTGACAGTTGGTTTGGTTGTGGAGAAGGGGGTGGGGAGTGGGAAGACCTCCAAAGTTGGTCATCTCGGGTATGCAAATTTTAAAAATCGCCAAAAATTGATATATGATTTACAGAAAAAAAAACTACGTGTACGTAGTCCCTGTAAATCTCTACAAAAATATGCTTACGATTGTAAGTTATCTATTTTAATTTAAGAGACAATTAGGTTCAAAAGAAATTTTCACTAATTTTTAGCCTCCTTGTTTTTAGAATTTTTTTAACTTAGCGGAGTCAATATTAGCTTTAATTTTTTACATTCATCGGATTTATTAAAAAATTCTAAATAATATTGCAGCAAGAATGATATAAATATATAAATTCGATAAAAAGTTACATTAGACTGAAGTTGTACTTTTCAAAAGTTTATATTTTTTGGGTTTTTTTTTTCGAAAAAGGTAATAATATTTTTTTACTTATAAATTTTGTTTTTTGTTCTAGCCTATACAATTTTTTAATGTATTCAAAAGGAATCTTAATGTAAATGATTGCAAAGCAAACCCGAATATGCTTGGGACAACGGCCTCGCCACAAGCCCTATCCAAACTATGTCAATTTTTCAAAGTTTTTAATTTTTATTTTAGATTTCTTAAATCGCAAAGCTGGGATCAAACAAAAAATATATTAATTAAATAGCATCATATAATGCATAAATACACAAAAAAAATTTCTGATGGATGCCTCTCATAATGACATTGTACCATTTGAATGGAAAAGCTCAATTTTTAAAACATGTTTCTTCCGGGTTTAGATTTTTGGTACCTTTGTACAAAACTGTGGGCATATTTTTAATTCCCTGGATTTGAAGTAATTCTACCTATATTTACTCAAAATTTAATTTGAAAATCTTTACTAGTTTACATTTTATTTAGGTCCAAATATTAACATTATTTCTAAAAAAATATACTTAAAATTTAAATTTTAAGTTTTTCAGGTCACGGTGTGAAGATACTTTACCTTATTTAATTTATTTTCACTAATTCAGAATTTTCATAATCTAACGTTCAATACGATACCAAATACTTTCATAAAATGTTTATACTTTTGCTTTAAAAATTATAAAAAAAGCACGAGTGTCAATGCAAAGTTTACTTCTTTTGTGACCTTTACATTGCAATTGTTCTTGTAACATATTTTTATTTTTCACACAAAAATGTGAAAAACTGCCAAAACTTACAAGGTTTAATGTTATTTTTTTGTTCAGATATAAGCTGTGTATTTGGTATCTTCGAACTCGTGAGATTGTGGAAAATGACATCTGGTAGAAATAAATTCAATACGGTATAGTTTCTTCATATTTCCAACGTTTCACAAGTAACAGAATTATTTCCTAAAAAAAATCGTTTGGAACCACTGTGTATAGGTGGCTGGAGTATTATGCCTTTGTGCTGGAGTTTGTAATGTAGGGAAAAAATATTGAAACCTCTACCTTATAGTATACCGTTTGACCCTGAATTTCTTTCTGAGTCCATTTACATATGTCCGTCCGCCTGGATGGCTTGTACTTTGTGCTCAAATTTCAGATCGCAATTTTGAGAATAATTTCATGAAATTTTGCATATATATTTTTTGCATATATATTTTTCTGTTACAGGACGGTCATTTTAAATTGGTTATGATCGGACCATTATTTTACCCTCTCCTCATATAAATGAATATGTGTTTAATGATTATATATGCATTCTAACGAAATTCGGCACAAATGAGTTCTATATAAGTATACATCATTATACTAAATTTCATAAAGATCGGTTCGTAATTCAAGATAGCCCCAATATAAAACCCTCTTCCGAAAATGACCTTAACTTGTACAAATTTTATTCTAATGTTAGTATAAAGTTAATATTTGACACGAATAAGTTTCATATGAGTATAAACTACAGTGCAATATCTAACGAGGATTGACCCATAATTGACCATAGCTCCCACATAAGGTTGATTTCCGGGAACCACATAAATCCCATATAAATGTTAGAATCAAATAATGAAATACACACATATATTTTAAAGACAATTGGCTACAGGTCCCATATAAGATACCTGTCCGAGTTTATATGCACACACACAATGGTGTAAGGTATCATTTGGTCGAACTTGATCGAGTAGGTCCTTTTTACTTGTTTTATTTTATTTTTTATTATTTACTTTATTCGGCGATATGGTGCGCGTTGAATTTTTAGACATTTTTGAATGCTTTTTTTCGGTTACTATGGATATTGTTTCCAGATTTAAATAACTTAGTGCTAAGAATTAAATGAGTCTTATATTTAATAGTAAAAGCGAGAACAAAAAAGAAGGAATACAACCTTCGATATAGTTTTACCTCGGAATGATTTATTACTGCCATATAAAACATATATAAATAATGTTTAATAAAAAGTACACCGCAGTAAAATAACCGCAAATGTAAAAAATGTTTCAAAGCCCTAACAATCTTATGGAGAGTTACCCGACCTTCTCAATATCTGCAGCCTAGAAAATTAAAAATTTTAAATGACGCTTGATCTGTAGACTCGGGAAGAAGAGATATTGATATAAGAAATAGATAATGTAAGCGAAAAAAATATTATAAGTTTTTATTCGTTTTATGGGTGTATCAAAAAATTTAAATAAGCCTTCTAGCCAGTGCTGCTATGAGCCAAGAAAGAATAAAACTATAAAAAAAAGTAAAAAAAAAATGCTAAATATCCCAAAAAGGCCAGAAAAAAAGTTTTTTTATTTAATTTAAAAACTTACTTTTTTTTGTTCTCATTAGTTTTTATGTTTTCAAATTATATTGTAATAAATTTATAAATAACACATAGAACAGCTGTCAATAAAATGACCCAAATGAAAAATCGTCCGAAAAATTCCTACACAAATTTGTGTTATATTTCATATGAAAATTTACCTAATGTTTTGAAGTGATTTTTCGATATTTTTGAACTATAATTCAATTTTGATTAAGTATTTTAATAAAGTTTTTGGATGATGTTGGCCTTAAAGAAACACAGAGGCCTTAAAAGTTATGAATAAAGCCTGGAGGCATACAAGAGCCTTAAAACCATTTTTTCAAAATACGTTTTTTTTCTTAGTATTGCTTTAGTAAGCAATGCCCTCAATTTTATCGAAGAAATAACTTTAAATGCACAATTTAAAGGAGTTTTAGGTGAGTTTGAATAAATGCAGCACAAGCTATTATTAGAAAGACCCGCAAACTTTAGAATATGAAGAAGAGACTTAAAATTTATATCAAATTTACTCATATTGTAAAAAAATTGATTATCTTATGAGTTTTAATGCATCAAAGTAAAAAAAAGTAAAAGGCATATATCCATAATTTAAATAATATAATAAGATGATCTACTCATTTGATTTTTTTTTTAATAATTTCAAAAAATTTATTCGAAAAAACAAGCAAAAGTTATGTTTTCGTCAGATACAAACATTTGATAATCTACACCTTGCGTTTTTACTATTTGTTTAGGTTGTCTTTCATGGGACCTATGGCCAATTCTCGACCGGTTATTATAATATTTGATAATGTAAATTATATTTTTGTAAATGTATGTGTATGCAATATAATATCGTGATATTACCATTCATTTAAATTCATTAATTTTAATTTAATCGTGATTAATATAAATCAGTTATAAACATTAACTACTACTATTGTTCTACAAAGGTATGTGTAGAACAGTAATAAAGCGATTAAGTTTTATGATTTTATCGTGTCCTGTAAAATTTTCTTTATTTTCTATATATTTTGTGGAAGGATAGAAAATAATATGGGAGAATATGAAGCCTAGCGTTGTAAGGTGGATTTTTTCGGGACCGAGACGATTGTGTACAATATCATAAAAATCACAACTTAAATAATTTTGGATTTTTAGTTTTTGATTAAAAATTAACGATTATTTTTTTTATTTTTTTACTCAAAATATACTTTTTCCTTAAAAATACATTTCTATTTCCTTATCTTATAACCATAAATTAAAAATAATCATTATTTTGTAAATCAAAAATATTTTGACAAAAAATAAAAATCACAAATAGTGATCGAAAATAAGTATTATTTGTTTTAAACAAGATGGACATTCATTGGGTAAAAGTAATTTGACGTCACTAATTTTAATGGTGTTCACCATTTTTAGAGTTAGTGCTCGTTTTAGACATTTAGTTTTGAAAAACTAAAAGAGGGATTAGGAAAATTAGGCTTTTTGGCTTAAGTTTTTCAGTTATTAAATTTAAACAAAATAAACAATTAATATTCTATTGAAGTATAGGATAATGAATCATTATTATCAAGTATACTTTAAACGCTAAATTACTAAACATTAAACTAAGAAAAAATATTACTGCAATTCAGTAAGAAAACTAGCTACACGCAGAAAAAAATATGGTTATTGTGACCATAATCTAAGAGTATCATACTACGATTGCATTATATTTTCATGATTATAAATAATAATAAATATGAAAATTATAATATTATAATAATAAAGCGATCTAATTTTATCATATTGTGATCAGATTTTTTAGATATTATAAATAAAAAGTTTAGCATGTTATAATCCGATTTCGTATCACTATGATCTGATTTTCTCGTATTATGATTCATACGTAATATATAAAAAATTATCAAAAGTTCTCAAAATTTCTTCCAAGTTTATCTTATTATGATCATTCATATGATCATAGTAAGATTTATTATATATTATACAATATAATATATTTAGTTAATATATATATTAATTAAATTATTTAATATTTAATCAATATATCATATTCTTGGAATCACACCAAATGTAACCAAACTTTGCCTATTTATGTTTATTCATATATAAACTAAACGAGAATTATAATAAAGTTCAAAAACAAAGTTTACAAACAAAATATGTTCAAAAACAAACAAGTTAGAAATTTTTCAACTATATTTCTAAAACGCGTATGTATTATATTTACTTGTTTCATTTTATTATTATTTGAATAATAAATTAATATGGTTTAAAAACCAAATATGTTTTAAGAACAAGAAAAAATATTGATAATATTTAATGATTGCAGAAATAATGATAATTTTTCATGTTAATATATAAATATATATATATATATATATATATATATATGTATATATATATATATATATATATATATATATATATATATATATATATATATATATATATGTATATATATATATATATATATATATATATATATATATATATATATATATATATATATATATATATATAACTTGTACAAAAACATTGTTTGCATGAACAAAGTTTTATTAAAATTAATTATACCCAAAAATATAAATATATTGAAAATAGGGCTGAAATTGATTGAGTTTATGATTGGAGTATATATTCAATCATTTTATTGATTAATTTATACAAATAAAGTCCTTCTTATTTTCTACTACTTGTGTTATTTTTATCATAAAATTCAAACCTAAATATTGTGAAAACAAGCGCTAACTTCGAAAAATGAGTGTCTTCATTGAATTCAGCGTACTCGAATTATCATTACCGGTGAGGTGCTCAGCTTTGAGACTAACACAATATTATAGTTTATTAAGTTTTTTGCAAGAATCAAAAAATGCAATTTTATTGCATATTTAAAAGGTCGTTAAATGAATAAAAGTGTTCCACAACACGTTTATGTCGTTCCTGTATCATATTGATTTTTATGGTAAAAAATTTCCCATATTCATTATTTGCAGTCTCTGGGATTTTTAAAATAATCGAACTCAGACAAAAAAAAAAAAAAAAAAAAAAAAAAACCTGAGTCGCAGTAAATTCATGTAGAGCTGGAATGAATCAGAATACTATATACAGAGATTAGATTTTGTATTTCTATAGTAATAATAAAAAAATACAATCTTGATAATCTATAATACAAATACCGAATAAAAGAATTTATGTCCGGGTGATGACAAGACCAAAGTCTTAATTATTTAATTTTATTATTTCATTTTTTTATATCAATGGGAAAGTAATGTTTTTGTAGATTTATTTCTTTAAATAAAAGAATTGCAATAATTTTGTTGCTTATCACATATGATTAATATTTAATTTGATATTACTCATACGCTACCGGCAATTTAAACTTACCTGTAATATACGTTTTGGTAAATTACGATCATCTTCTTCGGTAATTTGTGTACGATATGTTTGACGATCAAATGTCGGTGGATTATCATTAACATCCCGTACATTTATTATAACGGTGGTGTAATTTGTTTTACGACTACGTGAAGCTTCCAAGCGTAATTCGTACTATAAAAAGGAAACGGATGTAATTAAAATGAACAAATATTAATTAATTTTTTTGTATGGGAAGCGGTTAAAAATATAATTAAAAATAAAGTTTTAAGTTGAAGTGTTACACATATTGTTAGCTTATTTTATCCAAATTTATTTTAGTAAAAGTTTAAGTTATACAGGAATATATTATTTTGTATTTTATTTTCTCTTCAGTATTTGTTATAAAAAGTTTGTCATTTTTTTAACAGTTGTATTTCTTTATTATGTGTGTATGTGACAGGGATGTTAAATGCGAGTTTCAATATCAAACAGTACTGAACCATGTTATTTGCCGAATAATTAAAGAAAAAACATATTTCCATTTCTGAAACAATGCACTGAGTTTTAAAACTTGTTTAAGTATGAGAAATAACAAAATGAAACTTATTGAACAATTTGAAAACGAAACAGCTTTAAAGATTAAATACAATTATTGATTAAATACAATTATATAGGGAACACAACAAAGATATATCTTATCTGTCCCTGTTCGTTACCAGTGCTGTCAGATTTCGCATTTTTTTTTTTTTTTGCTAAAAGTGAAGTAAAAATCTCTAGCTTATTTTGCGCCGTAGTGATTTTTCCGCTAGAAAAAATATATGCTTTTCACCAATTGTCTAAAAATTTTCTGATAAATATATTCTATAAATCAGAGACCCGTAAAATAATGCAGTCATGCATATGCTCTCTTAGTTTTTCACACCTACTACATGCTCTTACAGATTGAGTTTTCAAACTGTAAGGTTGAATGAATCTTCAAAAGCACTGAATGAAATATTTAATGAGATACAAGAATTATTATTTTTTAAATTTTACATATTTTTTTTATATTTTTTTAAATAAAATTATTTTAATATTTATTTATAGTTTTAATTACAAATGTTTTCTTAAAGCATAATATTAAATTATAAATTTGAAAATTTTTTCCGTGTACACTTTAAGAGCGGTAGAGTTATACTGAACATATATAAATACAGAATGTGAATTTTAAGAGTGCTGATATCTGCATATATATATATATATATATATATATATATATATATATTTATATATTTATAATTGATGTTGACAGTGCATTTAAATTTTCTCTCCAAAAAATATATTTTTTTTATAGCAACTGCACTTATATATAAAATATTGGGAAAAATTAAGAAATTGTTTCAATTTTTCTAAATTGTGAATGTAATTTAAATTATTTATATGCTTAGCAATACGAAACAATTTTTATAATAATTTAGGAATTTCTGATTAACAATGTGGTGAGAGAGAATAAAAAAAATCTGATAATCTTCTTCGGACTTTTGAACACGTTTATCTTACGGTAATTAAAACATACTAAAATAAAATCACGATATTATATATTTAACAGAAATGTAAAGGTTTTATCCAGAGTAATTAAGCAGTAGTAAGTACATGGTCTTGAGTCTAACGTTTAACTTACTTATATAATTTTAATTTACAAATTAATTTGGTCGTTAATTTCATATTTTGTACTTTATAGATCATTGAAATACTGCAGTAGTTTTATAGACTGAATTGTACTGAAAAAAGTGCAATTGTACTGAATTTATCATCCCTGTTATATAAGTTTAAAAATAAAGTTGAATGTCTTCGACATAATCTGCATAAAACTTTTTTTAGTGTTATGGTACTTATTCTTTTTTTTTGCGTTGCCACAACAAATTTAAGTTGCCATTTTTGTGAACTTCTCCATAAATATGCCAATAGAGTACAATGAGTTTATTTCTTTTTGTTGAAAAGAATTACGAAATAGAGTTAATATGCAAATCCGCATATAAAACTGAAAGTAACTGATGTTATGATCCTCATACTTTTTGCTACATATCAAAAAGTTGCAAATACAAATGGAATAACATTACCATTGCCATATTCAGTACGGTGTGCCAGCTTAAGGTTACAGTGGTTTAAATATTTCTAATTTGAAACTTTAATTTAAAAACATATTTATCTACAAATCATATGAATCTAAAGTCCATTAAATGTAAAGCTTAAGTTACACTTTATACTGATAATACATTAATAAAGTTTTAAGCACTTTATTTTATCTTTTCTTTTTCATTTTCACTGTTTCTCAAACCCTTAAGCAAACTTATATAGTATTCAGTTTATTTATTTTTTTCTAAAAATTTCCACAAATATAAAAGTACTTAAGTAAAGTTTGCAACTTTTTCATTTTTCCCTTTGTTTATTTGTTACATGTTTTATGTTTAATATATGAGTGATGTGATTTTTATAATTTTTGTAAAATAGAAAGAGAATTCAGCAAAGAAAACTTTGATTATTGTTGGTAAATAAAAAGCAGTAATTGTTTTTTTATTGCACACTTTTTGGTGGCATTTGCATAGATATAAAAGGTGTATTTTGAACGGGAAATGTTTTAGTAATTTGAAAAATTGTTATAAAATGGAAAAGTTGGAGCAAAGCCAATGTAGTTAGAGAGTATTTCGCAAGCTGTTTCTAGTCATACAAACCTTAAGTTTTAAAGTTATTTAAATTGTTTTTTTTTGGGGTTATTTGAATTTTTTTTGGCAAATATATTTTAAAGAAGATTATTTTATTATCTAGTATTAGGAAGAATGTGAAATTTTTATATAATTTTCTAAAATAGTAAAATGTGTACTTAAGTAACCCACTTTCAAGTAAGAGAGAAAATTTGATTAATTTGTTAATTATGTATATGATATTGCAGGGAATTATTGTAAGTAAGTGAATGAACAATAATCTTCCCTTTGTTCTAAAAATTTTTGTTAATTTTCAGAATAACCTAATTATAAATATAAAAAAAAAAATAATTATGATCCTTACCCTTGGTCTAGTTTCATAATCTAAGGGTGATGCTACGAATATAGCTCCAGTATTGTTATGTACACCAAAAGCATTGCCTATGTTACCGCCTGTGATCGCGTATCGAATACTTGAGGCTGAAATGAAACACAGAATAAATTATTTATAAATAAAAATTATTAAGTAAGAAAAGTATATTCGGTCTAGTATATTTATATAATAATCCAGTCCTTTGTATATTCTGTATATTGTTGGGGACTTATAGGTATAACATGCTTTTTATGAAGGTTGTTTTTGTAATTTTTTTTTTTTTTGCTCTATTTAACATTAGACATACATTTTCTCAAATACTTTACACCCATTTTCAGAGAGTGGAATTTATAGTTAACTATAAGCCGATGATACAATATTGAATAGCGTAATTAGTATTAAATTTGAAATATGTCAGATTATTATATTTTTGGGACCATATAAACTGCTATAAATAGTTTGCTTATGTGATTTGAAAATTTAATAGCACTGATAGAATGTGTTGCCGATTTTGTACAAATTTTCATTTTGTATCATCAGAAAAATATCAATTTCATTCCATTATACGAAGGGATCCTTTTATGCGAAAAAACATATAAAACAATAATATTTACTTTTAAAATGGCAGATTTGTTTTCTAAAGTAGTATTTTTGGAAGTTTTTTCACTTCAATTGAACCACCTCAAAAGCACATATTTTTATTACACTAACCGATTTTTCAGGTGTCAAAGCAAGTTGGCCAAACAATTTTTTTGACACTAGTTAGTGGATTAAAGTTACTGGATAACAAATTAGGGTTGTATGGCGGATAAACTAAAAATTCAACCTTTGCGCAATTTTTCGAAACAATGCAGTCCCTCTGTGCATTGTTTCAACAGTTTTCCGGCATAAAATCCAATTTTAAAAGTTCGAATTTTGCAAAACTAAAAAAAGATCACATTCAATATCTAACAATGTGCTAAACTTTATCTCAATTTTTTTTTTTTGATATGCTATTTGTTGACCTAGGTGAGCGCCTTCTAAGTCAAAGATTTTTTCAACATTATGTTATTTTTTTAAAATACTGTAATGTGAAAATAGTACACTCAACACTACTATTTTCCCGTACATATTTCCTAATATATTAATTTATGAAATTAATATCATTTTTTCCTTTTCTTTACTATTTTATTTATGTACTTTTAATAATTTTTGTTTTTCATACAAATATATTTAATACTTTATTAGTAATAGGTAATTACATTGAGCGCCCCTACTGTAAATACTACAAACACACACACATGTATAATAACTGCTTTAGTTGTTGCTATAGCCAACAAGCAATATCAACAAGCAATATAATATATATTATATTATTTTGCTTGTTGATAGCGAACATGCAATATAATTCTCATTAAGTTTATACATGACTTAGCATAAGTAAGCAAAGTTTGGTTACAGTCGGGGCGATTCAAAGAAGACAAGAATCCGCCGCATAAGTCTCTGATATTATTTTATATAATTGGAGGAGCCGATTAGATTTTACGAAAGTAGAATATAATCGTATTTTTCACCCTCAACTTAGGTTGGGTCTCTGAATAAATTTTACATATGTGACTTCGGTTGCTCGTTCTCACGAGTGGCTTCCGGCTGCTCATTCTCACGAGTGACTTCCGGCAGCTCGTTCTCACGAGTGGCTTCGCGCAGCTCGTTCTCACGAGTGGCTTCGTGCTGCTCGTTCTCACGAATGCCCTTGTGCTGCTCGTTCTTATGAGTGGCCTCGTGCTGCTCGTTATCAAGAGTGGCCTCGTGCTGCTCGTTCTCTTAGTAGAATAATAACCCATAGAAATGCATGTTAATAGACACTAGCATTATGAAACCATTGTACGTATTGTAGAAAAATATACGATTCCCAAAGCTGCCACTTGCACCAGAAACCGATCCTGCTGAATACCCGAACCTGATTGACAGCTGATCGAATCGATCTTACTTCTACTACCGAACCAAGAATCTTCGAACCCGACGCTGCCACCTGAACCAGAAACCGATCCCGCCGTAAAGCCGAACCAGTTTGACAGCCGAGTGTGTCGAAGACGAAAGCTCATAGCCGATTCTACTACTGAACCGAACCTATTATAAGCTGAATAACCGAAGCAATCTAATATAAGCCGAAGAACCGATCCTAATACAAGCCGAAGAACCGAATCGATCCTAATATTACTATTCTCTCGTAATTTTTGTATTTGAAATATTTTTGAAGTATTAATTAAAGAAAATGTTATTAAATTCCCAGAAGGGATAAATCAAACGTCTTATTACCTAAGATTTGTGGATCCGTTAATAGACCCTGGAAGCGACTAAGTTACCTCAGCCGACGATAAAATCCACGTTATACTATGGGAATATAGCATCAATTTTAAATACAGAAATCATTTATATGGTAGTTTATTTTCTCTTATATCATAAAATACTGATATTTTAAAATACAAAATCATATATCTTTACTGTCCCTTTATTATTTAGACAATGACAAATTTTCATTTTAAAATTAATAATTTGTTAACTAAAAAATTATGTAAAGTTTTAGTCTCAAGTTGAATAAGTTGTATAAGACATAAGTTGGAGAACACAAATTCATATGCATGTTATAGCCAGTATTCCACGGACTTAAAATATAATGAAATTATTCTGCTCTGACCTGCCCCGTTGAACAATTATTTTAATTTTTTAACTGAACTTCAGAAAAAATATATATGTTAGGTTAGATTAAAAAGGGTGGCGTCTTCACACCTCTACCCAGAGACCAATAGGTCCATTGTGATCTTTTTATAAATAAATAGAAAGCTGATAGATGAAGAAAGAGAAAAATTCTACTATTCTATTGAAAAGAAAAATAGCTAAATATAAGAAAATAAGAAAGGTTTGGAACCTAAGAACCATCAAGTCAACCCTGACTACCTATAAGCCATTTTATTCCCATTACGAAACCTATAAGGTTGCCGAGTTCTTAATCTGCAACCTCCTCTAGTTCTTGCAGAATATGGCTCCCAAACCACCTCAGTCTACTTCGCTGAAGCCCTACACAGGGACAGAGTATATGCTCTACTATCTCTAGCTTCTCCACATCATCGCACGTCCTAAAAAAATCTGACGAGCCAGTATCCCACTTACTCGTTATATTCGCTATTACGAGGTCACCAGTAATTATGCCAACAATGATCCTTAGATTCATAAAAAAAGAAATATATAATTTTAAATGAAATTTGTATACATATTTCTATACATTGGATTTTATTTTAAGACTACTTAGAATGTTAAAACAACTAAAACATTAATATTGTGTAAATGATTATTTTAATTTTTATAACTTGTACTCTTAAAAGTTACAACACAAGATTTTTATAAGATTTTAGTATAATGCAATGAGTTGATATAATTAACAGTCAAATTTTATCTCGATATTAGCGTCTATATAAAATTTGTGTACGTATGATTTTCTAATAACTATCTTCATTTGGGATGCCTTATGTACATGTTAATTTGGGCCGATAGGCAAGAAATTAAATATCATAATTTTCACCTTAATAGAAAGTAAAAGCGTATATTGATAATATATTTTTATCACGATTTGAAAAGGAAGTTATTAGACAAATTTCATTAAGATAACTGGTAAATTATAAACTATAGTTTGAAGAGAAAGTTTACCAATATCTTGTTATATCTTGTTAAGGCCGCAAAACCCCCTTTTATGTTGCAATGTGTAAAATAGGGTATTCGTTTTATTTTACTTTTTCTTTATTCGATTAATCAAATAACTCGATAACGTTGTTCTTAAATTAATTGATTAAGATTTTAAGTTACTCGAGTTATTCGAATAAATTATATCCTAACATTTTGATAGCTGTTATCACTTGACGATATACCAAAACCTTTACACTTTAAACATTCTATACAACAGTTGTTTTTAAAACTAAATTTTGAAAATTTTCTTACCTCAATTATTCTTTTAATAAATTTTTAGTTTAAATTATTGATTTTTACTTAATCGAACAATTATTTGATTTTAGTTAGTCGGTTAATATAAAAAACTCTTTACGAGTGAATACCCTAGTGTAAAAGCCAGAATTATGGTAAGAGAGAATGACTCAGGTTCTTCAGTTAACTTTTCTTATTTCTGAGAAGACAAATGATTGCGTGCTATTTATATCTAATAGTACTATGATACTCCAAACTCACACTGTCAAATAGTTCGTATTTTCGAAGAAATGTGCAATTATTTGATTTTGAATGCCACGGCCGGATGCAAATTTTGTGCGGTTGAAGGAGTAATTATTTTAATTGATCCTTTGTTTCATACTTATACGTTATATCCAGATTTCGTCATCTGTTTTAATATCATAAACATGCTCTTAAGAATATCGTTCATCGTTCTCTTACAAATATCAATACGAATATTTTTTGAACGATTGATAAATTACTTAAAAGTTAATTAAATTAATACAACGTATTGTTCTGCAAATAATTCAAATCGAAATTTATGTTTTATTGTAAAACTAGCTTTTCCCTATGCGCTTCGCTACCCTTTTTAATGCATTAAATAATTTTTATTTTATGTGAGACTTTCACTGAATTATTACTTAAGATATGCGAAAATAGATATTTACTTTGTATGAGTTCTGCCCTTCCCTCTGGTTCTATCCTTACTATTACATTTCATCAATGCAATATTATAAGAAAGTAGTTTCCACAAAATTTAAGGACTCTCACTATAGTTGTATAGGGGGATACCACTCCACCTGCTCTGAGCGAAAAATAAAATATCACTTTTGAATGTTGGACACATAGGATGATGCTGTGAAAATGTTAAGAAAATCGGTTTAGTCATATAAGAGTTTTAAAAAAGTTGGCATAAAATGTGGGTGTAGCATCCTATAGAAATCCAATAGTCTATGACATTCTCTAGCGCAAGCGCTATCTGTGTGGTAAATTTCACATTAATAGCTTTATTAGTAACGTGCAAATTTGAAAAAACCTTTATTTAAAGTAGACGTAAAATGTGGGTGTGATATTTAATCGAGATCTAGCATAGCCTGTAACTTCTATCGACGCTGGTGCTATTAATGCACCAACTTTCATGAAAATCAATTCAGTCGTTTAGACGTGATTTATATACAAACAAACTTACACCCCATTTTTATAATGGGGTTATTCAAATAAATTTCGACCCAGCTCCGATTTTAACCATCTCCAGTTTCGATGAAATTCAGCACATATACTCTCCTGTGCGGTTCATACGGCATACTAACCTACATCATATAGCTAACAATTTATATTTTATAAACTTAAAAAGTTAGAAACCTCGAGCTTTTTTGTCATAAGTGAGCAAAATTTAAGCTTGAATAACTTTTATGTTCATTGTCAGATTTCAAGCTTGGAATCATTGCAAAGGACTGAGATTCCTCTTTATCATAAAAGCATAATAAATAAACATCTTCCTGGCACAAAGACCTCTAAAACTAAAAAAAATCTACAGAAACTGATAATGATCAGTTCATTATTTCAACTCTACTCCATATAACTATTTTCCTCGGAATAGTTGTTTAACGCACATATATATCTGAAATATGTCATATTTATGTAATTTCAATTCACATACATTTTGTACAATTATAAATTGTTGTACCAAATTTTATAAAAATTGGTCCATAATTTATCAAATCTTTCATGTAGGTTCCGCTACTTAAAAATTATTTAAAAACACATAAATTCTACATCAGTGTTAACATTAATACGAAATGTTTCACAATAACAGGTCCACAACTAAACTTGCATAAATCTCACATCAATATGAATATCGAGATAAAATTTAACACAACTAAGTTTGCTATAAGTATAGGTCGCTCCACTAAATTCCATAATGAGTGATCTATAATTGACCATGGCTGCCATATAATTCACATTCTCGAAAAATACGTTACGTTAAACGTTCATAAATCTTGCTTAACAACAATATCGAAATAACAATATCGAAATAAGATTTTACGTAAATAATTTCAACATAAGCGTAATATATTGTAATAAATTTCATAAAGATCATTTCACAATTGACCATAGATCCCATATTAGGCCCTCTCCCGATAATAATTTTAAGGCCTGTACACAATCGTGTAGGGTATTGTATAGTCGATCTTGACCAACACTGCTTGTTTTTATACTTTCCTATTTTTTTGATACTAAATTTAAAATAAAAGTATCACAACACTTAAATAGGTGTTAGTTTGTTAGAAAAATTGTACTAACTGCTATAGACAAACTACTATAACTTGAGATCCAATTTTGAAAATTTTACACTATAATGAAAAAACTGATAGATATTATGAAAGAGAATAATGAAAATTAAAATACCCATTTTCAGGCTTTCCTAAGATATAGAACATTTTTCACTTTTGGATCCTTGTGTAAGGAATATTTGTAACTTTTATGATAAAGAGGAATATCAGTCCTTTGCATTGATACCAATTTTGTTAAGATCGGATAACACTATGTGACAAATTAAGGATCGTAGTCATTCCATCTGCAATTTATATCATTTGAGTAGTGTAACAAACCATCCAAAGGATTTTTCTCTGGTAGGAAAAATTTTTTGCTTTATGAATTTTTAAACATTTCTTTTTTACCAAATTAAAAAAATATATAAACGTAGTTCGAAGCTCAATTATTTTCGCATAAAAAGTCTATCTCTATAGTCTATATCTATCTATCTCTTATTATAAGGGGTCATTTCTAGTTCGTTTTTAAGAAAAAACAAAAGTCGTTTAAAACTTGAGTTTATTCGGTTAAAATGTTTTAGCGTTGAATTTCACTAGACAACATTGCCACGAGTTGAAAAAAAAAGAACTTCAAAAAAGGTCAGAAAAGGCTAATTGCCTAAAAAATAATGCTAAAAATGACTAATATTTTTTTTTTTAAACTCATTTATTTATTTTTTTCTCATTAATTTTTGATATTTTTTTTAAGATATTTTAAAAAAATTTATAAATAAAACATAGAGCAGCTACAAAATGATTCAGCAAAAAATCTAATACAAAATTTCCGTACAAATTTACCAGATTCAAATTGTGATCTAACTTGACAATCCTGAAAAAAAACTTAACAATCGATTTTCGCCAAAAATTCTTTTATTTTTTATATGAAATTTATATGGATGTATTTATATAAATATTTCGGTACCATAGGGATACAGGTTTTAAAATTTTTGCCAAAATATGATCTTACGTAGCATACATAGTTTTGGTCATGGAAAAGTATTAATAAATGCAGTATTAGATTGCTGCAATAGTTATTTGAAGAAAATAAAAATAAAACATAAGGCACAGCTTGTTTATATTCACTTAACAACATCCACTAATGTTGCTTTTTTACGTTTATTTATGGCATTAAAAAAATAAACGAACAAAAAAAGTTTATTACATATCATAACCAATTTATTCTGAAAAAATAAAGATTTAAATTTAAAAATGCTTTGACTTCAATTTTCGTCATTGTTGAATTATAATCCTTTCTAATTTATGATTTCCAAATTTTTTGGTGATTTTTCGCTGTTATTTTTTTAATTATATTTATGAATATGTTCTGTGATTAATGAAATTTGTTAAAAAAATAATTACCTATAATAATTAATAATTAAGTTCAAAGAAATTAGTTAAGTTATATTTAATTTGGAGATTGAAGCGCCGCAGGCGAAAATTTTAGTTAGATTTTTTTGTGCGAATTAATACACAAAAATGCTTAAATGGATTATTCTGTAAAAAATTAAATAGTAAAAACAAATAAGGAATAATTTTCTTCTATATTGAAGTACTAAAATTTTAGCCTTTTTAAGGCAATTTTAACAACCAAAAAAGTTAGAAAAAGCTAGAGGCTAAAACGAAAATTTTAAGGCTAAAAAGGCTAAACTGGCAACACCGATTACCGAAGTTCTAAAGCTCACCCGGTGTAGCATTTATCCAAAAAATTTAAATGAAAAAAAGAAATATTATTAATTTTGTTAACGATTTCAACAAAACTTTGGATTTTAGTTATATTACTTTGCCTAGTTTAAGGCGTTTATGGTGTATAAGTGTGGGAAAAATTGATAATTTTCTTTTTTAAGAATACATGGTAAAATAAGTCGGGTGAATTTTTACCTTTGGAAATTCATAGTAAAATTTGATGAAAAAAATATTTCTAGAACATTTTAACACTTTAAAGCAAAGTTTTAATCAACTTTCATGTCCTTTCTTAAAAACGGACTATAAATAACTCCTTAAAAGGAAAGATAAATGAATTGAAAGCTCTAACGAAATATTCTCGGTTAAATACTCTAAATATTTACCCGTAAAAAAATTAAGCGTCAAACTATATTGATTTTATTTGTTCGACTTATCTGAGATTACTTTGATTTTAAAAGAAAAGTTAAGAAGGTCATAAAATAAAGGAGGTGTCCTTTATGTACCTATAAAAACATAAATCATAAACAATATGGAACTGATTCATACGCTATAAAATGCACGAAGACTAGTTTAATAAATACCACAAAATTTGAAGAAAAATCAAAGATGTAAGATTTTTAAAACTGTAATTTTCCATCGACATTTTTGGAATTGCCCATTTCTAAATATATCTTATTACTTATTTATTTATACAAACTCGTGTATTACTTAATATAAATTTCTAAATAGTATTTTATAAAAATTTTAATAAAGAAAGAATATATTGTAATATTACTTTTGTTTGTGTTTCATATATTTGCATTTGTTTATTTATTTATTTTTCTTTTTTCTTGCTTATTGGGGAAATCTTAAGTAATTGTCTTTAATTTACACATAATTTGTTTCATTCTTAACTGAAACAAATTCATATTTGTTTTTGCTTTCGTCTGGGGGAATGGGATACAAATTTATGATTTATTTAAGTAAAGAAATACACTTAGACTTTGAGGCGACAATTTTAAAAGTAGTTTCTTTATTTTCATTCTTTATTTAAAGAAACAAACTGATGAGTAATTTTGTTTTGCAATATAGAATAGTGGTAGGAGGTTAGGGAATTTTAAACATCTATCAGGGGTTTTAAGCGTTTGAAGCATTGAGCAGGAGGGAGAGGAGACACAATTGTTGAAGTTTTAAAAATAAACTTTTTAATAAGGCTGTTTTGTTTAATATAACAGTAAAAGTTTAAAGTAAAAAACGCTTAAATAAAGTTTATATTTAAGCGGAACTTAATAATGGTGTAAGAACATGGAATTTATTAAAAGACCCAAAGTGCCACATAAATATTAAATAAAATTTAAAGTCTTAAAAGATTTTGTTTTGGTGTGTTTAAAGTCTCAGAATTTTATTTTCTTTTCGCTTAATTTTATACTTACACTCATTGTGATTTTTGGCATTAACTGTGAGTACTGTTGTTTGTAAATCGGCATTTTCATCAATTTCAGTCTCGTATAAAAATTTATCAAAATAAGGCGGTGAATCGTTTTTATCGGCAATACCAATACGTACAAATTTTGTAACTGCAATGAAATTTATAAAAAAATAAACAAAATTTAGTTTAAATTTATTTACAAAATATAGACAGGTAAACTAAAACTAAAGTATGTGTTTTTTTTTTTTTATAATATGTATTTTGTATAAAACTTTTTTAATAATTTTTTAGATATTTTCCCCCCAAAGTAAAAAAAAAAAAAACAACAACGACTACTACTAAAACATTAAAAAGGAAAAAAACTTTACTTATTTTAGTTTCTTAAAAAAAAAAAAAAAAAAAAAAAAAATAAGATTTCTGTGCTAAGAAAAGAAGAAATAAGAAAATATGTAAAAATATATGTGTGTAAAGTAAGTTCACACTACGCTAATACATGGCAATTTTTTTTACGACTGAAACAAGATAACAGCAGATTTTGGACAAACAAACTATTTGCACATAACTAAAAATGCCGCTAGTGTGAACATTATGTGAAGTTGTAAAATATTTGCCACTATTTTGAGCGAATTTTTGTTTGATAAATGTAAGATCAAATAATGGCAAAGAATAGCTGATGAGATGGACTGTTTGAAAAAGTAGATTTTATGTACATACACACACACACGCACACACATATGCACACACACACACACACATATGCAGACATACACACACACATATATATATATATATATATATTCAATAAAACTTACAACGCATTAACATTTTTCATTGTTAAACCATAATAATACTTGTTATATTTTCTACAGCTGAAAGTGGCGTGTAAAGAAAACAGTGTTATTTTGTGAAGATAGGGCTGTTTTGTAAATGATGAAAAAAAGAAACAGGGTTGGTCTTGTGTATAAAGCTAAATCACTTACAAAGAATTTTTAAATACTTCTTTTTAAAATAATTTTTTTTAATATACATATTAAATCTTGCAATCAATCAATTGATATTAGTTCATATTTCCTAAATCTAAAAATCTTACATATTATTAGTCGCAAAAATTGCGGTAAAACACGATTAAATATTTCGTGTCAAATATTTGCGCAATCTGAACTTAGCTTAAGTTTTCTATTTACTTGTGTGCTCCAGAAAATAACATGGGTCTAAATGCATATTGTAGAATTATAAAAAACATAAAAATAAACCAACGAACATTTCTTTAAGCCCAAAAATATGATACACCATCGACTAACATAGATATGTAACTTACAAAAACTCAATTAAAAAAAAAAAAAAAACATACTTGAAAAACACAAGTACTAGAATTGTTATTGTTTTACAATTTTTAAAGTTCTTTATAATTGATATACTCATTTTGGTGAGAAGTGCAAATTTAGCAATTTTGTTTTGATTTATATAATTTGAATTTTAATTTGAATTAAAATTTTTTTGTTATTTCACTAACCCAAATCAGACAAATTGTCCTCGAGATATACAGCAATATTAATAATGACAATATGAGTTAATTCTTAAAAATTATTGATAAGCTTAGAATTTCATTATCAAATATATCTAAATTAATTACAGTTCCTTCTTATCAATTTAAGTATAATTTTTTTTTATCGATAAATAACACTATGCGACAGTCAAATGAAATTGGGATGAAACCAACGGGAAATGTTATATCGGTAAAAAAGAAGTTATACGTGTCCCGGCGTTTCGCTGGGTCACGTCTAGGAATCGAGATATATCGATTTGAAGTTAGTAACTATCATATAGGGGAAATTGTGACCTTTGGTGGTCTTTTTTTGACATAACTCGAGAACCACCAGTCTGATTTTGCTGAAAAAAATTTAAAAAAATTAAAAATTGCAATTCCTTTAATCTGTTCATACAACTTTTCGCTACATAAGCAACAGTTTCACAGTTATAAATAAATGTATGAAGAAAAAAACTATTTTTTGCCTAAACAATTGAATTTTTTTATTTTTAATTCATAAAAAATCCATAACGGTAAAAAAAGTGTCAAGTCCTATTACTTTCACGTAAAGTCAAATAACCTTTAAACAAAATGAGACAAAGATTATGAAAATCGATGGACGCGTTTCGCTTTTATTCACAATTAAGTGAAAGTATCTCATTTTGACAAGAATTTTGATTTTATGTTTCAATGAATTTGGATAATATTTATTATATATTATTTATTATAATTATTAACACGTAAAATGAAAAATTATTACAGGTAATTATTAGGTTATTACATAGATACATGTAGAATTTGAAAAGCGTTTTGTTGAACACTTTAGATACTTCTGCTTTTCTCTCCAATTTAAAACACAGTTCACTCTAAATTCATTATAATATTTATTCATACACTAATCATCTATTTTACAATATTTACACATTTTTAATACTTAAAAATAACATTAGCAAGATAAGAAAATAATTTTATTAGTTGTTAAACGTTCGCCACAATAACTCAAAACACTCTCTCCCTTTTGTCCGTAACGTCGGTCTTTTATATCACTGTCCCTATTCCGTCATGTTCCTTTCGTCCTAAACCCAACCTACTAAAAGTCAATCCCTAACTTGTCAATCTAGGTGATCTCCTCCTACCTTTCCCCTCATTTCCTACATTCGGCCCTCCTGACCTTACATTCGACCCGAATGTAGAACCCCACGGCTTCATGTACTCAGCGACAGATGTGCACCTACTGGAACCTTCAAATTCACCAACCTTCTCGACCTCGTAACGTCCGTGATTCAGTTTCTTGATGACCTTATATGGACCTAAGAATTTAGGTTTGAGCTTTAAGCCGGTACCGAACTGTGTGCGCTTAATGGCGACCAGATCATTGACATTATACTGCCTCTCTAAGACACGATTCTTGTCGTAATTTCGCTTATTCTCCTGCTGTATTCTTTGGATGTTCTCCCTAGCTTCTTCTCGTAAAATATCACGTTCTTGTTCCAATTCATAGACCGCTATTTCTTCTAGAGCTGCTCGAATATCAGGATTTTCTTTAATTCTCATATTTAAGCCAGTTAATATTCTAAATGGAGTGTTTCCTGTACTTCTCGACGTTGTGTTATTTATAACTTGCTGTACACGATCAACATACCTGTACCAATTTTGAGGACGCTCGATACATAATTTAGTCAACATTGGCACAATAATTTTGTGGATCCTCTCAACCTGACCATTTCCTCTAGGTACTCCCGTTGCTATTAGTAAGTGTTGTATACCTTCTTCTTCGCAATATTCCTTAAACATATTTGATGTGAATGCTGTGCCCCGATCTGTAATCATCCTGAATGGATTTCCAAATATCACAGACTGCTTCCGAAGACGATCAACAACCTCTTGAGTTCCCGTACTTTTTGTTGGATACAGCCAAACAAATTTGGAAAAAGCATCTACCACCACTAAAATATGATTATACTGCTTATGAGTTGTCTCCATTGGCCCAACATGATCCAAGTGATACGTCATCAACGGTTTATCTGTTTTATCTATAGGGTTGAGAAATCCTTCTTGACGTCCCGCTTTAGTATTAGCCATAATACATTCTATACAGCTTTTAACTATATTCTCACACTTTTTACTCAAATTAGGAATATAAAAAGTTCTCTCTACCAGATCTTGAGTCTTCCGTGCTGCAAAATGCCCTTGTCGATGCGCCATTTCTATAATCTCTTTCTCCATATTTGCTGGTATCACTATTAACTCTTTACCAGAGTCCTTGTGCAAAATATCGTATTTTAGGTAGTAGTCTTCATAACAACTATTTTGTAGAATTTCACGAACTGCTTTGTTCCACTCGTCTTGTAGTTGTGCCTCTTTTATTCGATGTCGCAATGAGTCTTCCATCAGCAAGCATGAAACGCGACTTGATGCATCTACATGACGCATTTTTGATCCAGATCTATGCTCAATTACGTAATCAAATTGCTGTAGAAAAAGCGCCCACCTAGATACTCTTAATGGAACATCTTGTTTTCGCATTGTCATTGTAAAAGCGTTACAATCAGTTACAATTTTTATTCTTATACCCATCACGTATATTCGCCATTTCTTCAAAGCCTCAATTATGGCCAAAACCTCTAATTCATACGAATGGTACTTCTCTTCAGCAGGGGTAGTTTTGCGACTCATAAATTCTATGGGATGCCATTGTTGGTCCTCGGAGTTCTTTTGTAGAAGAACACCCCCATAACCATACATACTAGCATCGGTGTGTATCTCAGTTGCTGCCTTAGGATTATACAATTTCAATACAGGAGCACTAACGAGGGAAGATTTTAATTGTTGAAACGCCACTATTTGTTCATCACCCATCTTGAATTGAACATTCTTCCGTAATAAATCAGAAAGCGGTTTAGCCACTATGGCATAATTAGGTATAAACCTTCGAAAATATGATGTAAGACCAAGGAACCGTTGAATAGATTTTCTATCTCTCAGTAATGGAAAATTTTCCACAGCTGCTGTCTTCTCCTCTGATGGTAGTATTGTTGAATTCTCTATTATATAACCAAGGAATGTTATCTTCTCCATTAGAAACTGACATTTGCTCCATTTTATATCAAGCCCGTTTGATGCTGTAACTTGTAAAACTTTTCGTAACTTCAAAAGACCTTCCGCTCTGTCCTTTGACGGTATTACCATATCGTCCATATATACAACAAGTGTTCCATCCCTTATCAAATCATGGAAAATTGCAGAAATGTAACGACAAAAAACAGCTGGGGAATTGGATATACCGAAAGGAACATACAAAAATTCGTACTGGCCATTATGAGTAACAAAAGCTGTGTACTTCCTGGAATCCTCTTCTACAGGCACATGGAAGAATCCATTTCGCAAATCCAGTGTTGTAAAAACCTTGCACTCTTGTAAACGTTGCAGAATGTCATCTATCATTACCATTGGGAAATTGTCTCTTATTATCTTCTCATTAAGTCGGCGATAATCACAGCAAAGTCTTTTAGAACCATCTTTCTTCGACACTAGAACCACAGGAGAAGAATATTGGGAATAACTTGGTCTTATAATACCCTCCTTCAGCCATTCCTTTACTTGTTGGTCTACGGTCTGCTGATCTACAAACGACATCCTTCTTGGGCTGTGCCAAACTGGAACTTCATCGCTGAGTAAAATCTTCATCTTGACTGGAAATATGTCTGGCTTCTCAGGTTTGTAGTTCTCTAACATTTTCAGTATCTGCACTCTTTCTTCGTTGTGTAAATGACCCAACTCTATTTGATCATATACTTTTAAGTCACCTATTTGGCCTATGGTATTAATATTTGCTAATTCTCTAAAGACATCTTGTAAGGTTAAATTATTGTATCCACCTTCAACTTTAGACTCTGTATTGGAGATTGTTGAGCAGAATTTCACATTATCACTTGTAATGGTCATGTTCACGTATTCTAGAACGTCATTACCAATAACAGCAGGATATAAAATGTCCTGATCCTCAACAACATGAAATGTTATAGTAACGAAAATTCCGTCAAGATTAACATTAGTAGAAAAACAGCCAAGAGTCGTTATATCCTTTTGGCCTATTCCCGTCAACGTTTTGGTTTCAGAACTCAACTTAACATCGCCCATCATCTTCCATAGCTCCTTGCGTAAACAACTTATGTCGCTGCCAGTATCAATAATTGCCATGATTTCACGATCATGAACAATGATGCTTTTAAATATCCTATGCGAAGATAATGATGACAGTGTCTGGACATTATTTTCTTCCTTCTTCATAACCTTTACATTTCCATCCTTTACGTTCTTCTTGCATTCGAAACTTTTATGCCCCAACTCTTTGCACTTGTAGCATATTACACCATCAGTTTTACATTTATTCGCCAAATGTCCTTTGTCACCACATTTGAAACACCGTTTCTCACCTTGAGGTTGATTTAATATATTGGTCTGCTCCTGCTTTGGACGGAAACCTTTCGAAGCTGATTGATGCACTGACCCATTTATCTTTTCGTATACCTTTATTTTGGCCTTTAAATCGTTTATATCTATAGCTTGATATAAAATCGATTTATTGACCTTTGAGTCCGGGATACCCTCGATGAAATATTCTATAGTGCTCTCCTGATCCAAGCTAATTGGTGCACCAATCTCCATCAGAGCATAGAGGTATTCGCGGAAGCTCTCTGTTGATTTCTTTCTACGGCCTTTCAACAATCTATGTACTTCTATCGAGGACAACTGCACCCCAAACTCGTTGCACAATGAAGTTTTCAGAGATGGCCAATCACGAACAGAAGTTTGGCTTCGAACAAACATCTTCGCAGCACCTGTTAGTAACTGCCTGGCGTAAATATATTTCTGCAGTTCGTTCCACCTCACTGTATGGGCACAATCTTCAAAGTCACGGAGCCACTGGTTAACCTCCGGCTGGCCTTCTCCTGAGAATTTCGACAAAGTTTCCTCAATATCCCTCAAGGTAAAGGTTGACGGCCCATGATGATACACCCCTGCGCGCTGACCACCTGAAGCCGCTTCTCCGTACTCAGAATTATCATCATTCGCAGTACTAGGGGTTTGGAAGTGTCTAATCAATCGTTCCTGCAAACCAGATTTACTACCGTCCGTCGAAAGTCCTAATTCACCCAGCTTTTCCCTCAGCCCCTCTATCGTCAATGTCAAAATGTCACTAAGTTCCATCTCAAAAGAAAAAAAATAAAAAAAAAGGTTTATAAAAAAAATAAAAGTAAACAAAAGAAATTAAAGCCTTAAAAAAAATAAATTCAAAAATAAAAATAAAAATATATAAAAATGTACACGTAACAATATGTATCCATACAATATTGCACGTCGCAAAATCCCAAAACTAAAAATAAAACCCAAATAAAAAAAAATGCACACAGCAATAACACAAACAAGTGATCCTGATACGCAATTAAATATGCAAGTAAACCCTTTTCTATCAAAACAAAAAAAAAAAAAAAACTAACGGACAGATGTCGCACGTGCGCACAAGCCACAAAATATAAAAACAAAAAACGGACAAAATTAAAATATCAAAACAATATGCACACAAAATCCCAAAAACAGACAACAACAATTACACACAATTAATAAAACAAACTACGCAATTCTCGACCCTTTTACCAAAAAAAAAACAAAACTGACATAACGGACCACAGACAACACAATCAAATACTTGCAGCTGCAAATTCCACCAAAAAAAAAATCTTCAACAACAAACACAAACAACTATATGCTGAGCACAATGCACAAAAATTGACCTAACGGTCTTCCAAAAAAAAAACACACACAAAAAAAAATTAACAAGTGCGTACACAATCTGCACGTGCACTTCAATTCTACACAAACAATTTCCCTGCGAACGATATGAAATTAAAACACGATAATATATCACAACACAAAATTTCTCCTCTGGGCGGTACTTCAGATACACTCACGCTTCGTTGTAGCAAAACGTACTCTCTGCTTTCTCACCCCTTCACTCAACACACCATAAGCGTATATTCTGCAACTCTTTCTCCTATGCTCAGCGTTCATAGGTCGCATACACAAAATACACCTTCTTCACACGTTCAGCTCAGCAGCGCCCTCTATTAATAAGCATATAGCACCCAAACAGCTCATTAAACTCTATGCGCCATCTATGCAGGAAAATTTTTTGGTCACAACACTCACATCTATTGCAAATCACTTCTTAAGTTGTTGTTGTACAGCATATTGTTCACCGTGATGTTGTTGTTGGCTTCCCCTCTTCTGTGTTGTCATCGACAGTTATTTTTCACTTTATCAGCTGCAACTCTCTCTCCATCTCACTTTGACTCACTGTGTTAGTATACAATATTTTGCCGAATATTGTAGTAATCAAAGTATTTTAATGAATACTTTTTATTTCACTGGCTCAGTGAGATCATCCCGGACGAGCCCCCAATTGTAGAATTTGAAAAGCGTTTTGTTGAACACTTTAGATACTTCTGCTTTTCTCTCCAATTTAAAACACAGTTCACTCTAAATTCATTATAATATTTATTCATACACTAATCATCTATTTTACAATATTTACACATTTTTAATACTTAAAAATAACATTAGCAAGATAAGAAAATAATTTTATTAGTTGTTAAACGTTCGCCACAATAACTCAAAACACTCTCTCCCTTTTGTCCGTAACGTCGGTCTTTTATATCACTGTCCCTATTCCGTCATGTTCCTTTCGTCCTAAACCCAACCTACTAAAAGTCAATCCCTAACTTGTCAATCTAGGTGATCTCCTCCTACCTTTCCCCTCATTTCCTACATACATAGGTTATAAAAATCGATGAACGCAAAACTTATTTTCGTTTGTTTGCGCCCTTTACTTTCTTGCGTGGTGGTTCGCCCACTTGTTCAGAGTCTGTATCGGATGAGGATCTGTCTTCATCTGGAAAAAATCAATTGTTTTTAATCAGTCAGTTAACTTCATTTTTGTGACTTACCCTCGGAGGAAACTCCCATTGTATATTCTTCTTCTTCATCTTCATTGTCGGGATCGTACGTCTTTTGCGACCATAAACAAATTTCAGCCACCAGCGAATCGAGACTTTTGCCTTTATGTTGCATTTCCATTGGCATTGCCACTTGATGGAACCGCTCGCCATGTTCATCTGACTCTGAGGCAAGCTGCTTGCTGAAGTATTCGAGATGGTGATGCAAGAAGTGAATTTTGAGGGACATATTCACTCTAATTTTCTGGAAGTAGTGCAACATCTTGGTCACAAGAGCGGGGTAATTGTGTGGTCGTGTACTTCCCAAAAAATATCGTATGACTTTCTTCACTGCCCTCCACGCAAAGTAATCATTACCGTCTAAAGCACCTTTAAATTCCATTGATTTCATGAGCTTTCGTATATCCGGCCCATTCAGAACACCTTCCTTCAATTTTGCTTCGCTGATTCGTGGGAAAATATTTTCCAAACAATCAAGAATTTTCGGTAGCTTCCCAATGGCCTTGATGAAATTTTTTACGATTCCCAGTTTGATATGGCACCAGTGAACCATTTACGCAGTTGTGTCCTTTCTCCGTTGGATCTCGAGTAAGCCACTCATGCGTTTCGTATTGGTTTCCTCTAAATCGTGTATCCCAAAGAATCGTATGTTTCGCTCATGTCTGTGCTATAGCCAATGGGAATGCTTGGCTTTTTATTATATTTATGTAGCAAAACGACTTTCATGCTTGATTTCGAAGAATCGATGAACATTCGCCAATCAGCTGCGACATAATTAATGGCCATCGCCTCCATCAGTCCCTTTATATCGTGGCAGTAAACAAATGTATTCCCTTCGTTGAGTCTGTAGTACCGTTGGAATAGCAATTGTCGTCTTCGATATCCGGTGACTTTGACATTAGGCTCCAAATTGTTGCCTTCTTTCAAAAGCTGGGCAAGTTTTTCTGCTTTACGTTGAGAAAGGTTTAATTCTGCAACAATCTTGTCCATTCTTACTTGTGATATTGGAATTATTTTGTTCAATGGGCCGGCTTCTGGTGTTGGTTTATAGGTGAAATCCGATTGATCCATTGTTTCAATAGAAAAAGAAGTTTCTCTGTCAGGACTTGGAAGCGGTGGTATTGGTATTTCATCCGAATGCGGTAGAGGTATTTGTGCACTTTTAACAGATATGTAAACTCTTCGTTTAAGGCCTTTACGATTTACTCCACATATTTTGTTTGCGCAAGCGTAACAGTTGTCGGAATTGTGCTCTCCTGGATCAGTCCAAATATATTGGTACACCAAAACGAAGTGAACTGCGTTTCCCTTGGATCCACATGTTAAGACATGTTAAGACGAATTATTTAGCAATCAAAATAAAGTTTAAAAGCGCGCTCCACTTGCTCAGTGAGTAATGCAGCATTTGTTGAAAAAGCTCTTTTGCCACAAACGTAGCAAAATAAATTGATATTTTCTGGACAATTTGCACTCATTTCGGTTTTATACTTTTATTACTTTTTCGTCACTTTAAAAAAACCGTACTTTACGCGTTCGGAGACACTTGTTGAATAACAAAAATCGATCATTGAACACCTATAAATACTACGTAAGTTTCAATATTTTACTGAGAGGTACTTATGAATTCGCGCATCTTTTAAGGGTGGATATAAATCTGATTCTTGTGCGTTTTAAATTTTTCAAAACGTTCTAAAACATGATCACTCATAAATGTGGGTGCAATTTGTGTAAAAAAATCATGCGAAAAAAACCCAAATAATTAAAAAAGTGCACTTTGCTTTTTTCCTTTTAATTGTCCACGCACATTTATGACCGTTTTTTAGTTTGTTACCCCTACCATAAAAATCAAATAACCTTTTGTTTATTACTTTTTTTTTTAATTCTGACAATCATAAAAAAAAGTCATCAATGTTTTTTCCAAGGAATTTTGAGCATATCTCGAGCAAATTTTTGAAATTCATACCTTCACTTAATTGTGAATAAAAGCGAAACACATCCATCGATTTTCATGATCTATGTCTAATTTTGTTTAAAGGTTATGTGACTTTAGGTGAAAGTAATAGGACTTGACACTTTTTTTTACCGTTTTGGATTTTTTATGAATTAAAAATAAAAAAATTCAGTTTTTTAGGCAAAAAATAGTTTTTTCTTCATACATTTATTTATAACTACGAAACTGTTGCTTGTGTAGCGAAACGTTGTATGAAAAGATTAAAGGAATTGTAATTCCCAATTTTTTTAAATTTGTTTCAGCAATTGGACTGGTGGTTCTCGAGTTATATCAAAAAAAAAAAAAAAAGACCACCAAAGGTCACAATTTCCCCTATATGATAGTTACTAACTTCAAATCGATATATCTCGATTTCTAGACGTGACCCAGCGAAACGCCGGGACACGTATAACTTCTCTTTTACCGATATTATTTTCCCCAGTAGTTTGAACCCTTCCCGATCACTAACCCCTACCATTTGTCGCACAGTGTAATATAATCTTTTTTGAAATATTTGTTACATATATAAAAATTGTTAACTTGGTCATCAATTAATATGTCTAGGAAATCCTGTAGTTACATACATGCATTACAGAATTTCTTTCAATACTAAAGTCACATACCAGCAGTTTTACTATGGCAGTAATCTTTACTAATACCCGTATTCTAAAGTATATGACAGGTTTTCTTATCATATATAAATAAAAATTCATATTTTTTTAAAAACAAACTGAAAATAATTGGTCATAAAAAAGATTTTTTTTTTTTTATTTAATTCTATTAAGATAGGAAAAACTTATTAAAATTTTTTAAATTTGTTTCTTAGGATTGTAATGTAATACAATTTTAAATATTTTAAATATAAATATTGCAGAAAATTTTAAATATGAATCAGCAATCCAGAAGCAATTGGATTGTTATCTGAATTTTAGCACTAATCATCCTGTGTTAACTACAAATAAAATGAATCCAAAGAATCCGAATTTGATTGCAGATTTGCGGGAAGAATTGTCATTTTAGCAAAATTTGATAAGATTCCCAAGAAAGAGAAAGAAAAAATTGAAAGAGGTATTATAATTCATCAATAAAACTTTTGTATAAGTTCGGCGGAAAGCCGAATCATCTCTAAGACTTCTCCGAATCTGCCTGCTTTGAAACTATTTTTCTCGATATTCGTGTAGCTTTAATAATATTATTTCATGCGCCATTTCAGTCAAATAATAATTGTTTTCTTTAAAGGTGACAAATTTATTTATGACAATATTTTCCAGAATATCAAAATTTTGAAAATCATCATTTACCTCATATTTGTTATAAAATTGTCACTGTCATAAATTTTCGAATACAGGTAAAAGATTGATTTCTTAGATATTAATCTTTTTATGAAAATTCGAAGCTAATGTGTAAGAAAACTGAGACTACAATCAATCGAGAGTCTCTAATGGGCTATACTTTCTTAATGTAATTTTAGAAATTCAGTTGACTACCTCTTAACAAAATCATATGTTAAATTAACTATATAATAATATAAGTGGACTTAAGTATAACCAATCAAAACATTAGTTTAGTAAGAATACCTATAACTGTTGGGATTCTTCTATACATATTTACATCCCAGCAAAAAAGTTGCTTACCGTATAAGCCAACATATTACATTGCCAAAGGGTGGTAACTATTTATAATTCTGGCGAAAAACTTTTTACTTTGTATGGCGATGTCCTCGAATTCATTACTAAAGTACTTATTTTAAATAATAAAATAAGTATTTAATCAAATACTACAAAATTGCTAAAAAAAATAAAAAATAAAAAAAATTTGGCTCAACTGAGATTTAATCCTAGACAAAAAATTTATTTCATGTTTTAAAGATTACTGAGCCATTCCATTACTCAAAGGAATAAGAAAAATAATGGCAACGCCCTACCAGGTAATAAGTTTAGTAATTACTATTTATTACCAAAAGCTAAAAAATTTGTGCTGGGATTCATGTACTCACATACATATTTTCTATAAATATATTTTGTTTTTTCTTTCAACATTATTTTTTTATATACGATTTCTTTCTTTAAAAGTTAACAAAGTTTTCTTTAACATTCCTTTTTGTAAAGTTTTTTATTATTTTTTTATTTTTGTAATTTTATAAAAAATTTTATATGTTTAAGAGAATGCACAAAAAAGTTTATCCGAGATTTTATAGTTGAAATATGAATAGAATTGTTATGTTTAGACTTGTTATAGTATAATGGTATAATTCTAAGAAGTTTTAAATTAAATTTATTTATTTTCAACATTTTAATATTAGGCAAGAAATATTAAAACTAAGAATTGAAAATGTAATTAAAATGTTATATAATTATGATTCTGGAAATAAATTATAAAACATAAATATTAAAAAACAAAAATAAATTCATACCTTCTAATATGCTGAAAATTTAATTATATTTAGTCCCTTATATAATTTTTCTTTTGTATAATTAAATACTTTTAATTAATTTTATAATTAAACTACAATTTCTTGAATTGCTAACAGACTGGGCGCAGTCGGTTACCAATAGTTATTTCAATAGAGATGCATTATCATATCATGGTGTGATGATGAATTTAATTTCTACTTATTTCCTCGAAGATTTAATATAAATAAATAAAAAATTATATTTCAAGTATTAATATAAATATGACTAGTCACTCATGAGTTTTTTTTTTTTTATATATAAACGCCTGTATTCTTTATTTCTAATTTCACAATATCAAGACTCGTATCGTTAAAAAAAAGAATTCAATAACTCAAACACACGTATATTTTAAAACATATTAAATTTTATTAAAATTGGCATTTAGACGTAAATAATGTTTAAAGTGTTCAAGAACATAGACAGTGATTGACAGCTTATAAACAATTGATATTTTAAAGCAAGAATAGCTTAAAGAAATAAATTTATATTTTAAAATGTAGTAATATAAAGTAAATTATATTTTTAACTGTTATTGTTATACACCCTTTTTATACTTGTAAGTTCTTTTCATATATCCAAAATATTATGCATTCAATTGGAAGAATAAATATATAAACACAAAAAGTCCGGATTCCTAAACATTTTTCAATTTTATTTACGAAATTCATATAAATTTCTAAAAATATGTTTTTTTTTTTTTTTGTGAGAAAACGAAAACAACAAAAAACCCGGTGTGAATTTAAAATAAAATTTATTTCTAAACCAAGCTGCATTGCGTATTTTGTATACAAATTTGTATGGAAATTACCTGAAAGGGCTTGCTGTGTTTATACATTAAGGTACTGAAAGTGGTGTAAAACAAAACTATAGATTTTGCTGTTTTTTATTTTTTTAAATTTCAAATGATAGAAACGCTATAGTTTGAATAGTTTTGGAACTAAATTACATTAAGAAAGAGAAGACGTTTCGAAGTCGATAACGAGAGTGGTCAAATTATCAACTTACGGGGTTGGTTTTCTGACAACTTTTAAATAAACGTATACGGTATTAATTCTTCATTTGTTTATATGACCAAACAGTGTATAATTTGAATACATACTGTGTTTATATACTATTAGCACTTAAAAATGTCATTTTGTATGTATATACATATGGTCGATAATTTGCTGGCTGTTCGTAGTTATTCCGATTTTTAGATTAAATTGAATTTTCTTTTGTAAAAAAAAAATATTTTTCGAGAAACAATATATATTTTATAGGTAATAAACTGTTTGATAAAGTGTAAAAAAAATTTAAATTCTTGTAAAAATATTCCAACAAATCCTCAAAAATGGGATTTTTTGAAATTTCGCCCATAAAGATCAAATAATTTGTAATTTTATTTCACTCCAAAAAATATTAAAATATTAAAAAAAAAAACAATTTCGAATATTACATTCGGCTATACACCATCTGTAACTTTTTTTCCAATCTAATTAAAAATTTTACTTTATATGGGAAATGAGCAAATCACGGCCATTTTTAGTCTCCAAGTTTACGTAAATCCTTGAACGATTTGTATAAAATTTCGTTATCATACGTGCATTTGGTTATGAGGTATAGGCGGAAAAGTTTGAACTGGAGTTACGAAAGATATTAAATTTTGTAGAATATCAAACAAATGTTATATGACAGAAGTATTTGAGGTAAATTTAATCCTAATTTATAATTTATAATTTATATATATATATATATATATATATATATATATATATATATATAATATGTTAGTTCGACATATTGTACAATATATGCTCTTTTTGGATGGTGGGTATAAAAAATACTTAAAGGCAAAATTTAAAATTTTTCGTGTCACTGCAGAAAGATGTTTTATTTTATAAGTAAATTAATATTTTGCAATAATCTTGGCCAAACAAATTTTTAATAGTTATCTTATTACTTTAAAGTGTTATATTTCGTTTTTGACTTCCTATATAAGAAAACAAAAAAAATTTTCATACAATTATAACATTTATGATCATTAAACTTATGATTCTTTTAATTTTCCTTGGATGACTTTTGACATCTGCAAATATTAACCTTGCGAAGCTATGGGGAAGAAAAACTCTATTTAAATGTGTTTGACATTTCGTGTTGAGAATACGAGTATAAATTGTAAAGAAAATAAAGCAAAAATAATAATGCTTTATTTGAAACGGGTGACCTCCTTCTCGTCAAAAGCTAGATTTTTTATTTTTTAATGAATATTTGTTACTTCTTTTGTGGTGATTCAAGCAAAAATACAAAAGATGATGATTTTACAAATTTAACTAGTTTATTTATGAGATTCTCCGCTATCCCTATCATATTGAAATAAAAAAGTTTAGTATAAATACAGTAAATTTTTGTTTAACGACTGTAACTAATAAAATACTGAAATTGAAATTTGTAAAGCAAATAATTTCTTTTTAAAAAATTTGTTTACCGACTTTAAAATGTTATAAGTACTAGTTTTTCTTAAAACAACAGCGAAAATTCGTGAAAAATTAAACAACCAATATAAAGATAAAAGTTAACTACAAAAACAAAACAAAGCTCTCTATTCTTAAAATTCTTTAAAGAAGAGAGGGTAAATAAAACTCTAAGGAACTGTAATAACTCCCTTTTCTTTTAAGGATTTTCTGTATCGATTATTTTTTCAAGTTCGACGATTTTTTGTTCCATAGTTTTCCCGATTTGCTATTTTTTAGTATTTTTTAAATTTAGACGTTTTTTTTGCCGGTTTTTTCGTTTTGGCAACTTTTTTCTGTTTTACCATTTTTTCCCTTTCGTTTTGTCTATTATACCGATTATTTCCGTTTAGGCGATTTTTTATTTTTGCTTTTTTCGACTTTTTTATATAAGCGATTTTTTAATTTTGCCATGTTAGCGATCTGTTTTTGTTTTGGTGAATTTTTTTCTGTCGATTTGTTTCAATTTGTAGTTTTTTTTTGTTGTTTTTGTCGTTTTAGCGTTTCAGTGATATTTTTTATTTTAGCGTTTCTTTTTTCATTTCGACGACTTTCTTGTATTTTCTTAATTTTTCGTTTTTGCGATTTATATTTTTATCTTAACGTTTTCTTCATTTTTTTCGATTCATTATTTGTGTAAAACACAAATAAATCACCAATTATTTGTGCTTTACAATACTATCAGAAAAAGAAAGAAAAAACTCGCGTAATAAGATTTATTTTTGCTCGAAAAAATAAAAATCACCAAGTAACTGTTATTTTGATCAAAAAAATATAAAAGTGAAAATATAAACCTCTGAATTTTATGATAAAAGTTATAAAATAAAAACAAAACAATACACCTTTCATAGTGGAGAAAATTCTAGTTCACCTTTATTATATCACAACGACGACCCTGCTTTGGACTGAGATAATTGTCTAAGAGACAGACAAATAAAATAGAGAATATTTTAAACATTTGAGATATAATAAACATAAACATAATTCAGTTGTCAAAAACCTAATTCATGCAACAGCAAAATACATGTAGTCATATAAATTTTGTGTTTGTGTTAAAAGAAATAAGTAAATTTTTTTTAATTTAGTTTGAACTGCATCTCACATAAATTTCAGTTGTATGCTATGCTCTTTTGTTTGAGGCTTATATACATATATTTGAGTTTTTTATATGCATTAGTAGTAGTAGTAGTAGCAATTTTTATCATTTATAACCAGCGCTTCCAGATTTGGAGTTTTAACCCCAAATTTGGGGAATTTCTGTTGCAGAAAAGGATGAAAATTTTGGATTGGAGATTTTGTTGGGGATATCTGAAATATTTTGAGGATTTTTGCGGAGGAGTTATGCAATAATTGTATATTTTCATATTTTAATTAATAAAGTTAAAATTTTGATTTACATGTCATTATAAAGGACTTGCACAAGCTGCTCTAAATATGTTAATGAACCCTACAAGCTACGCACAAAGGGATAGGCTGTTATTTTTAAAGCTTAGGGAATTGCAGGTTTTTCCTTTCTTATTTAAATAAGTGTAAAAAAGAGGTGTAAAAGTAATAAAAATTTTGGGGATAATAATGATAAATATCAGAATTGTGATTGTGAATATTAATATTTTCAGGAAAAAAACACATATATCATTTGACAATTTCTTAAAGTTTCGTTGTTCTCTAATTTTTGTATCGAATTTGACTTTTGACTTATATGATGTATAAATATATAAATCTCATAATATTATTCCCATTTAAGTTTACTGTCCACAAAAGGAGCCTAATATATATTTTCAAAAAGTTTTCATTTTTATATATCAAATATATACAATAATAAAACAAAAGTTTTGCCTAAATATCTCCCTTGGATATTACCTTGGCCATTAATATGTTAATATAAACAAAATCTGTTGGCAGGAATTTAATGCGATATGTAATTTTAAGTTTAGTTTTAATTCTAAAGTTATGTATAGTACCAACTCTTTCGATTCAGATGGTGAATATGAGGTTTAAGAACTATGTTACATAATTATTTTTGAAATACATATGTAGTTATGTAAAAATATTAGTTCAAAAATTATCTCAATAAATATAAGGCACAAATACTTGTTAACAGCAAAAAAAAAAAAAAAAATAATAATTATTTTTAATAATAAAACGTCTTTTTTTTGATTTTTGGGGATTTTTTTTGTAAATTTTGAAGTTGGCCAAAAAAGTATCTGGCAACCCTTCTTATAACTTCCAAAATACTAGACGGATTTTATACAAAATTCACTTTTTGCACATTTATGAGAAAATACCTTTCTAACGGTATATTTTTTATTAAAATCGGATGTATATTGTCAGAGCAAAAGGAATTACAAAAAATGTGTTTGCCTATTAATTTTACCCTACATCATAGGTGGTTGGGTTGATGGTTGTAACGCACAGAAAAAATCATCCACTCTGCCATCTTAAAGTGTACCAATCGACTCAGAATCTCTTTTTGTGTCGATCTAACGAGGTCTGTCTGCCCGTTTGTCTGGCTGGCTGACCATATAAACATTTTGCACAAAATACAGCTCGTAATTTTGAAGATAATACAATGAAATTTGGCACGTAGGACTTTCATGACAAAGGGACTTAGCCTACAGAAATTAGTTATGATTATTTTACCTGCCGCCCTGGTCCTCCCGGAATAGGGGTTTAACGTTCATAAATGCCTTAAATATAGCAATATTTCAATGATTTTCGGTGTAAGGAAGTTTTGTATAAGTATCAATCTTTTTACCAAATTTCATGAAGATCGATCTTTAATTAAAAATAACTGCCATAAATCACATACACAGTATGAAGCTTGTATTCGACACAAATAAGTTTTATATAAGTATAAATCAGTGACAAATTTTATGAGGATCGCTCCATAATTTATCATAGCTCCCATAAAAGCCTATTTTCGGGAATCACCATAAAGTGCATAAATTCATATATTTTATTTTACACTTAGTATAAGTATTGGTCAACAATTATCCACATGTCTAATGTACGAATTTTGATGGACATGTACAATGGCGTGGGGTATCAAATGGTCGGGCTTGACCGACAATATCTTTCTTATACATATAGACTAGTAAGATAATTAAGTAAAAATACAAATACATTTTGTATTTTTAACGTATGTGTATACCATTCTTATTAGGATGCTTGTATACAAAAAAAAAAAAAAAAAATTAAGCTCCAATATAGGTAATCACTCTGTCTGTAGGGATGCTTGAAAAATTTGCTTATTATTCTTATAGTACAAAATTTTTGGTTCGTTTGTAATTAGATATTGATCTTATATTTTTCACAATAGTTTCTAATTTGTTCATCTTATAAAAAAATCATGTGGCAAAATTTACGATTTGTTAACAATATCCATAAAATTTTATTAGAGAATTCACATTTATAACAAAATATATATTTTTTTAAATCATATTGGGATTTTTGTTTTTTTGATTTAATATAAATAACTGTCATAATAGCCATAAGAATTTAATGCATGTTTTTATATTTGTTTTACAAAATAAAGGAAACTATAAATGAAACACACGGAATCTCATTTTCTTAATATCCTTTAGGTCATCAAAAACAAAAATCCTTGAAATATTTTCTCATCCTATTAAAACAGGACATATTTACAAATACTTGTGCATATACAAATTCATTTAAAATACTGTTTTCCTTTAAACAACAATAATTTATATCCTTTAAGCTGTTGTGAACCTTAAATAAACAGAATTTAAACTTGAAATCAACAGCTAAACATTTCATGCATTACAAATACAAAAAAATAAGGGCAAAACATGTACTTTTGAAAAAGTGACAAATTATTCTAAGAAAGACAAACTCTTGCTTAAGAGAAGCAACAAAAAGTAAAATGAAAAATAAATATATTCAAATAAAATCTAGGATATAAACCAAAAAACGTAAACTAAAGTGAAATTGAAATTGAACACGAAACAACAATAAAATAAATTGACAATTTGTGTATTGGTTCCCTTTAATATGGATCTGTTGTAAGGATATATTGAGCTTGAATTTATTTCAACCCTTTTATACATATTAAATGAACTGTATTTATATTTTCCTTTATTTGTTGTATACTTTGTTCGAATAACAAGATAATAGCCCGAAATGAAGTAAATACTCACTGGTATAGCAAGATATAAAGAAGAAAAGTAAATAAATAGAAATTTCGTAAATTTACTTAAATTGTTGAGAGAATATAAGTAAAAGTTTTAAATTTTGTAAGAATGAACTCCTATTACTTTTTATAAATAAATTTAAGGACAAAACTTGAAAAACTTAAATTAAAAAAAAATTCAAATTTGTTATAAAAAATCAAATCCATCAATATTTGTTCATATGATATAAATAGTATAAGAAAATTAATGTTTACAATTGTGATTTTATATATTATTGTTTTTTTTTTTACATTTTCTTCACAAAGTTTTTGATAAAAATTATAATTATAATAAACACATTAGTTTCTGCTTATTAAAAAAAATATTTGTTCCAATAAACAATTCAAACATATGCCTTCGTAATATTGTGAGTATCAACAAAATTTATAACTAGCCTTTTTATTTTGCTTTTATTTTAAAAATTTTCGCTTTAGCTTCTAGCTTTTGTAGCTTTTTTTGATTTTTAAAATTATATTAAAATGTTAGTATTTCAACAACGAAGAAAATAATTTCTTATAACCTATTACTAATTTAATTTTTACAGAATCATCTATTTAAGCATTTTTGTATATTTTTTCTCAAGAAGAATCGAGATTATTTACATTTAATAAAAAAATTTAGCCTGCGGCGCTTCATTCTTCATGTAAAGGTGCCTTAACTAATTTTGTGGCACTTTTATTAATCGATATTTAGAATTTTTTTAATGTACTTCATCAAAAATAGAAACTATTTATAGAAATAATTTAGTAAAAAAAATCACCCATCAAAAAGGAATTATAGTTCAAAAATTACGAAAAATCACTTCAAAACATTGGGTAATTTTTCATATTAAATATAGCCTTCAATTGTATGGGAACTTTTTGTTGGATTTCTCATTGAGTCATTTTGCTGGGTTTTATTAATAAATTTATTACGAGAGCGGGAAAGTCTAAGTTTCTGACCTTATTTCTTCTTTACCTTTGTTAAAGTTAAATTTAGCCACTTTTTTTCTCATTTCCTGGCAACATTGATGAGGGTTTCGATTCATCCTGGTCCAACCCGTGTTACTTTCATTTTAAATTATAGAGAAAGTTCTTCCTACGAAATGTTAAGACTATCAAGTAGTTGCCTATTTTACTTTTGGGGCCTTCAGTATGTTGTTGTGAAAATTGCAAGAACATTTTTTTACCTTATATACAGCTTATAGATAGTTGAACAAAAAAAAAAAAAAAAATTTTTTTTTAATTTTTACAGTATCATCATGGAATCCCAGAATTAAAATTTTTTGATAGGGGCAAGGAGAGTGGTACCACCCATAAAAAGGAAATTAAAGGTCTTACAATTTTGAGGAAGTAACTTCCATATCATCTTGTATAATTAAGATGAAAATGGAAAAGTTAGGAGCAGGGCAATAGTATCCTCCACACACAAAAAAAAAAAAAAAAAATTATCAGATAACGTAAATACTGTTGCAGGAAAATTTTAAAAATTTATGAGAATAACTTTCTCGTCAACCTTCAAACCGAAAATCTTATATCTGAAGAACTATTATAGCAAGATGATAATGGGACAGGTAGGACCGGGAGGAATGGTACCCCTAATGCAAAGCAATTATTCTTAATGACATATACAAAGAACTGTTATGGCGAGAGGCTACTCTATATAATACTCTAAAGGTGTATTACAATGAAAGTCTTTAAAATTTGTAAAAAAAATTCATATCAAATTTCGTATAAGGTGGATAGGTCGAGAAGGGGTATTGGCACCCATATAAAGTCAATATTAGTTATCTCATCAAGGTGGATAGTGAAGTACACCAGCAAAAGTTATATATTATGAAAATGAGGTGTAAGTTTGTTTGTGTATCAATCACGTCTAAACGGCTGAAATGATTTTCAAGAAATTTGACACCATAGTATCAATGACATAGCTAATTATAGACTATATTAGGTCTCTATTAGATATCACACCCACCTTTTATGCCTACTTTTAAAAAATGAAAATTTTTCAATTCTGCACGTTATTAGTAAATATATTTACATGAAATTTAACTCATAGATAACGCCTCCATAGAAGAACGTTCTAGACTATACTGAATCTAGACCGGATGCCATGCCAACGTTTTTAAAATTCTCAAACGGCAAAACTGATTTACTCAAAATTTTTACAGGATTATTCTGTATGTTTCTGAATTAAAATATAATATTTTATTTTTTGACCTGATCAGGGGGAGTCGTACCACCATATAAAGCAAATATTTATTATTGCGTGTCTAAAGAAGTGTCATAGTGAAAGCTCTAAAACTTTGCGGGAACTACTATTTTATCATATCGCATTGATGAAATGAAAATAATATGGATTCGTCCTAAGGTAGATATAGCCCTATTACAAAGCAAATATAACTTTTTGCGTATCTAAAGGAATATTAGAATGAAAGCCTTAAACAGTTTTCAAAGTAATTTTCACTTTTAATTTCGAATAAGTTGGAAAGATCCAGAGGAAGTAGTAGCCGCCATGTAAAGAAAATATTAGTTATCGCATCTGTAAAGCGTATGAAGAATTTTCTAGTTTGTGACTTTAGAATTTTCTAGTGTGTGACGTGGCCCAGAAATTAATTTCATTGGCCAAATTCCAATTTTTTGTTAACACCGATTTTCAAAATTTTAATGACATTCAACTGTAAACATAGTGAAACTAAGGTGACCAAAAAATAAGATCAAAATATTTTGGGCGTGACGTGCTTCAAAAAAAAAAAAAAAAAAAAATATATTTTATGTTATTTTATTATATGTTATTTTTGTTGCGTTGGTAGAATAATAGTCTTCAGGGAATGGTATGATATGTCAGTATACCGTTATGCTGTATTACCAAATGTTTTCTCATGTACTATATTTTGATCAAATTTAAATTTTAGTAGAATAGAACTTTTGATGGTTAAAAGGGATTAGACAAATTTTACTACCAGAAGAAACGTGGAGTTTCCTCTTTAACCCCATATATACCTTTGTATCTGTCCGGTCCCGACTATAGAAAAGTTTTCCCTTTTGAATGGAATTACCTTTAAAATTTGTTCATGAAACACATAATAAGTTATGATTTGGATTTTAAACTTACAGGATCAACAGGAAACAATGACACCATAATGAGTTTCTAGTGGAACCTGTTCTAGAATTGGAAAATTCTACGACTCAAAAGTTACAAAGTTTTTGGTCAACGAAAAACGATTATGAGCCACTGTGCATCTGTTTATTTACTCTTCATATAACTATCTTAATTGTGATTTATCTTAATTATCTAAGAGAGTTCTACTCAATATAAAGAAGTTTTTCGTTAACTTGCTTATGTTTTAGTGAGAGGCTTTCATTATATAAGCTGTATAAGTTTTGTTTAAGTATTGTTGTGTTATGTAAGTCGTTATAATTTATTTTGTTTATGTGCTAGTGAGTAGCTGTTTTTTTTTACAAGTAAACTGTCATGTGGTTTCTGATGTTATTTTTTTTTAAATTCAATGGAACAGAACTAAATTTACTATTACTTACGGGAAGTATCACCGTTGGTCTTCAATTAGATACCACTCTATCTAATTTAAAAAAATTTGCCTGCCCCTAACTGTCACCCTGTGTGCAAAACCCAAAAAACTGTGAAAATCTCGGAAATATGTATTAAAGTATATAATTGAAAGACAAATTTTTAGGCTTTAAAATAAGCTCTAATAATTAGTAATAATAATTGTTTTAAGCGGTCGCAGTTCATAAAAGATACTATATTTAAGTAATTTTTCTAACTTTAGTGGAATAGAACTAAAAAAGTGGCAATTTGTGAAGGACAATAGTAAATAAAAATGAATGAACATTAATAACTAGATTTTTTTTTATGATTGAGCCATTTGTTTTCAAAGTACCTTAAGTCATAATAAGTTCATAATAATGCATAAATTTTTACGTAATAGTTTTATGCTACTTTAAGTTTTCTTCTTTATTCAATCAGAGATCCTAATAAGTTTTAATATAAGCGAAAAAAATAGAAAACCAGAATTTTTCTTGGTGCTGGTTAGGGACCTATGATTAACTATGGACCGATCCTCATAAAACTTGGTTCTGTATTTTCTAATTATGTTTATAAAACTTATTTGTGTAAAGTATTATCTCTATAATAGCAATTGTATGATATATGGGAGCTATGGTCAATAATGGATCGTACTTTATAAAGTTTTGTGGTGTGTTTTCTTCTTATATAAAACTTATTTCTGTAGAAAAAATTTTTGTTACCAACTTTTACATGAAATTTATGCCCATTAAAGTAATTTTCAGAAGTGGGCCTTGTATGGGAGCTATATTCATTTGTGGACCAATCTTAATGAAATTTAGCAGTTATGTGAATGCTTATATAAAACTTATTTGTGGCAAATATATTTATATTTAAGATATTTGTTAGCTTAAAACCATATTTTGAGAAGACATTTGTATGGGGGCCAGGTGAAATAATATATCGATCATAACCAGTTTCAATAATAGATCAATCACAACCAATTTCAGTGATATTTTATTTAACATGGACCGGACTGTCCTACAAAATTGCATATTAAAAATAACGATTATATTCCTTAACATTTACATTTTATCATAAAATATATAATGGAAATGTGTATTTGGCACATAAATATACAATTTAATGTAAATAAAACTTGTAAAATTTATACTTAAAAAAATATTGAATTGGCGCGAATATTTACAGCCAAATATGGATTTAGAACCGGTTATGTTTACTAACCGTAAAACGTAAATTGTTTTCTTAAAAATGAGTTTTAAATTTTGAAAATATATCCATTATATTATATATAAGTAACAACACACTGCTGCAAAATTGCACTTTTTGCTTTCACTAGGAAAACGATCTTATATGGATTGTAGACCTTTTTGAGGACATCACAAAACATATCTAAAAAATTTCGAAACATCCCCCATATTTTGAGATATTGTGAAAAAAAACTTTTTTAGGATAATTTCTTGTCTAACTAAAGATCTCGTAGCTTCATAAATTGAATTTGAAAGCATAAGGACGTAGCTTTTTAACCATCTTTTATATACACTCAAACTAAATAATGAATTATTCACCATTTTTAAATTTATTCCACTCTTCTTTTTCGAAATTTTGATTTTAATGCAAATTTTTCTGATTTTTTTCTAAAGGACTATATATGTTTGCTTACAAAATCTGAAATGCTATTTTGTTGAGTATAAAAGGACATATCCTTATATAAAATCGCTTAAAAGATCAAGAAGTTATTAAGAAATTTCCAAACTTTATTAAAAAGTTCTTTATATATTTTAAGATAAAATGGAAATTTGGAAAGAATTAGTAAACTATTATAGATAAAATCGAATAAGAAGTTCTGTAGTTTTTGTCCCATTATAAGATATTAAATTTGATTAGGTTTATAACAAAAATGTCTCTAAAAAATATTGAATCATTGCATTGGCTTTTACAGAAAACATGTCAATAAATCGCAGTTAAACATGAAAAGCCTGTTTCTTCTATTTTCCAAATGAGTTATGAAAGGAATAATAAACAAAAGAATAACAGTTTTAGAATCGTATTTATGCAAGAACCTACCTAAAAATATTTTTTGCGAATAACTCGAAATTTGGGGGTGTATTGGAAATTTTTAAAACTGTTTTATGATGTCCTCAAGAAGGCCTATAACCAGTGTTGCCAGGAGCCGAGGCTAAAATCAACATTAAAAAAGATCAAAAAAGGCTAAATATCGCAAAAAAATAACGCCAGAAAAAATTTAAAATTTTTTCTTTAGTTTAAAACTTATTTCTATACAAATTTGGGTTATTTTTCATATGAAAAATTACCTAATGTTTTGAAGTGATTATTTGATATTTTTATACCATAATTCCTTTTAAATTAATCATTTTTAAGCTTTTGGGTGACCTTTTGCTTTTATAAGAATTTTGTAAAATCAAGTTTATAAATTATTTCTGTTGTTAATAAAACAAAAAAGAAAGATAATTATAATTATTAATTACATCAAATTAGTTGTTAGTATTTTAGTATATTAGTTGTTCTTGATTTGGATAATGAAACAACGCAGGCCAAAACTTTTATTAAGTGTAATAAATATAGATTTTTGTGTGAATAAACACACAAAAATACTTAAATCAATGATGCTGTAAAAATAATATAATTAATAGCTAAACTTTCAACACTCTCTATAACCTACACTATGTCATTTCTCGAGTGAATTTTCACCGAAATAGCGTGTAACTTTTATTTCTTGTTGGTATGAAACTTAATAAATGTTATTCTAGATATATTTATTCTGATGAATTATTTCATGCATAAAATTTCCATTTATAAGAGGATTTTAACTGATTTTTTTTCTAATTCTCGTTAGGTCTCGATTATCGTGTAAGTAGTTGTTTATTAAATTTTCAAGTTCTCATCAACAATATTGAAATAAATGACTGTGTTACTGCTTAGCATTTTAGTTGTTATTACATGATTTTGTAGCTTAGAATATATAAAAGTATTTAAACTTAAACAATTTTATGTGAATGTTTAAAGTTTAAGCATAACAAAATCAATGACCTGCATTAATAGATAGCGATTTTGATATAGGTATAAACAAATAAGGAAAATGGGATCCTACGTTATTTTATTTGTCAATCTATGACAATAGTAGTATGTACTAGTGTGATCGATTATATGAATTTTTGAAGAAATCGGTTTTCGAGTAGTTGAAAAAGTCGGTTTTTGCAGAAATAAATATTTCCATCAAAAGACTATATTCTTCTAAAAAAAAACTCAAGAAATTTTATAATACTAAAGTTGAAACATATTAAATATAGTTATTTTATGAAGCTAATTTTAATTAAGGTAAGAAAATAATCATCAAAAATGAGACTAATTTTATGTAATATATATAGAAACTATAGCTAAAAGCATGTTCCATATTCTACGAAATTGATTTTGCAGATAGGCCTCTTTAAAATACTGCTCCTTTAACAAATGAAGTAAGCTATTATTAAACATTTTCAATAACGTTACAAAAAGTATAACTATGTAATATAATAATTTTCAAATTCAGATTTTTGATGAACTATACTTTACTTTTCCAAAATACATATGAACTTTCAGACTTATATCTCTAAAAATAACGATCATATTAAAGAAATTCAAAAAATCATATCAACAAGGGCCCGATTTTTGTAAAAAAAAAAAATTAAACAAACAAACAAAATATTTGATTTTTTCAATGAATTTGGTTATATAAATTACTAAAGAAATGAAAGCTATTCAAGATTAAAAAAAAAATAGAAAAAAACAAATATGAAAAAGAACCGTTTTATTCTTGTGACAAAGTTATTTGTTTAGTAAAATAATATATATTTTTTACAGAAAATAATCATATAATTAAAAAAATAACCATATAAATGACTTCACTTCATTCTGTATCAAGAAAACATCAAAATCAATTATAATTTTTGTTAAAACTGGAATTTATGTAAAACTTAACCTACATAACATGAAATTTACTAAATTAAATTAAAAATATATTTCAACAATATGTTGGGTGATATTTAAGGATTTTAAAACTCAAAAATTTTATTTTTAGCACAGTTAATTTCGATTTTGAAAGTTTTTGGTTCACCCTATAGTTGTGAAATATTATTTTATCTTCTTTCATTTTCAGTGACGAAATACTAAACTATTAAATACTACTACTACAATATTTAAATTCCATTGATAAGCATATTTCATGAAATATAATTATTACTTTAATATTTAGTTAAACTTATAGAATTAATTTCAATTTAACCTTAAACTATATTTATAAAACTTAGTAGAAATTAGCTTTATGAATATTAATCAGTTAAGAATTTTTTTTATAAATATCCAATAAAATATTAATATATAGTACATATGGTTTTTGAAATAAAATGTTATTTTTAAAACCGGGTTCATGTGTTTTTAAAAACACGGTTTATTCCACATTCGAAAAATGAAAATTTTGAAGAAACCGACAGTCGATCACCCTAGTATATACCAACCCCTTTTGTAGCAGGTAAATTTGGTAAATGATTTATAAAAGAAAAAACTACAGTTATTGGATTTTTTTAAAGAACATATGCAAGTCCATGATTGCTCCTACATAAAATTAAAGCTTTATTTTAAAATAATATTTCTCAAAATGTTTACTTTTGGAAATTCTTTTGTCATCATTCAATGTGATTTTTAAATTAATATTTTATTCTATATAAAAAAAATATTTAAATTTAAAAGTATTATAAAAGAAGAATTTACTATTTTAATATTTATATTTTTCCAAACAAAAAAGACAACCCTATTATATTGGATATGTATCATGTCTGCTTATGCGTGAATGCCCCTTCGCAGAATAATGCAATAAACGTAACATACAAATTTACCAGAATTTTAAATATGTATGATAGTTTGATCCATTTCAATATGTTTCTTTTCTTCAATATTTTATTTAGAAATTTCTGTATTTCTTTTTCATGTTGCTTTTTCGCAAGTATATCATGACATTTTGGTAACAGCCAACAATCCCTTCACAGAAAATAATACAAAGTATCAAACAAAATATAAAAAAAGTGAAAAAATGATAACGATGTTGATTCTGAGCGTAAGGATGCTGCTCCTGCTGCTGCTAGCACCAGTGCTGTTCAAATGTCAGTTTTAGATGTTGACAAGTAGATTTTTAAACAGAAAAAAAAACAAGTAACAAACAGAAAATTTTTTGAACATTAAACTAGGGCTGTAGTAGTGTGAAAAGAAATAGCATAGTGTAATTTTAATAAAAAGAAAAATTTTCTAGTTAAGCTAATTTTCAGTATTTTTGTTTGGGGTTTGGTATTTTATTGGCTTTAGTTTTTAAAGGGATTTAATTTTATCACAAATAAAAGACAGTGCTATTATTTTAATCCCAACTCTTCAGCACAAATGTGTATTTGATAAGACAGTAATGTAACCATTTCTTATATCAAATATATATATATATATATATATATATATATATATATATATATATATATATAAAATATAAACTTATATTTATATAACAACTCAGCATAATAGTTTCAGCAAAACAAAGGAAGCTTCATATAAACAAAGGAAAACAAGAATATGTCATGTTAAAAGACACAAATATAACAACTTATAAATTAATAAACATTTTTTATAAAAATAACAGAATGTCTGTTTTAAAGAGAAAAAAACAATGCAAGATTTTGCAACAGGTTTTTACCTAAAAAAAGAATGATTTATTAATACACATTTCTTTAAAACAAAATAATGACAATTTGACATAATTAAAGTATGTAAGTATGTTTGTATGTATGTATGTATGTATGTATGTATGTATAAAAACATAGTATGAATTCCACGAAAGAACACATAAAAAGGAACAATTTTTGACCTCATGTCTTAAATTAACCGAACATAAAAAATTGCCGTCGGTGAGATTTGAACTTGGGCACGAATTAACCATTCGTTTTTAATGACTTAAGTTATATTAAGTACACCATCTGGCACTTAATTTTAAGAAAACTAACAGCCTCAGAGGTTGAACCAACAACCTTCTAGTTGTTAATCCAGCGCTCTAGCTATTACATGCTATTATGCTATTGAGTACTTATTTATGAAGTATAGCGTATGCAAATAATATTGACGCCTCATTACCAAGAAACTACTTTAATACGTAGTTGCCATTACCGAGAACTAAAAAGTTTATTCAACTTTGGTAAAAAAAAAAAAAAAAAAAATCAAAAACCGTCTTTTTTCGTGGTTTGAATTTTGAGCTTTTTTTGTGGCGGAAATATTTACTATTCTTGATAATACTTAGAAAACATTACCAACACTTTTTTCATACAAAAATTAACTTATTTAAGTATTTGAGTGTTTTGTATGTCTTACGTAAAGAGCTTACAGCATAAAATATATAAAAAAACATAAGAAAATGACAAATTCAATATTTTAAAATAAGTTATATAACAATCTTATTCCAATTATCTTGTACAAATATCTTTAAAAAATTTGCATTTTTTTTTACTATAATTCGTACAATAGAATAAATTGATGTCTTATATGAAAAGTGTTTATCAAAATATATGTCTTATAATATAAATTTCTTGATACAAAACGTTAAACGATTGTGGGTGGCTGATTATTTTAAATATTTTTGCAAAACATACTCCAATTTTGTATTGTTCTCTTTCTTATGTTAGACACAAATTTGCATTTCAACAGCCAAAAATGTTCAAATGAATATTAGGCTGTTGTTGTAGTATGGATTTGCGCTTATAACTTAACTTAAAGATATCACGATTTTAGTGAAATTTATATATTTATATCCTACATAAACATAAATCAATGCGGCAAATTAGGAAAATAGCTCAATTATTATTCTTAGCTCTTATAGAAAAGTTCCCTTCCGATAAAAACTTTAACATAAGTCCATACAATTGATTCATAACTAGTATCAAGATAATATTTGACAGAAATAAATTTTGGTGTTGACTGGCTATTAATATCTAACTTACTGATTAGACAGAAATTTGTGCCGCAGGAAAAATTTCTAACACCGATTTGCAAGTTTCTATTAGAGAACCCTTCTAAATAGAAACTTGTAAATAAAGGTTTAGGTTTTGCTATATGGAAGCAGTTGTTTAAATTATATATTTTCTCCCTAAATTTCACGCTCACTGAAAGAGTAATAAATTTAAAGTCTACATTTGGGAAAATTACTAAATTTTCTAAAATTTTAATGTTCGTAAATGTATCGTAAATATATCCAAGTATTAAGTCAGTCTTCATTTTTTCATTAATCTTCACAAGTGTAATTTCCTAATCTGAAAATAACTCTATAACCTTCTTACATTAAATGTTTTCAAATTCTTCAAATGAGTAGTTTACAATTTTGTCCCGAATCTTTACCATTATTCATTTTTCTATTGTCATTAATACCAAAAAAACTATTAAGGAAATAAGAAAGTAATAACTTTTTTAATCTCTCAAAATTGGAAGTAAATTTGCTACTTTAGATTTATTAATAACACTTTTTATATTTTTCTAATTTCCTTAAAAGACATCATATGAGTGTACTATAGAGTACACATCTTATGTGGTTTTGTTAATATTTTTTACAAGTTTCTTTTATTAATTTTATTTTCATATTTCAAACTCTTGCTATTATGGTTTGTTGATGTTGCTTCTGTTTTTGTTGTTTACTACTCCAGCTAATTAAACAGTTGTCAACACCATGAACTGCAATTGTTTTTCATACTTATTATTATTATGTTTTTTTTTTGCCTGCTCCCTTTTCAAATTCTTCCGCAAAGTTTTCTTTCATTTTTCTTATTTCTTTTAAGAGTTCCTTGGTAATGTTTGTTAGTGTATGCTTTTAAGGAAAACCTTGTGTTCATTGAGGTCATTAATCTTATTAAAATATTATTTTTAATTTTTTCGTGAAGTACGTGTTATGTTTTCAAGTATTTTGTTTTATTATTTTGTGTTCAGTGTACTTAAAGTTTAAAATTATCCCAATAAATCAAACGATAAAAAATATCAGAAAAATTTTTAAGGCCTAGGAGAAATAATAATAACTTCACTTTGTGCTATGCGGGAATATTTTAAAGAAGTCATATAGGTATAATGCCATACATGGGGCTTTCAAAAAACAAAAAAAAAAAAAAAAAGATCCTTAATCCCTCTTACATACCTTTTTTGATTTTGTTTCTCAATTTTCCATTTAATTAAAATTTTTTTGTATGGTGAATTTGTTTTGTGTGTTGAATTCACATAGTATCCATATGTGTGAAGATGAAATAGTTCTCTCACATAATCTTCTAGTTGTATTCTATGTTCATATCTATTAATAATATTTTTATACATTAATAAAAATAGAAATAAAAAAATTTTGCATTGAAAAAGAAAACAAACAAAAAATAAAAAAATATATTGAAAGAAAAATAAAAACAAATTTAAACGTAAAATATTTCTATTACCGACTGAAGTAGTTAAGTATTTTCCTATCGGATTTTTTGATACACCAACAAAATACTTATTGATTTATTTTTGAAAAGTGTCAAAATTTTGTGTGCTCGTCTAGAAATACCTTAAGCAAACTAAAACTTTACCGACCCTTTATAAGCGTTGAGGTGGCGATTAAAGCTTTACTTACTTTAGTGCGTCGAAAAGAAAGATAAAAAATACTAACTCATTGTAACCAATAAAATAATTGTGTGTGCAAAAGAGTGCAATTTGATAGCTGTAAAGGTAATTGTGTGTGCAAAAATGTGACACCACATAGTCGTGGAGGTGGTAATAGACTTCGTCTTAGGATATACCCATATTAAATTGACTAGTCAGATAGTTAAGTAAAGTAGAGCCCTAATATAGTCAGTGAAATAAATATCTCGGTAGCGACACCTGAAATTTTATGGCAAAAAACACAATTTTTAATATCAAGTAGTATTTAGAAATAATAAAAAAAAGAAAAACGATTTTACTGTCGTTATTTTTGAATTTGGATTTTTCATGGAAAAAATGATAGGTAAACTTTAGTCCAACCTCTCCTTTTAGATTTAATAAAATTTAATTCCAATACGTTTTTAGTACAAAAAATGCATACTTTCTATTAAATTTCAACTACACAGCGAAAAAAAAATCAAATATTTGAAAATTTTTTCCATAAAACATAAAAATAAGAAATTAAAGATACAGGTATTTGATACTTTTAGCTCTTCTGATGATATTTTTTGTTTAATTTTCTGTATATTTAAGATAGAAGCATAGGAGGTAACTTTTTGGTACTTTTTTCTTATTCCTGGTTACTTTTTGAAATTTCTTTATATTGAACCTAGAAACATGTTCCAAATAAGTCAAAATTCACAAGTGGGACTTTGCCAAAAAAGAAAAAAAAGCATAGAAGTATTTTTAAAATATTACTCTCCATTTATCATAATTACATTAAACATGAAGTTGGTTCTTTTTGAATATTATTTATTTGACTTTTTCCCAAACTTTTTTCATAAAAAATAAAATTTTATTCATAAATATTATTAAATTTTAGTTATAATGTTGCGAATTTTGCAAAAATGCTGCTAAAATTTTAATTTAATTTTATTAGACTTGATTCAAATTCTAAATAAAAATATATATGCATGAAAACATTAACAATAAATCGCTTTAAATGGCAATTTTCTAACAAAAAGCTGTTAAAATGTAAGGATTAGAAATTTATTTAAATTTGCTGAGATTTCATAGCACATGCATCATTGTAATAAAAAACGCATCAGCTGTGTTTTTTTGTCCCCATCATGTTCCTAAAAATCATTAAAAACCAAAAGTTCTGTAAAGAAAATTTCAAACATACATTTACAAATTGAAAATATAAATGAAAATTTAAACAATTTGTTGAAGTCTTCTTGACTTTTGATTCATTTCAAAAAAATGTAAGGAAGTGTTAGTATTTAAGACATTATTCTTAAATATTATGGACTAAAATCAATGAAAATAAATTTTTATATTTATGTACAAACTTTTTTCTGTGCATGATAAGAAATAAACTTTTAGAAAATAAAGAATTTATTATAAACATTATTATACACTGAACTGTTAAAATATTATATCATTTACTTAAATAAACATAAACATAAACATGAAGGAAACTTTTTCGCTAGGTACACTCACAGCGAAATTTCTATGAAGCTAAGGTATTTCGCTATCGAAAAAGGTTTTCAAATTACACTTTAAAATCGCTGTGACACTATAAGATATTAAATTGCAAAAACGTTATAACTCTTTAAAATCGATATAAAATTTGGGTATTTTATATTAGCATTTTTTTATATTTTATATGAAATTATATTTAAAATAACTAGATGTACTGCATACTTTGTTGATTAAAATTTCTTTAATGAAATATCGAAAAATCACTATAGTCAAGATTATCTTCGGTATAACTTTTTATCATAAACCTCCATAACACTAACGCTGTTCGCTAAAAGTCATTCACGCGAACAGATTTGTGTTTTATTAAAGCCAACTAATAAAAAAAAAAAAAAAATGCTCAAATGTTTTTTAACCACAAAAGTAAACGAGTTTGCAGAAATGCCCATGTATAAATATACATGATAATTTTCAGCTAGGTATATCATTTTCTGCAACACAATATGATATTATAATCGCCAACTTAAATTAGTTTAATTTTTTTTTTTATTTTTTTGGGGTGGATTTTTTAATGAAATTTTATGAATATTTTTGATATCATAAACATTTGGTTTTTGTTGTTGTATTTTAAGTTTATTCTTTTTTTGAAATTTGTACAAAGCATAAATTTAATTAAATATATTTTATGTTATTTGCACAACTGGTGCCGGTAGTATTGGCAACAGAGTTTGTGGCTATGAAATTTAAAATATTTTTTTTTACGTTTAAAATAATTATTTGTTAATTTGTTTTATCTGCACTTGAATGTTTTTGTTACTAAAATGATATGTAGTCATATACTTATGTTGGTCATTTGATTCTATAAAGACTATTTTGAAATATGACAATTACACGATTTTGGCGAGGCTATAGATGATAATATAATAAATTAATTTTATTTCAACTACATAATATGAAACTTAAAAAGTCTTCCTAGCTAAGCCTTATTTGATTTAAAAATGAGAGTAAATATATTAATTGGATTTTAAAGCATTGAAATGGTATTTACATCATATTAAATATTTAGTTTTTTTTGTCTCTGAAAACCATGTCAATAAAACAAGGTAATAATCTTAAGAAGGAAATGGGTAAAAACTGTATTTTTGAACTTTTTTTTTTGGCACCCAACGTATATTTTAAACCATTCAACATAAAAATAAAATTTACTTCACATTATTACTAATCGACAACTAACAAACACAAAATTTGCTACTTTTTGAAATATTTAACGTTTAAGGGGTAAAAGTTGTACCTAGTTTTGGTACTTTGTTCAAAAAACATTTTATTTTATTTATTTTTACATATACATATGAATATTCTGTTAAGGAATACTTTTAGATTTTTGAAATTCATTGCAATTTTTGCTACATCCATAGAGGAAAAAAGTACCAAAAAAGGGTAAAAATGGAAAATTGTACTTTATTCAAACTCAATGAGGAATTTTGTGTAATATTGAACCTACCAAGCAAAAACTTTGCTTTGCTGGTAAAGTAACGGATATAATTGAAAACAACTACTTATTTTTGTTCGAATTATCCAAAAATTAAAGTAGTTATTTTTAGACTTTGAAGAACTCAAAAATATGTTCATAAACGAACAAAAAAAAAATTCGTCAGGGAGATTTGTACTTGGACACAAATTAACCATTCGTTTTTAAATGCTAACATTTTAGTCAGTACACCATCTAGCTCCTAATTTTCTAAGTGACAAAGTCTTTTTTAGTATAAAACGTCTGTTTTAAACATTTTATTGAAAAAAACACTAATGGAATCAGAATGGAGTTGAACCAACAGCTTTCTGCTTTTTAATCCAGCGCTCTAGCCAACTGATTCACGTGATTGCTTATTTATGTAATATAGAGTAGGCAAATAATAATGACGCCTCATTACCAAGAAACTACGTTAATAAGTAGTTGCCATTGCATATAACCAAAAAGTTTTTGCTGGATAGAAGCATAAACTTAAGTTTATGTAGTCCTTATTGAGCGAGAATTCACAGGGTCCCACTTTGTGGTACCTTTTCGTTCTTCTAATTGTACTTCTTATTAATTTTTTTTTAATTATTAATTTAAAAGAATCAAATTAAAGAAACATGGTCCTATATATCTATAAAAATTAACAAGAGGGTATTTTTGGTACTTTCTTGTTCTTCTAATAGTAATTTCTGAATTTTCTATAACCAACAACTTAGAAACATGAAATTAAAAATATATATCCTAAGTGAATGAGAATCTATTAGAGGAGACTTTGTGTTACTTTTTTGTTCTTCTAATAGTAAATTTTGAATTTTCTATATTATTGAATATAAAAATAAGAAATTAAAAATTCTGGTACTTGGTACTCTTCGCTCTTCTGATGATATTTTTTGTATAATTTTCTGTAATATTTAAGATAGAAGCATAGGAGGTACTTTTTTGGTACTTATTCCTTATTCTTTGGTACTTTTTGAACTTTCTTCATATTGAACCTAGAAACATGTTGTGCCAAATAAGTCAGAATTCACAAGTGGGACTTTGTCAAACAAGAAAAAAAAGCATAGAAGTAATTTTAAAATATTACGCTCCATTTATCAAAATTACACTAAACATGTCGTTGGTTCTTTTTGAATATTATTTATTTTACTTTTTGGTACTTTTTTTTACTAAAATATTTAAAAAGTTTCTGGTACTTAATTCCAATGCAATGTCCAACATTTTCAGGGGGTAAAATCATTTAGGAAAGATACTTTGTAGTACTCTGGTTATTAAATATAAAATTCATAAAGACTTTCGAAGTGGTACGATATCTCTCTCCATGATTGATCCTTATTTAAAAAAAAACCTGGAGTCATGAATTTGGAATCGTTAGAAGGTGTGATTAAGCTGTATATTATTCATTTTCTGAAAACATGGGAGTTAGCAGATATAGTTTAATTTTTTAGTGTGTTTCACATTCGGCATTATATTTTTTGTTCAAAAAACAAAAAAAAAAAAAAAAAACGGCTACCAAGTTTATATCTGCTATATATAGGAGTTCCACAAGTCCGCTAACTCAGTATCGGGTTAAATGCTAGTTATATTATAAAATTTTGTTTTAAATGTATTTTTCATTTTATTTTATTTTATTTTATTTTATTCATAATCTGTAAGCCTATATGTCCGAATCACATTTCCTGTATTTCCCATAAAGCTTTAAACATATTTTTATAAAATTATGCAAAATTTAATAAATGTGTATTTCTTTAAAAAAGGATTAGTAATAAAGTTTACTAAACATTTAGTTTTATATATAAAAAAAAAATAAATAAGAAACGTTCATATAAATTTATTTCTAAAGCTTGTAAGATATATTTAAGAAATTATGAAACATGTACTCTATATTACATTACTTTGCTGGTATTTATTAATAATAAATATGGATTTTATAAAAGTTACCCAAAAATATTGTTAAAAAAATAAAGCAACTGTGTGTATGGTTAGCAATTTGGCTTTCAGGAATCATAATTATATATATATATATATATATATATATATATATATATATATATATATACATATGCGAACTATAGTTTTCTCTCTGCTGGTTCTATTTCATACACAAGCATTTTAGTTACTGAGACAAATCTTTTGCTATAATACCACTTTAATATCCAACACGGATGAACTTTTATAAATAAAGTACTGAAAAATTGTCATTTTCTTTAAGTTGTTGTTTATTTTCTAATATAAATGTTTATCTTATTTTTGTTGTTGTATGTTTTGATATGTATAAATAGTTTGCTTATAACCAATGTTAATATTTGAGTATTATATCATAAAATTGCAAATTTATTCCTTTTGATATGTTATGTAACTTTTTTCCAACATTTTCTAGTTTATTTTCTATGAATGTTAGTTTCTCAATGTCCTTTAGTTGGCTTCTCATATTTATGTTTGTATGTGTCTTACATACATTAATTTTTATATGTATAGTGTCTCACATAAATTAGAGAATTTTTATTTTTAAATAAAAAAATAGTAATTTTATGTTATAATATTAGGTACATATAAAAAAATAACAATTGTTAATAAATGTAATTTTTTCTGATATATCCTCTACCAAATGCTGAAAAAAGTAACACAAAATGTTGCACCATTTCCGAGAAATTAAGCAAAATAACATATGCAGTAGACTACCCACGAACACAAATTATATATGAGCAATAAAACCGGCAAGTCGACTTTGACATTTGGCCTAAGAAAGGTCTTAAAGTAACTAAAATCTTTATTAAAATATAACTCTATAATTTAAAATTTTTGCGAAAAAAAACTACATAAACTTTTTTATTCAGAATAAAAATTAAAAATTGTTGGCATATAATATTTTAGCATAATATGGGTTGTTGTGATGTTATAAGCAATCAAAATAAAAATGTATACATGGAACTTTTATAATATGGATATAGTCTGTTACCTAACTATACCAGGACAGATGTACCAAAATTTGACTTTCAAGTATCGGTTGGTTACACAAATGTTGGCATTAAATGCAGGGTTTAGCATAACTTTTTGGATCATTATAGCGAGTATTTTTAAATTATTGTTAAATCAAATATTCAATCTAAATTTAAGTATTTAACTGAGAATTATAAACGCTGTAAGTTAATATTTCTACTGATAAACACTTGTTCACTTCTTTTATTTTACAAATTGACGTGATATATTAAAAACATATAACATATTTCGCAATAGTTGGTAAATATTTAAATAAAGTATATTTTAAAATAAACTAGCACATTCATTATATGAGTAAAATTCATAAAGTAACGAATATTTGATTTGTTTTGATTCCATCCTAAATTATTTTCTCTGCTATTTTACTATTCTTTCAAAAAATAACATGTTTGCAATTTATTCAGTAATTTACCTCTGAGGCCAGTTTATGACATTATAAAGTTTAATGACAAGCAAAATATTTGATTTCCGTAATGGTGTCCTTTGAATACTAAAAATGTAATTTTTTCACACCAGATCTCAGCATCTTTATCAAGAAATCTATTGTGTTTATTTACTCAAATATCAGAATTCTCAAATAAGTTACTTCTGTTGCACATCTAGCACGTCTTCATCTTACATTAACTTATTTTTTTTACGAATACTAAATATTTATTAATTTGTGAGCTATTGTAAAAAAATATATCTGTTTTCAATCTCGCCGATTTTTAGATAAAAACAAGGTTTTTATTTATATGTAATGATATTTTTAGTTAATCGGTAATGTTTATATTTCGAGCGACTATTTCATTCAACGATAGTTGGAAATTAATCGCTATAATGATCCAAATACTCTTTTTAATTTTAGAGCATATTTTTTCAATGGGATATTTTTGTATATTTTATACATAAGAGCATTCTTTTAGATATATTAGACCAAAGAGCATAATTTTGCATATTTTACACTTAAGAGAAAGATTTAGTATATTTTGCACCCAATATAACTTTTTACATATTTTTCCATTAGTGAAATTTTCTATTTCTGTCACATGCATTTCTCAAATCCGATTCCCTCATAATTTTCATCTCATAAATTGATAGAATTTTTAAATTTTTTGATAAAATGTATTAGATTTGAGTGTTTTAAAGTGCAAAAAGAAAATATTTTTTAGCAGCTGCTAATAAAAATCTAACTTGATTTTTGTCATGAACAGTGAGTAGTTTTAAATTTAGACAGTAAAAATAATATGCTCGGCATTTTATGCCAATATTTGTGTAATAAGTACAAATCGATGTCTCAAAGTCGGATTTTGCTTCACATGCGCTGAAATAGTTTACATATGTGGTAAAATGTATAGAGTTATAAAAACTAAAAATTTTACTCTACAAAATAATAAAAATCGTTGAATAGGCTAGATGCATATTAAAGCGAGGGTATTTTTTAAAAAAAGGCCATGTATAAATTTTTATTTTGATTGCTTATAACTTTACAACAAGTTATAGTAGGGTAAAAAATTATATGTCAATTTTTCTGTGTGTATTAGTTGTTATAAAATTGGAGACCTGGATGCCAGCTAAAAAAATACAAGGCCTACTGGTGCAACAGTATAAAATGTGACATGAGGTATGTTTTAAGTTACATAACTATCAGTCTTTCAAATTATCAGGGCACTATAAAAAGGTAAAAATACTCGAAAAAGCAAACTTTCCTATTAATATTACTTATGCTGATCAAAACAAAATTAAAAATTTTCTGTTCCAACTTTTCTTGAGTGCAAATTATTAGTCCACAAACAATATGGTAACATAACTAGAAAACAAAACCAAGCACAAACATATTCTGGCATATTTTGCAGCTGTATCATCAAGCTAAGTGTTGTAGTCCCCAAGTTTATCAATGGCTATATTTTGGTGAAGTATGTAGCGGCATAGAAAATACGTATTTCATTCTGTTGGTGCATAATTATAATCCAAAAACTCTGCTTTGGTGCTGCCTAACATAGACAACAAGACAGTTTAAGATTGCAAACTTATTTATGGTCCTTCGAGCCGGATGTTGGCGTACGACACTACTGTAACCACATCTATAACAGCGTTTATGGCGCCAGGTTCAACGCCCAAAACGCTACTAATTGAGTCCATAAAAATTGCACCCAAGGCAAGGCGGGCGCCATGTTTAGATTTAACGAAACCAAAATAGATAAAACACCACGAATACTGATGAACGCAGAAAATATGCATTACATTCTCCTGATGTCTAATTATGAACCACAAACTCTGCTTTGGTACTTCAAACAGAGACAACAAAGCAGTTTGCGATTGCAAACTTGTTTAAACTATATATCGGGTAGATATTTCTAAACATTTTGAAATAAATCTTTGATACCAACGGTAATAAAATGAGCTTTATATTTGAAATATATAGGTATTATTTTTTTACTACAATGACAAAAAGAATATCATATTTGTCATTTTAAAAACAAGTTCTTTAAACAAAAGATTGGGCTTAATATCCCTCAAACTTTAAATCAAAATTTGGAAAAGAAATCAGTGAACACTTAACAATGACACCTTTGAGTTTTATTAACTAAATATACAATAATTTAATCTTTTTTATTATTTTATTCGACAACTTCAAATAAAGAGGTGATAAAAATTTAAATACTTTTGTAAAGTAAATTTGGTGACTTCTTACTATTTCCGTAAAATTTTTGAAAAAAATGCAATATGTTTGATTGCAGTTTTTTGCATTATGATGCTAGTATATAAAAAACAAAATTTAATTAATAAATCTCCGAATGATTCTTTTAAAATAATTTTTATAAAAAATTTAAAAAAATTCAAATATTTTAGTGACACACTGTATATCTATATGTATTTGTGTGAGAATAATTCCCTTGAGCTTTTCGTAAAAGAATCTTATTTTATATTATTTTATACTTTCCTGCAAGACAATTTTCAGTTGTATATTATTTGTATATTATTTTGTATAAATATATTTTTGTTACCTTTTTATTCTTGTGATATCGAATATCATAAAAAACAAGCTTAGCAACTTGTTAACTATTTTTTGGGTGAATCTGAAAAACAAAAATGTATTACGATATTTCACAGTGGCATAGAAATTATTTAAGCACTAGTGAGTTTTTTTAATTCAAATAATGTTTACCTAAATTTTTTCAAACGAAAACCAAATGGAAGATATCTCATGAATGATCTTGAATTGTATTACAACATAGAGAAAACGTGATGCATTCTGTTTATGTGCACTTATGGTCCACAAACTTTGCTTTGGTACTACCAAAAACAGTCAAGAAGAACAACTTGTACACATTTGCGTTAATCACGTCAGAATCTCTCCCGTAACCCAAAGTCCTGGTAATGCCGGTGCAATGTTTAGGTTTCAATGTTAATCAAATATGGTATAGAAAATTAGTATTTTATTTTGCTATTGTTATATTTAGTTATATTTAGATTACAAACTTTTGATATCGCCGAACTGGAAAAAGAAACGCAATTGCAGACTGTAGTGTACTTATCTTAAATATTATCTGTCCAGTTCAACTTCTAGGAAACCAAATACTGTTCAAATTGAGGATGGTATAGTAGCAGCTGGCATTTCAAAAGCCAAAACCCAATAAACCAAACGATATTATAACGATATTGAAACGATATTATTAGGTGAAGAAATTATCGCTAATGATAATCGTTTTCGAATCTAAAACTATAGTTTTTATAAACTAAGGTATACTTTAGATATCACTTTTCTACAAAATTAACAATGATATCGTTTTCGGTATTGTAATTTTTAAAAATAACGATAGTAAAATCATCATGGATGACGTTTTTTTCTGAACGCTATTTAATACCAAAATTTGTCTTTTTTTTTTGCATTTACATATAATGAGTATATTTATAAAGAACAATAATCAAGTAAGAAAAAAACTTAATTAAATATAAAATACGGGAACCCTTCTCTAAATTCTGACCAAAACCTCTAAATCTGACTAGTACTGAAACAGAGCTAATATGATATTATAATTATCACACAATATGATATCATTTTCTAAATCATATCGTTGTTTGGTTTAATGGGAATTTTACAAATTTTATTATGAAATTGTTATTGCTTTGCCTTTAGTTATTCTTGTTGAAAAGTACGAACGAAAAATACAATTATTTTTGAAGTACATGCATTTATACTTCTATCTCTTTCCCACGACCGAGCTAAAAAAAAAAGAAATATTGCTAAAGATATTACCCTTTAACGAAAAAAAGGTTCTTTTAGTCATCATCGTACTACGAAAAGGTTATCGTACTTAGCAGAGAAATCAAAATTATCCAAATTAAAAATGAATACTAAGTGTGTTTATTTGTTTGTTTGTTTTGTGTATCAATCACATTTAAACGGCTGAACACGAAAGTTGGCACACAAGTAGTACCATATACTAAAATGGAAATGCGGAAATGGTTATGTGCTATAATAGATCTCGATTGGATGTTGCGGCCACATTTTATGCCTACTTAAAAAAAAAAAAACTTTCTTTAAATTTTTCACGTTTTTAATGAAGCTATTTATATGAAATTTGACATACAGAGAGTGCTTGCATTGGAGAATATTATAATCTGTGCTGGATCTTGATCGGATACCATGCCCACATTTTACTCTCACTTTTTGAAAACTTTCAAATTCCTGAACTGACTTGTATACAATTTTCACAACAACATTCTGTGTGTTCCTAAATTGAAGTGTGATATTTTATTTTTCCATCGCAGAAGGGGGAGTAGTACACTCCCCATAAAAAGGAAATATTAGTTATGTCATATCTAAGGAACTATTATAATAAATGCCATTAAACTTCGTGGGAAACACTTATTATGTCGCATTGATGAAATAAAAATGAAATAGATAGGTTCAAGTGGAGAGGTAGAACCCATACAAAGCAAATCGTAATTTTCCCATATCTAAATGTGTAATACAGTGAAAGTCTTAAAAAGTTGTAGAATTAATTTTTATATCAATTTCAAATAGGGCGGATAGGTTAGGATAGGGGGAGTAGTAGCCCTCATATACAGTAAATATTACTTTGCGAATCAGAAGTGGTAACGAAGCGAACCGGAAAAAGGTAGTATTTTGGCAAAAAAAAAAAAACAATTCCAAAACACAAATTGAATTATATTTCATCACTAGTTGAAATTTTAGAAGAAATTCTGGAAATTGTGCATCAATTTTTATAAGTACATTGAACTGCGAATCCCTTTACATATACCTTTAAAAAAAAACAAATCGACAACTACTTTCAATATATCGGGTACATTTAAGTAAAACCAAAAACGTTATTAAGAGTTCAACACACTCAGGCTTCGATTTGAGGCATTTCGACTTGCGTTGCTTTCCTTTGCTATGATTTCGATATGCGTCGCTATGATAAAATTTTTTTCTGTTCAGATATTTTTATTCTGGAACCAATTAGAAAAAAAAAACAGTGTAAATACATAAAAGATTCGATTTGTATCGTTTGAGTTTACACAATTCTTCGGTCTCTATTAATGACCAAGTCGAGATAGTTCTGAAACCTGTGAACCGTTGCATATATCTAAAAAAAATTTTACATGACCTGAGCTGAGGTATCTTCAAATTGATTTGAAGGAGTAGAGGCCCTTTTTTTGGCATCGTTTCCAAAATTGATTTTCTTTCATGCATTAAAATGATCACCTAGCCATTGTAAAGGACGTGGTTCAGAAAATATCTTTCGTGTGTTTTATTTATATAACCCCATCCATCCAAAAGTTACAGGATTATTTCCAAAAAAAAAAAAAAAATCGTTTTGGGACCACTGTGCAACGTAGACCTCTGCTAATACTCTTTGAGACAGTGAAAGCTGTTATCAGATAAAGCCCAAGGATGAGACTTGAACTTAATTTGATTGCAAGATATTGGTGGAATTTTTGATAGTGTGTTGGCAAAGCATTATTACGGAGAAAATAAACCATTATAAGTTGGGCTAAAGAAAGATTTAGAATATAATAATCTCTTTGAAATTCAACAATTGAAAATGAAATAATCTTATCTTATAAGAGGGTCATTGTGATGTCAAACTGCTCTTAGAAAATATTGCCTATTAATTTGGAACTCATTATGGTTTTGGAAGTTGTTTCAATCACGTGCCAAAATATTGGTAACCAGCGTTACCACTATGATTTTTGGAAAAGTGTTCAAAAAAGGGGATTTAAAAAAAAGGAGCCAAATGTTTCAATACCTAAAAAGCTCCTCAAAACTTATTTTTTCACAAAGAACAACAAATATCGTACTTTAAAATAACTGTTAAATTAAATTTTGTTAATAACAAAATAATTTATTCATAGTAATTTTTATTATTGCAGAAAAAAGGATTTCCTCACGAAAATAGCTAACATAAAATTATTGTTTTATTTACTAAACTTCTGTACTTTTGTATGTGGTCTTATCTCTGATTGTAGTCTTACAAATTTCCATCTAATTAATTTAGGACTGAAAGCATGGTTTCACAAGTGTTGACTTTAAGTATGCTGGACAATTTATTTTTCATTAGTGATAATTTAGAAAAAAGATATTTCGCCGAGGCACTGCTATGAGCCAAAATAAAAATATAAATTAAGATATAAACGTTCATCACAACTATTTTCCAATTTTCACTAGCCAGTCCAAAAACATTAGGCATTTGATGTTCTAAACAGTTATTAATAAACTTTATCATTGGATTTAGTTTTTAACTCTTTCAGTTGATTTGTAAATTCATCGGGGTCTTTTTTACATTACTATTTTACATCAATTTTTTTTACATCACAATCTCAAAATAAATAATTGGATAGTAAGACACAAAACGATAACTAAAGGATAAGATAAAACGCTCAATATTTATAATCGCTATATTGGATCTTTAATGTGTTTGTGACAAATTTAACTGTAGGTGTGAGGTAAGGAAGAAAGGTGAAAAAGTTATAAAATAAATGAAATAAAGATTCAATTATAAAGTAAGTTTTCTTCCTGTAGAGAGTGTTTTCCAAGGACTTATATTCATTTGATTTATAATTGAACCGAAAAATGTTTGTCAATATATGCTACAATTCCGGGAATATTTTAATTACACTTAATGGTATATATATTTATTTTTATTCTGGCTTCAGAATATTAAAAAAGTCTTTAAAGTAAAACTAACACTAGATCTGTCAACACATAAATTTTCTGTCCCATTGTGCACCATTTTAATAAATATATTTTTAAGGTATATTTTTTTGGTAGAGTACATTTTGTATGATTATTTTTTTTCCAAACTTTCTGTATATTGAGTTCAAATACATGTAATTTTATTTGCTTTTGTAAGAAATTAATGAAATAAATTTACTGCTACGCATGCCGTGTTTTCCAATATATATATATGGATATATGGACGTATGTCTTTGTATGTGGAAATGAATTTTCTAAAAAAGCATAAATTATTTTTTGTATTCATTCATGTAAAACATAAAAGATTACACAGGCTCATATAGACGAACACTCTCATTTACATATATGTATATGCAAACAAATACATATACAGATATAAAATTAAACCATTAAACAAACATGAGATACAAAGTTACTTCGACGCAAAATACTGTAGGATGTTATGGGTGAGTGCGAAATAGTAGTAGAATTCAAACTTAATCTATGTTTGTTTATCTGTCTGTTTGTACCTTATAGAAAGCTAAATCACTTTACCGATTTTCTTGAAATTTTTAATACGTTATCTCCGAAACCCCAAAATTCAAATAGGGTATATTTTATAAATATTGATTATAAAGTTCTACAATTGTCACGAAAATAGGACTGGTATATCTAGAGGGGTTATAGCTCCCTTACAGAGTTAATATTAATAATTGGTTATCTAAATACTCTAGTACGAAAATCTTGAGATCTTGTGGTAATGATTTTCATAATAGATACGAAACAAGTGAGCGAAGTGGTAGTCCCCATACAAAGTAATCATTAACTATCGCACATCTAAAAAATTATTATAATTAAAGTGTTAGTATTTTAAATTTTCTTATAGAGTTTAATAAATTGAGATGAAAATAAGGTGTGTGCACTCATAAAAAGTCAATATTAATTAACGTATATCTAAAGAAAAATTACAATGAAAGTCTTAACATTTTGTGTCAATAAGTCTCTTTTTAAGTTTCAAAGTTGAGATGAAAATAACTAAGGTAGTAACAAGGGAAGTAGTAGCCCCATACAAAATAAAACTTTATTATTGCATCAATATTTGGAAATTTCGAATGACATCCCGAAAAATTTGATAATATTGATTACTGTATTCCTAAACAGAGTCTTCTCAGTTTCAATCTCAGCCGATTCCACTATAAAAGACGGATCGAATGAGGATTACACTGATGGATCCAAATCTTCTGCAGGGGTTGGAAGAAGTGTCTTTATTTCCGCATATAGGAGGAACATCTCCTTTAAATTGCTAAATCAGCCATTAGGAGAGCGGCAAATTAGCTAACATACTATAGAGTATTCGGAGTAGACATTAGTATTTGTACCGATAGTCAACTCGCGATTAATTTTCTTTTGAAGTTCCACTAGTAATTATTCGTGCTTCCTAACCGAAAATTAGTTGTATTTTTCTGACATTTTTAAAATTAAGTATTATTTTTTAAAATGTTTTATTTTCATTTTGTTCTCAATTTAGAATTAATAGCTGATTTCATTTTTAAAGTTATATTTTACTTTGAACTTAACTAAAAATCAAGTACACAAAAAATAAAATAAACTTAAATTATATTCTAAAGTTAATTAACAACATAAACAATTTAAAACTTCAGCTTCCTACGAGAATTGAATATAGCACTATATCGACATCCAGGCTGGTATATGAATGCCGGACATCTTTTAATGAAATGGCGAAATATTCAAACCTAGAGTTGATCTGGGTAAGAGGCCACTCAAATACCCCGATAAATATTATTTCGGATGAATTAGCGGGAACTGGTTCCTTTCTTAAAAGTGTAGAAAAGGACAGCTTACCGTTGTCAACTTGCAGATCAATGATGCTGCATTACTTGTCGAAAATAGCTCAACACAGATGGACAAAAGAAGGCGCTAGCTACGAACCATTATTGCAAGGCATTGGATTACTGGTGCACACGCTAGGAGACTAGGATCCCCTTTTAACAACTATTGTAGAAGTTGCTTTAACGAGGACGATAAAGAGACAGTGTAACATTTTCTTTGTCACTGTCCTGCTCTTGACAATATAAGGACTACTGAATTTGGTAGTCCATATATGCATGTATTATCTGATATTTCTGCAATTGATGTCACATGGAACAAATCTTTTATTCATGCGTCAGCTTGGTTCTATTCGATCCTATTCTCAGACATGTCAAAACAGATTCACATGATCCATTAGGTTTACACAACGCGATCAATAGGACCCAAATGAGCTGTATAGTTTACATTTACAACTGCACATCTAACCTAACCCATCAACGGGGATAGCGAAGCACACCGGGTAAGCTAGTATATTTATAAAATACGAATTTAAATTAACTTTTATTTCCAAATGTGCGTTTACATTCATATAAGACTTCTATAAAAAATTTTACTTTTTTTTTCTTTTCTTTCAATAATAGTTAATCTAAAATGTAAATAATATTTATTTATCATTTTATATTTTTTCTCATATTACATTGGTTCAGTATATAATATGATAACAAATGTATATATATAACATGTAAACATGTAAGTGTGTTCTCAGATTTACATGTTCAGTAATTTTGTAAACATTGATTTTGTTAAATTACCAAATGTAATTCGATTTATCTTTCGGATTATTTAAAACATAAACATATTTCATGCACATTAACTTTCTGTTATTCTTTCGAAGGGTACATACAGAAAAAAAAATATTCGTTGAAAAACGGTTATAGCAATAAAAGTTTAGTTAGAAATAAAAAAGTTTGGTTAAAAAAAATAATAATAATATTTTATTGAAATTAATAAAAATTTATTAATCTTACAAATTTTTAATAATCATGACTGCAAATTCAACTCTTATAGAATTGGGAATCTTACAAAAGAAAATTTTGTAATAAAAGCCGAACTGCGTTTTACTTATATTCAGTTAGTTATTATAAGAGAGAGTAGAATTGTAAAAAAGTGTTTAAAATTCCAATAGTAATTATTCGTGCTTCCTAACCGAAAATTAGTTGGATTTTTATAACATTTTTAAAATTAAGTATTATTTTTTAAAATATGAATAAATTGTTAGCAGAATATTTAAGAAAAAAGACATCTGCAAAACCAAATGAATATACCCGCTCAACCCCAAACTTCGATAGTACTATTGTCTTCGAATAATTGGCAAATATTTCTCTAACAAAACCTTCCATAGCGACTATCGAAAGCGTTTCGAGAATGAACTTGTGAAGCTCACCTGTCGTTCAATTTGTGGCAGCAAATCGATCAATATTAAGTTTCGTTTATGATATCTATATCGAATTATTAGCGACATCGATAGCGAAAATAGGAAATTTTCGTTAGAGATTAATTTTTGATTTCGAAAAAGATCGACAATTTTTTGATATTGGTATTGCTAATGAATAGTTCGACAATGATAGTATTCTACTTGGTTTTATTTTCATTTTGTTCTCAATTTAAAATTAAAAGCTAATTTCATTTTTAAAGTTATATTTTGCTTTAAACTTAACTAAAAACCAAGAACTCAAAAAACAAAATTAACTTAAATTATATTCTAAAGTTAATTAACAACATAAACAATAAAGATCTTCAACTTCCTACGACAATAGAATATAGCACTACATCTTGATGGTCCCAGAGGAAATTATCCAAAATATTTTCTCTCAATAATATTTGTCTGTCATTCAAACCCACATTTTTTAGATCAAAGTTTACTAAAACAATCTGTAAAAAAATAAAATGATTATTAAGATAAATATGCTATTTTGCAGATATCTTTAGAAAAGTAGAAAAGTGTTTTTTGTCGTTTTAATGAAACTAGAATAAAATTTTATTATTTTTTACAAAAAATGAACAATAATTTTCAACCGATCGATATAAACTATGACTCAAGAATTACAAGCACAAATAAGAAAATGTATTGCTTTTTGGCCAAAGTAACAAAATATCGCGAAATTAAAAAGAATAGATAATTTATCGAAACATTTACTACGAACATTTACATTTTATTTAATTTTCGAAAATTTTTCGAACATATTTGTTTATGCGAACATTCAATAATTTCTTAACTCAGGTCAGGCAGGAAATGGATACTTCGAATGTTTTCACCATATCCTTAACCGAAATAATAAATTCGATTATTGCTTTGTATTGAAGTGATTAATTAAAGTTAAAGAATATTTGTATGTATGTCCACCAAGTAAAATTTCATTGCTTTTTCCTTTTGCATTATTCAGATGATAGTTAAGTTACCAAAAGTAGTTACAAGTTCTAATTTAAAAAAAGCTTGTTTTACAGTCAAATTCCTATTCGGAGTCATTAATTATTTTAGCATTCCCTATCTGTTTTCATTTATATATTTATTAAAAATGAAGTCCGTTATTAATTTGCTGTCTCGGAAATTTAATCACATCATGGGAGAGCGACTGGCAGTTTATATCTCAGCAACAGGCAACTAAAAACATTTAAAGTAATTTTTTTGAAGTCGCAACCAAGGTTTGTAAAAAAAAAAAAAATCTAGAAAACTATAAAACACACAGTTATTCACCCCTACACCCTCGGAGGAATAAATTCATTTAACATAGAATACAACTAGAAGTTTATGTAAGAGGTAAAAACCAAACTGAGTTGTCAAAAAACTCATTCATGCAATAGGAATGTACATGTGATCACATGTATTATGTATTTGTGTTTTGAAAAAATTAGCAAATTTGTTGAAAATTTATTTTGAACTGCCTCTCACATAAACTTCTAGTTGTATTCTGTGGCATATTATTTGTGCCATACATCATTAAACAATACTCTTTCCCAGTTATGTCAACTAAGCTGTATAATTATAACATATGTAGCTTTTATTCTTGCTATCGCACATATTATCAACGGGAAGTACGAATTGGAATCGTATATCGAGTTCAGCAATTTATGTTTCTACCATAATTCTTCAAAAATGTAGATTATAATTTGTTTTAATATGTATACATTTAGTTTTGTTTAAAAAAATAAAATAATTTTTTATTAATTCACAATAGCGTCATTGACATTTTAAATTTATTTCACCGAATTATTTTTCAAAATGGTTGTACGTACTATATACAAACAGTAATAGCAATTAATATAACAGATAGTTGTTGAATCTGACAAAATTCGATTGACTAAACATTTGGATGCCAAAACGAATTTTTTTCTCTGTGTATTAATGTTTTGTATTTATAATTAGATAATCTTATAACAATTGAGCTATGCCGAATCTTCTATACATTCTAGATATAATTCTTTGTATAATTTTTATTACAAATTTCCTTATTATTTTTTAATGTCTACAAAAGTATATTGATATAAACTTTGTTCTAATGAAGATTGCAATGATTTTTTCAGCGAATAAAGTGTAAAGCGCAAAAATTGCAAAAATTCCTTGTTCCGTATTCCATAAGAATTACCTTTAGCATTGAGAAAGAGTCCAAAAGAGGATTTTTTTAAAAAATGGGCCAACTGCTTCAGAACTTAAAAAACCCTTTAAATTCTTTTTACATAATAAAAACAAAAATAAAAAATATTATATTTTAAGAAAAACTATTAAATTCAATTTTAATAATAAAAAATAATTTTTTATAATAATTTTTATTATTGCAAAAATAAATATTAAGTTAAAAAATAATTAACATAATATTCTCTTTTTTGAATTGAACTTCTGTACATTTCTACGAGTTCTTCACTCAGACTCCAGGCTTGCATATCCCAGTAACAAATTAAGGATTGAAAGTCTGTTGGACAAGTTATTTTTCATCAGTGATAATTTAGAAAAAATGTGTTACGCAGAGGTACTGCTATGAACCAAAGTAAAAATATAAATATAAATTATAAAGATTCATCAAGTCAGTTTTTTAATTTCTCCAATCCGAGCTCGCCCCATTATATATTAATTCGTTGGATTTAATATATAATGGGTCGAGATATAGAAAATGACTTAGTTTTTTATCATTTAGCACATAGTCTTAGTTCCATTGGTGGTTGAAAAAGGGACAATTGACGTCTAAATACGCCAAACGGTTACGCTGATAAGAACTTTAGAAAATAAAAAAAGGAAGGGAAATCTGTGTTGCCTTGTTTTGCTTACAGACAGTTGATAATTTTGGTAAAAAGAAATTATTTGATTTTACGTAAAAACAAGCTAAATGTGTTTGATAAATATGAAAAAGTCTGTTTTTTGTTTAGTTAAAACTAATATTTCATTTTGTTAGAAAACAAATGAGTACAAACAGAAAACAAATTCGTTGTCATAATCGAATTTTCTGCCAAACGGTTGTAATTATTCCGGTTCTGATTACCGTTTGTTTCCGAAGAGGGAGGCATTATTTCGAATTAAATTTTTAAAATTTTTACTGTTTTTAATTTTCTTTTATTGAAAATATGCACATATGTAAATTAAAAATAAACAGAATACAAAATACAAGAGAACTTAATATGTTAAAAAAATAAAAAAGAAATAGTACAAATGAACAACTTTTGGATATCGTGTTTATATAGACAATTTTTTGCCCTTATCTGGATCGATGTTTTCTGCTTTGTTAACAGAATTTCTTTAAGAATTTGACGATCGATTATAGGAAATATAGTCAAAAAATTTCTGTCCCAGGATTAATTTTTTACTCTTCCTTGTTGATTTGAGTTTCGGAGGTAGATATTTTTCATCATTAGTGGTAATAATAAATATTTTTTGCTTTAAAAGCTGGAAATTTTTAAAAGCCACATATTAGATAAAATATAACGCACGAGAATACAGATTAATACATGTACTAATATCTAGATTTTAGTGAAGGCCCCTAGATAGAAAACATACAAACCTTTTTCTAACTATTAGCAAAAGTATAATACTTAAATTAAGATTTATAATTTTTTGCAATTTATATTTAAAACTTGTATTTTTAATTTTATTTCTTTTTGCGAGTGTCATTGAGGAAAAAAATTAAGTTTGTTGGGAACACCATTTTTTTAAAAAAGCCTCAGAAAAGTTTTGAGTAATTTTATTACATTCTTTTAAATGATATTTTTACAAATGTCAAAAAATTTTCTATTTTAATTCGATTTACGATTTAATTCGATTTAATTTGATTTTCTTATATCGTTATCAAATATTTTATTTACAAGCGCAATTAAGGTTGAATTTAATATGATTGCATATTCCAAATAATTGAAAAAAATATTTGAAACGAACAATTTGGTCAATCGTAGTTGTTGGTACTTCAGATCTATTCAAATAATATATTTATATTTGTAAACAGAGAAAAGTCATTCAGTTTGTAGTAATTTAATTACGATAGAATTTAAATTTATTTTCTTAAATATTAGTAGCTGAAACCGATTTTTGAATAATCCTTTTTCTGTGTGTATTTCACAAAATTTCACTTATCTTTAAAAATGGTATATCGAAAACGAAAATGAGTTTGTTAATAACGTATGTATACACTCTCATATGTGTTCATTGTATTTTTAAATTTTTTGCTTAAAAAATATTTTTAGCATTTTCATGTAATTTTGGAAAGGTATTTTTTTAGTTTTTCTTTGTTTTTTCTCGAAACGTCAAAAAAATATAAAAAATATATAGAATTTCAACCGAATTTTTTGATTCTCTTAAATCCATTAATGATTGCAGTATTAAAATTCGGTTGTATTAATTAATAATACAAAATTTTTTTAAATACAACGCATATTGAACTAATTGATATTACTTTACATAGAATTCGAGTTCTATTGTGACTAGAATTGTATCATAATAATTATAAAATATCTGGTGAATAATGAAAATTTTCATTATCAAACTGTTAGACATTCTTAAAATATATTTGTTAATGTAACTGTTTTCCAACAAATTTTTTCCTGTACGAATATGCAATAATTAATAATAATATTTTAATACCAATTGTGGAACTTGACTTGATGAAATTCATTTTTAAAAAATTTGGAAATCTTCACTGCAATAGTTCCTTAGGTATACGACAATTAACATTTATCTCGTATGGGGCTTACGCTTCCCTTGGAGCTGCCCGCCCAATTTTTATCTCAGTTATGACTCTTGATTAGAAAAATATTCCCACATAATTTTAAAAGTTTTGTTCTAATATTTCTTCATTTATACGATACAAAATTTTGAGTATTTTATTTTATTATTTTGTTTGTATGGGACATACCATTCACAATGCTCTGATTCATAGCCTATTTGAATTATGTAGGCTTTCAATGCACTAACTAGTTTAAAAACTTTCAAAATCTATATTAAAAGGTTAATACTCGTAAATTTATTTTATTTTTTCAATGCGAAAGAGTTTATATCGCTATTTTATTTATACATATTTAATAGTTTTAAAGTTCAAAACGCTCTATCTCTCTTTAAAATTGCAATAAAACATTATTTTTTTAAGAAATTCAAAACAAATTGTATGTAAGATTTAGTCGTGGACTTGAATAAATGTTGTAAAAAAAATTTATAATAACAGAAATAGGCAGTATTTTTGCTTTTCTGAAAAGTTTTATATGTTTTTCGTGATAGAGAGTTTGAAATATAGGCCCTCGATATGTATCGATACTTTTCCTTCATTGTGTAAAAGAAAACTCCAAAAATTATGAAAACCATTTCATATATATAATAATTAAGTCAGCAACATTACTTGCATATATTTCTACATGTTAGCAGACAAACTTTTAACGAACGCATCTACGTAGTTTTCTATATCGCACAGTGGTTCCAAAAAGTTTTTTTTAATAATTTTGTAACTTGTGAACCTTTGGAAATATGTCATCAAAATTTTTAGTTAATTTGAGATAGCACAGCTTCCTAGCTGTGGGATTGAGTAGAACTCCAAATTCGGTCATATCGATTATGCAGTTTATTTAAAAATTCGCCAAAAATTAATTTATGATTTGACGGAAAAAAAGATTTACATGTATTCTGTAATTGTTTTTTCTGTCTGTTTAGCGGTAAAAAATTGCATTCTTAAAATGATCAACTTTATAGGTCTATTCACTTCCCCCCACCCAGACCAGCTAGGAATCTGTGCTCCTTCAAACCAATTCGAAAACACCTCGTCTCTGGTCAGCTGAAATTCTGTTGAGATATTTTTAATAGTTCGCAAGCTCGATTTTATTATGTGTATTGTAATGACAAAAGTTACAGAATTTTTATGTTGATGTAATTTAGAATCTCATAAGGTTGTGAGTATTTTTTAGCTTTGATATTATGTACACTTACAAAGGCTTAAATAAGTCAACATATATTCCTATTACAGTGAACATGTCACGATCGTGCATCATACTCTATATAAAGGTATGTCTTTGTGTTTATCAATACTCATATTGAAGCAAACACGCACACACTCGCACTCCATACACAAATTATAACATGATGTTGTTAATGTTCTGTTTTTATATAAAACGACAGTGACTCATGTGGTAAAATCATAAAAATGTTCTTATTTTTGTCTATAGCTTAACTTATAATGAACCGATTTAGCTAATTATTTGGTGGAAATATGAAGTGGACATTTTGGCTAAATTTTACTTAAAAAATTTTAATTTAAATAAAAATTTAAAATGAAAAATAGTAATTTGGGAGGGATATTATTCTATAGCCTTTTTTCTACTATACAAATTTGGCTGGTTTTTCATCCCAAAGTTCAGGGGAGCACAATAAATAATGCAGATGATTTTCATTCAAAAACGTAGTAGTTTGGACGTGAACGTGTTTTCAACAAAAAGACGGAGAGACAAACATAGCTAAATTGACTCAGAATTTGAAGTGGCAAAAGAATATACATATATATTTTATGGGCTATTAAAATATATTTTCTTGGTGTTACTCATGGAACGACAAACATAGTATATGCTTTTACCACTGGCGATGGTGGAGGATATAAATATATATTTATTTGAAGTACCTGTTTATGTACATGTGACATTTTTATTAGAAATTATATACATACATACATACATACATACATTCATACATGCTGTTAAGTAAATTTTTCCTCACTAGTTTAGAAATTCAAGAAAAGAATGTTGTATTTATTTTAAAATATAATAAGTTTATTTAATGCACTTCTACTTAACACTTTACAGCTCCAAAGTTAAAAAGGGAAAGAAATTATTAATATAATAAATTTGGTATGTACCTAAATTCGAATTTAATAATTGAGTGAAATAATTATCATAAACATAATTTCGAAACAAATATACGTATGCATGTATGCACACACGTATCAATATACCGCTCTTGTAATGCAGTTACACCAATAACCAGATTAACAAATGGTATGTATATGTTAATTACATATGTCAATTGCAGTACAGCAAATCTAGTTATAGGTGTAGCTGCACTATCACTCAACGAGAATTTGAATGCAAGAGCAATAAGAAAATATGTAGGTATGTACATCAAATATCATGAATACGTCATGAACTTGTTTAATAACTGTGTAATTGTCTTGAAGTGCATTTATAAAAATACACTTCAAGACAATTCGAATAGGTACACACCAAATATGAGAATACATAGAAAATATTAAGTAGGCAAAGTGTAAATTATTAAAGTTTATAATAGGTGTAATTCAATTAATAATATGAGTAGAAATGAAATACAAAGTATATATTTTTAAGAACATTCTCCCCCCTTAAAAACGAAAGTTTTTACAATAATTGAAGTTTAAGGACGGCCTATAGTTGGGAGTGATTTTAGTCGAGTTATAAAACTCCGCTATGCTCCGACTCACAGCGATTTGCAGTAGGCTCCATCCTTCATCCTTAAATTTTGTTTATCTAAGTTAGTTGATTAGTTTCTGAGTATTCTGGAGAATTATCTGGAAGAAAAGAAATTTTAGATATAGGTCTCTTAATTATTTTATTTTTAGTTAGAACAGATACCACCCTTATTAATCCATCAGTTCCTGGATGTACATCCTTAATGCGTCCAAGTAGCCGTTGTCCGGGACCACATCTGTCATCTGCTATGAGCACTAGATCTCCAATTTTAGGGTTTGTGTTGCCTTTTAGCCATTTTGGTCGTGCTTGAAGTCGATTTAGATATTCTCTATGCCATCTCTTCCAAAAATGTTGTTTCATAATTTCTACAATTTTCCAGCGAGTAAGGTGATTAATATTGCGATCAAGCAATGTCTCCTCTTGAATGCATTGCATTGGCTCCCCTACAAGAAAGTGCGCTGGTGTAAGGGCATCAAAGTTGGATGGATCTGAGGAAAGCGGGCACAAGGGACGAGAGTTTAAGCAGCTTTCAATCTGACAGAGAAGAGTAGCCAATTCTTCAAAGCTTAGAAGTCGGTCATTTGTGATACGTTTTAAGTGGTGCTTAACGGATTTCACACCAGCCTCCCATAAACCACCAAAATTTGTTGAGGCTGGTGGAATAAAGTGCCAATTCGTGCAATTTAAACTTAATGCATGGCGAAGATCTTCAGGCAACGATTTTATATTTTTGTGGTAAAGTATCTGAAGCTCTTTCGAGGCTCCCACAAAATTTGTACCGCAATCTGAGTAGATATCAGTACATGCACCTCTACGGGAAATAAAACGTTTGAATGCAGCAAGAAAGGAATTCGTCGTTAGATCCGAAACAGCTTCCAAGTGTATAGCTTTAGTGACCATGCATATAAATAAACAAATATACCCCTTGGAAACTATAGTGGATCTTAAAGTTGAGTTTTTAATAGATATTGGACCCGCATAGTCAACTCCACTATGCTTAAAGGCTCTAGTAGCATTCAGACGTACATATGGTAAATTACCCATAACTTGTTGTGCAGTTTTAGCAGAATATTTAAAACATTGAATACATTTATGAATAACTGTTTTAGCTAATTGGTTTCCAGAAACAATCCAAAATTTTCGATTCACAATAGACATGGTAAGGGTAACACCTCCATGTAAGGTTTTCTCATGGGAATCCATGATTATTAGCTTTGAAAGTGAATTAGATTTAGCTAATATTATTGGGTGTTTCACATTGTAACTCAAATAAGAGTTTTGCAAGCGACCACCTACACGAATAACTAGATTTTCATCAAGGAATGGCATTAATTTGAGCAAAGAACTATGTTTTATCTCTCGGTTTTTAGAGAGAAGTTTAATTTCATGAGGAAAATCTATTGATTGTGTTAGTTTAATTAAACGAAATAAAGTTTCATTGATTTCCGATATTTTCAAGACATCTGTTTGTCTCAATTTGGGATTTTTGCAATTATTAATAAAACGAAAACACAAAGCAGAAATGCGAAGTATGGTTCTCAAATTAGAAAATCTAAAAAGGATTTCGGGGTACACTTTTTCATGACAAATATTTGTAGAAACTTTAGACATTCTTTGTTCTTCGGCGGTATGCAAATTTAAAAGGCCCTTTGGCCATGAGGACGAAGGTTGATATAAAAATGATGGTGCAAACCACCATGTTTGATTTTCGATTAAATTTTCAGCCAACATTCCCCTGGACGCGCAGTCTGCCGGATTCAACGATGACGGCACATATTTCCATTGAAGTGGACTGCTTAATCGTTGTATATCTGCGACTCTATTCGCAACATATACTGTCCAGGAGGAAGGAGGCTTTTGAATCCAACTTAAAACTGTTGAACTATCACTCCAATAATAAATGTTACTAATGTTTATGTCTGACAATGATTCTTTTACACTCTGTACTAATTGCACTAATAATTTGGCAGCACACAACTCTAGCCGGGGTATAGACACAGACTTGACGGGAGATATTTTCGATTTTGACTGTAAAATATTCACGAATATACCATCAGAAGTAATTGCTCTTAGGTAAATGACAGCTGCGTATGCTACTGTCGATGCATCACAAAAGCAATGCAACTCAGTTTGTGTTTGGTTTGACCAATGAATCCAACGAGATATTTTCAAATTAGCAAGCTGTGATAATGAAGATCTATATTTGAGCCATTTTTGCTCAATATCATTTGGGATTTGTTCATCCCAGCCTATACCATGTTCCCACAGTTGCTTAATGAAGGACTTGGCGACTACAGTAGATGGTGTCAGCCACCCTAATGGGTCAAAAAGGCTAGCCGTTTCAGAAAGAATTGACCGTTTTGTGATACACATAGTATCCTTAATATTGACTTTGAATGAAAATGAATCATTTTCAGTATTCCACTGAATACCAAGAGTTTTAACAACATTATCTCTATCAAATTTCAAAGTAGCAGAATAATCCCTATACTCTTCAGGGATTGTTTGTAAAAGTTCTTTTGAATTAGTTATCCATTTTCGAAGATTACATCCTCCATTTTTTAGTAGAGCACAAAGGCTTTTTTGCAAAGCTATAGCATTTTCCAAGCTATCAGCTCCGGAAATTACATCATCGACATATGAGTCAGAAATTAATATTTTAGCCGCATCTGGGAATTCCACTTCAAAATCATGCGCTAGTTTTTGTAATACCCGAATTGCTAAATAAGGCGCCGAGGTCGTCCCATAGGTCACCGTATTCAACTCGTAAATAGAAATATCATCAGTAGGCTTGAATCGCCAAAGAATTTGTTGGAATTTTCGATGTTCTGGAAAGACATCGATTTGTCGAAACATCTTTTCAATATCCGCACTGAATGCTATTTTATGCCTCCTCCATTTAGTAATTATAGCAGGAAGATTATTTTGAAGAGCAGGACCTGGGAAGAGTTCCTCGTTTAGAGATTTATAATTATTAGAATGAGAACTTCCATCAAAAACAACTCGAAGTTTGGTTGTTGTACTGCTCTCCTTAAAAATACCATGGGGCAAAAAATAGGAATTTGGTCGTATATCGTTAGGATATTTTCCAATTCTTGTCATATGTCCCAGTGATTCATACTCTTGCATAAAGGTTTTGTAACTTTCAGCAAATTGGGAACGTTTTGAAAATGAAATTTCTAAATGTCGTAAACGCTTAAAAGCTGCCCTGACATTGTTTTCAATATTAGGTTCAGTGTTATCTTTAAGAAGAGATTTAAATGGTAAATACACCATATAACGACCAGTATCTGTTCGACATGTTGTGGTTTCAAAAAAATTTTCACATGCCAATTCTTCATTGGTCAGTTTTCTTTCCGTAACAACTTCTTCTTGTTCCCAGAAAGATTTTAAAATGCTCTCCAAATTAGCATTATGAATGTATATTCTATTAGCTGATATAGCGTTATTATTACCAGAAAACACCCAACCGAAATGAGTATTTTGAAAGAATAAATTCTTATGTACAAATGACTCAGACGCTATTTTAATTTTGGAACAAATATCAGAACCTAAAATTATCTCAATGGGATCAGATTCAAAAAATAGTGGATCAGCCAAACTGTCATTACTGAGTTCAGGCATTGAAATGTATTTACTTGAAGGATCGGGGGTGTATGAAGAAAGAGTGGGTAAAACTAAAGCTGTACATGACAATACTGGTACCTGTTTCCTAGAGTATAAATCGATATTCACTAAATATCTGGACAAATTTTCATTCCCATTACCAATACCGATGATCTTACAATAAGATTTAGTCTTTTTCAAACCTAATATCTGCACAGCAGATTCAGAGATTAAACTTCCCTGTGATCCGGGGTCTAAAAGTGCACGCAGAGGAAAGTAACCACGGTTTGTTCGAATATTCAATCTAATAGTATATAATAAAACAGTTTGGAAAGAATTTGAATTCTGAATTGTGACCTGAGGTGACCTATTACGTTCAGAATTAGACGAAGTTGCAGAAATGGTTGTGGAATGAGGTTCCTCAGAATGGAGAACTGTATGGTGAAGTTGTTTACAAATTATACAGCGAAATGGAGAGTCACATTTATTGTGATCATGTCCTATTGCAAAGCAATTATGGCAAATGCCTTTATTGGATAAAAATTCATTCTTTGAATGTAAAGAAAGAGCCAAAAATTTAAAGCACTTTGATAGTGAATGATACTTATCACAATATGAACAAGAAATAGTTTTGGGTTTAGAAAAGTTACCAGAATTACAAGAAGTCTTTTTTGAAATATTAAAGTTTTTATTAGCCCTAGTCTTAACAGGTTTTAGCTTAGAAAAAAGGGAAATTCCATCATTTATGGATTCCAGAGTGCGGAAAGTTCTTTCCAGAAATGCAAAAAATTCATCCCTAAGTGGAAGTTCGGTAGACGATTTCAAGGAGTGTTCCCAATCCTTTCTGGTCTGAATATCTAATTTCTGTACAAGTAAATGTATAAGAATCGGATCCCAGCTTTGGGTGTTTATATTCAGATTCTTTAGTGAAGACAAACATTCTTGGGCAGAGTCTAGTAATGTTTTAATTGATTCAAATCCACCATCGGACTTTGGAATATTGAAAAGCTTTAATATTAAATTTCCTACTAGCATTCGCTTGTTATGATACCTTGGTTCCAGAATTTTCCATGCGGAATCATAATTTGCCTCTGTGGCAGAAATAGTTTTAATTAGATTAGCAGCTTCTCCAGAAAGCGTGCCTTTCAAATAATAAAATTTCTGAACTTTATTCAGTGAATCGTTGTGGTGCACAAGAGAGAAATATATGTCTCGAAATGGTATCCATTCCATATATTCTCCAGAAAATTTGGGTAATGATATTTTTGGAAGTCTAGTATCGGAGTTAATTGTCGTATCAGAACGACTGTTAGGTGTAACAAATGTACTAGTCATAGGACTATTCGTGGATGAATGCTCTGGAAGAGAGTCAATTATCTTGCCCTTGAATGTAAGATATTTTTCTGAAAAATCTAAGTATATATCTTCTTTCATGTAGGGCACATCATCCACGTTTATGGATTCCTCATGTACTTGATGCACTATTTTGTCATGTTGTGTTTCAAATTTGTTGAACATATCCTCCACTCTTTGGGCTAATGATGTTAAATAACCACATGACTTTTCGTTTTTATTTTTCTGTTCAAAACGGACTTCTAACCTCACCAATAATTGAAACAAGTCACGTTGTTCTTTTATTAAAATATCAAGACCACTCATATTTTTTAACTTGCACCAAAAATAAAACAAAATGAAAATTATAAATCACCACACTTATTCAAGGTATCAATTTAGAAAAAAAGAAAAAGAATAATTTGAACTAAATTGGGAAGAAACTATTCCCGGGTTTCGGCACCAATAAATATGTTAAGTAAATTTTTCCTCACTAGTTTAGAAATTCAAGAAAAGAATGTTGTATTTATTTTAAAACATAATAAGTTTATTTAATGCACTTCTACTTAACACTTTACAGCTCCAAAGTTAAAAAGGGAAAGAAATTATTAATATAATAAATTTGGTATGTACCTAAATTCGAATTTAATAATTGAGTGAAATAATTATCATAAACATAATTTCGAAACAAATATACGTATGCATGTATGCACACACGTATCAATATACCGCTCTTGTAATGCAGTTACACCAATAACCAGATTAACAAATGGTATGTATATGTTAATTACATATGTCAATTGCAGTACAGCAAATCTAGTTATAGGTGTAGCTGCACTATCACTCAACGAGAATTTGAATGCAAGAGCAATAAGAAAATATGTAGGTATGTACATCAAATATCATGAATACGTCATGAACTTGTTTAATAACTGTGTAATTGTCTTGAAGTGCATTTATAAAAATACACTTCAAGACAATTCGAATAGGTACACACCAAATATGAGAATACATAGAAAATATTAAGTAGGCAAAGTGTAAATTATTAAAGTTTATAATAGGTGTAATTCAATTAATAATATGAGTAGAAATGAAATACAAAGTATATATTTTTAAGAACACATGCATACAAACATTCATACATACATACACACACACATACATACACATATATATATATACATACATACATACATATATAAGTACATATTACGTTTTTGGAATTATTTGGTTTTTAAATGAAATGCACGTGACACGGAGTTTAAGAAAGAATATTTTATAAATTGTTTTTTTTTTTTTTAATATAGGTGTAAATTGTGAGCAAAAGTTAAATTTATTTAGTATTCCATGGGTAAATATTTTTGGATGTAATAAATATTAACAATTTTAGAATCTTGTTCGTAATATTTATGGTGCACTGATATAATTTGTTTTACTAAAGTATATTATAAAAACATGATTATAAAGTAAAGGTCTAACTTACTATTCAGTGGGATCGTTCGAGCTACATTTAAACATATCTAGAATTATGACAAAATTCATCAATGAATTCATTCAATGTTCGTATAATATCCTTTTGCAGTTGTCATAGAAAGTTGAAATTTTACCAAGATAATATATTTACCCATTTATAATTTTAGGTACGTTTAAATATGCGATAAAATTTTTGATAAATTTTCTTTTTATATTAATTATTTATATCCTGTAGTCTTTTTGAATTTAAGTCCTTTAAAATGTCTCTGTCTTAAATTCAAATAAAAGCCAATTTTAATTATTTTATTTTAAATCCACTTGAAGTCTAAATATGTAAAAAAAACTTCAACTATCTTTTATATGGGTTTTTGTGGTTTTTGTTAATTTAAAATAAATAAGTAATTAAGTTGCTCAATATTTAGTCAATATATATAATTGTTATAATAAATGTGCGACAATATCTTCACATATAAAAACTTAATTTTTTAATATATTCTTAAAACTACATAAAACCGCAACCACAAAATCGAAATTATATAACAGAAAGCAAAACCAAATACACATATTACAGCTCATTTGTTTCACTTTATATTGTGACATTTTAAATGATAATTTAGTTGCGTGCTTTATTTTTTCTGCCTGTAGAAATTTAATTTCAATTTAAGTATTATATTTAAATTTAAATAAAATTTCACATTTTTTTAACTTCAATAATGTTGCCATATTTTTTAATTAAACAATAAAAAAATCTCCATAGCAATTTCTTTTAAACTCATTTGCAAACATGCTCCCCCTTAAGGGCATTTATGTCCTCAGTATTTGTTTCGTAATATGTGTGATGAGCTAATTTATCTATTTTATTTTATTATGTTTATTTGTTACTTATACAATCGATTTTTATATTCGTATAAAGTAGTATACTTTATACTAGAGTTAAGGCGGCTTTTTGTAGCTGACACATACGCTAATTTGGAACCCATACAATGTATTACATACACACACATTCTCGTAACAAAGACTTTGGTCAAAGTATAAATATTGTGGTGTAGAGTAATGAAGCAAGAAGATTGTAAATAAATTAAAAAAACAGAAACAAAATATTAATTAAAAATGGAAAAGCTTTTACAATTCGCTCTTGAGCACGTAGCTTGTATAGTGAAAGCTAAATATTAAATAATATTTTTTAATTTATCTTTTACTTGTTACTGCAAAATATGTATATGTATATTAAAGACTATTCTTTGTGATGTTTAAAAAGTGAAAGTAGGCAAATAGTTAAGTATTAAATTAGTGATATCTTCAAACCTGTGCTGTTAAAAAATGAGGGGAAAATGCCTCATGGAACTGGGTCGTATTTACTTTTAACAATGATGAGAGAAAGTGCTATATATATATATATATATATATAAATATATACACAACAAAAAAAAGTAAGGCATCAAGTGCTTCAGAAAAAGAACTTTTTAGCCACAGTACAATAAGAGCTAAGCACATATTTTATGCTTTTTTTGGAAGTCATTAATAACTACTACAAAAAAAGTTAAATAAACATAGACAGGATAATGTTCGATAAGTTCTTAGAAAATTAAAATTTCCAAAATTTAAAAATATCTTTATTGACTTTTAATAAGGCAAAAACAGAATTTTTATAAAACAGAATTTTTATGTTTATAAATTTTTAGCATAGTTTTTAGAGAAGTAATTCAAATGCAATGAACCAGAGTCACACGAGAAGAATTTCCTACCAATGATAACCATAGGTTAAGCAAAGAACTTCCGCAGCTCTTTTACAGCACTAAGTACTTTCTTCCAAAGGCAACACAAAAAAATCATGACTTTTTCAGCTCTTCTTCAGTTCTTTTTTTTTAAAGTTTCACTTTAAAAATTTTTTAATTAGTTTGATACACTTTAAGATAAAATAAATAAAAAAAAAATATATATTTACACTACCTAGTAATTTTAGTAAATATAGGTTAAATAAAGGGCGAAGTTAATAAACTATTAGAAAAAGCTTATTTTCAGAAAGTTGCACATCTCCGAAAAAATAATTAAATATAAAAAACGCCTTATTGCAGCAAATTTAAATTTAATATTTAGCTATTTTCTCGTTTTTTAGTCTTATACAAATTTATTTTCCTAAAACTCTGAGTAACTTTAGTAATAAATAATAATAATAATAATAATAATAATAATAATAATAATAATAATAATAATAATAACAATAATAATAATAATAATAATAATAATAATAATAATAATAATAAAAATAAAAATAAGTTACTAGAACAAAAGTTTTATTAGAAATAACCTAAAATAAATCGTTTTGCCTATTAACATTATAGATTAGTTCCGTAGCGTATGAGTAATACAGATTAAAAAAAACCAAGTGTAATTATACGTACCCATATTTAATTTACAACTAAAATAGATACTTATTTTATGTGCATGAAATATTTAAAAATATTAAAATCTTGAAAGATGCATCATACTTTAAGATTATTTTATTTTTTCTTAAATAATTATGATTTATAATGTTGTTTAATATTCCTTTTAATTGAAGTTTTCATTCCCATTTCCCGGTAAAAGAAATATCACGAGAAACCCTAAAATCCTAGTTTTAATATAGTAAAAAATCAATAGTTTTCAGTGGTTATGGCCTTTTGCATTTAGTTATTATTATTATTTTGTATATTATATATTATTTCATAATTTAATTCTTAACGAAATAAAATCACTTAGATAGACATAACTACATATATTTCGACAATTCTATAAAATAACGGACGCAAAATGCCCATAAACGTGTCGCAACATTCGATTAAAACGCCAAAATTTATATATACTCTGGGTCCTCACCCTTATATATACTCTGGGTCCGCCTGTCCACCTATCTGTCTGTTTAAAGCAGGATAGGTCTCGGGGTGGACATCGTAAGGAGACGAATTTTTACAAAAATATTTGTTTTACATAAAGTTCATTTGGTATTGAAAATTAACGAAATTGATTCATAAACAAAAACTTATGGAAGAAATAGTACAGTTCATACTTTTCGGAAATATCTTTAAACAAAAAAGCATGTACGTTAATGAATTTTTTCACAAATAGTTCAAGGACCATTATAAACACGGAATCTAAAAATTTACATAGTCCGCCCACTTTGCTGCACACTTCCCACATAAGGTGAAATTTTAAAAAGTTGCAGATGTTAGGTCTGTAGATTCGGCCAAGTCGAATATGATATTATCACTTGTTCTTACTTGATGCCTTTTAATTTTCACAAAAAAATTTATACACTAACTCCATTAAACCATATATCAATTTCAATTTTCAGTTTCGAGAAAGCAAAAACCAGTAACTTTGTTTAAGTTTTTCACTTTCTGAAAACCCTGAAAAATTTCAAAATTATGCAACTGTAAATAGCAATAGCTCTGGGATAACTAAGTGGATTTTAATGATTTAGACGACAATGGAATTGCTATAAGGTTAAACAATTGAATTGCTCTAATGTTAGATTTAATACGTGTATTTCAAAAATAAGTTTTATTTTTAAAGAATACAGTCTAATGCAACAACATTTTTTAAATGCATTTTTCGTTAAATATGCAATTAAAATCTTTGCATTAAAATAAAGCCCCAAGTTTTTGGGATGCATAAATTTACTACGAATGAATTGATCATATATCAAAAATTTGTATTTAAAATATAAATTATAAAAATATTATTTTTCTTATCGTGTATTCAAAATATAAATTAGAGTAATACATAAAGTTTTAATTAATTTTTTAAGAGTAGCCCAATTAAATATTTATAAAATAGTGGGACTATATATCAGTGTCCCGCTGAAAGTAAAATTGGTGGGAAGATCCATCAAAGGATGTGTATTAATGAACTGAATATAGGAATTTCCCTAGCGGCAATTAAAATTTAAATTTAAGAGTATAGTATGATTTTGAAAACGGTTTTGAGTTTGGTCTCCAAGTGAGTTAAAAAAAGGTTTTGTCCATTAACCGTGTATTGAACATAAAATAGATAAAAAATAAAAATAGATAAAACTTCATTATTTTTGTTTCTTTTATAGGTAAAATATTTAAATTGCTCATAATAATTTATTTTCAAAAAAATTTCTTACTGTTTCGTAGCGGAACAAAATCTCATGAAAAAAAAAAAAATAGTTTTTTCAGATCAAACTTCCAAACTGGTAGGGAACCGAAAATTAATTTTTGTTTTTTCTTTAAAGCATTTTACGTATTTGGCTTATCAATACACATCGCCTGAGGGGTCTTACTATATAGAAATCTCAAAACAGCGTTTCCTCGGGACACTGTTGCATATATTTTAAAAATGGTTAATACAAGAAAAATAAATTTATTATTTTAACAATTGTGAATAGGTTTCTGTAAGAATCAAACTATGCGTAATAGTTATATTATGTTATATAAAGATTGCATACTGTACAGATATGTTAAAAAATAAAAAAAAATAAATGGCATATTTAATGGAAAATGCATTTAAAAATGGAATTGCATTAAAATTCTGTTTAAAAAACCCTTCTTTTATTTGATATATTGATATTAATGTCGACATAAGCAAAACTCAAATATCGTTTATGTCATTAAAATCCATAAGTATTTCCCGAGGTATTGCTATTTAAAGTTACATACTTTTGAGATTTTTTAGGTTTTGGAAAAAAAAGAAAAACGAACTAAAATACCGAGTTTTTGCAATTCCTTTAAACTGAAAACGGAAACTAAAATTGATAAAGGGATCCAAGACTAATTGTACAAAAAATTTCTTAAAAATCTAAATATTACCTTAAAATCAAAACTGAACAATATATCTCAGGGATGGTAAATGCTATTAACAATATTGTACTAAATTGAATAAACAATTGTATTTTTTGATAGTAATCGTACTTAAATTATGGTAACTTTTATGACCACAACTTTAAGTAATTTTTTCACCAAAATCTCTCGGAAAACTTCCTTGCATTTTCAAAATTAGTTGCAATATTTCCAATTAAACAAACCTTTAGAAATCATTCAAATTGGTCCTGAATATTATAAAAAAAAGTTTCGTTTCAATAAACAAAATGTTTACAAATTGATCAGAGTTTTAAAGGTCTAACGATTGAGTGTATTATATCATGTTCTTAAAAAAAGACCTTGTATAGAGGGCGGATTTTAAGTTTTTAAAAATGTATACTATACACTGAAAATTTTAAAAATATACATAAGTGTAAATTTTTAAAGACTTATTTTAGGGATTTGTTTTAAAGCAGTAAATGCCTAAAAATGCGCCCTCAAAAAATTATCTAATTTTTAATACTGCATTCGGAATAAAATTGTTTTGGGTCCCTTCATTAAATACATCAGTGTTTGCATGATGGAATGGAAAACTAAACTAAACACTATAGCAACTAAAATATTTTTAAAACTTTAAGCAGTAATAACCACAGACAGAAATAAATACTCTTTAAATTGCTTTAAATATAAAATTTTAATATTAATTTTAGTTGCTTTCCTTAGAACATTAGCGTTAAAATACACCCTCATCCTTAATGCCATAAAATAAACAGTATTCAAAAATATTACTTCTATTCAAATAAATTTAATCTTAAGCTGCTTTTTACGTATAAATACTTATACAATTTATTTCTTAAAGTTGGCTTTTAAAACATTTTCCGTTTATTAAATTTTCGGCAAATTTGTTGTTAATATTTCTGCTGTTTTAAGAAAGAGAAATAGCAATAAGTACTTACCCAAATAGGTACTATTTGTTAAAACCCAAAAGATTTTTAATGGATCCACCATAACTACAGCGACAACACCTGCCGTACCACAAACAGCTGCAACGAGGAGCTCAGTACTAAAAGCCGCTTTAAAGTCAACGTTAAGGAAAAACAACAACAAAAATTCTAAAAACGTCTGGAGTAATAATGAAAATAATTTTAATGCTACTTGAATAAGACGATGATGCTGTTGTTGTTTTGTTTTCTGTTGCTGTTCCTGCTGCTGTTGGTGTTTTGATTTTGGTTGTTGTTTTAGTTGATTGTTTGCCACTAGCTGTGTTTGTTGTTGCTGGTATTGTTTTTGTTTCCGTTTAATGTTTTCCAAAGCAATAATAATAATAATTGTGACGATAATGATGATGGTGGCAATGTTGATAGCAAAAACTTCGTATATAATGTGGTTGACGATTGTGTTAAAGTTGTGGGGCAAGATGTTGAAGCTGAAGGAGTTTAAATGAAAAATAATAAACACAACAACACACCACAGTACAGACGTTAAACAATAAAAGCCAAAAAGACAATAACTAAGCTGAGATAAAGATGATGTTGCAGCCACAAATATTCTTTTTATTTTAACTAGTTCTGCTGCTGGTATTATTTTAGTTTTAGTTGTTTTTGATAAAGTTAATGTTGTTGTTATTGTTCTAGTTGGAGTAGAATTTAAAATTTCAACAGCAAAATATATAGCAATAGGTGTAATAATGATAGTTGGTACATTCGTGGCTGGTATAAAAATAATCATACAAAAATAAATTATCTTGATATTGAGGTGGCTGATGTTGCTTTTAATTTTTGTATTATTGTACAACTTGTCTTTGTAACTGATTTTTATATCAAAAAACTGTTGGATCATGAAAAAAAATTTAATTGTAGTAGTTGTTGGTTGTGCAGTTGATAGTCACAAACGTATTAATTACTTCGAAATTAAAAAATAAAAATTTTAAAATCTTTTTATAAATTTTTCTTGTATCACTTTGTAAATGTTGTTGCTTGTTGTTATATAATCTGATAGCATATTGTTGGTGCTGCTGTAGTGTTCTTTTAACTACTGTTTTTATTATTTTATAGCATATCTCTTCACTTGTTGATTTATTTAGTTCTTTTGATTTATTTCCATTTTTATTACCTTTCATTGCCATGGAATTTATTAGTTAGTAATTGTTTTATATTTTGCTTTTAATTTCAATTATTATTTTATATCAAATATAATTATCTCAGTTTTTTTAGAATTTTCCATTTTTATTTGTGTAATTTTATATTGTATTATGTTTTTAATTAGCTTAGTCATTATGTCACTAAAATTTCATGTTTAGAATAGATAGATTATATTATATGAAATATTTATTGTTTATAATTAAAATTATATTGAAACCACCTTTGAAAGTATTCGTTTGTATTAAAAAAAATAATAATAAAAAACAGTTTTTAAATACATCGGTTTTACAACTCCATTAAAAAAATAATTTTTATAATTCAATTTAATTTATAATTCAAAAATATAAACTTGAAAAAACTGACAATCGAATTATCAGTTTTTAGCACTATGTATAAACTTAAGAAAAACTTGCGAATTTTGCGACCCACTATTTTTAAATATTAATTTTAAATTTTAATTAATCGCTATTTTTCTTAATTTCACCACGCTATAGCTAAAAACTAAAATCCGTTAAAAAAAAAACAAAAATTTGTAATTTATGTAGAAAAAATACTATACACTACTAATACACATTTCTGCCCATAAAGCACAGAACACGGCGAAATCAAATAGGTGACCTCACTTAATCTGTAGATTATTTTTTTAGTATTTAGAACTATCAAGCTCCATATAAGCATAATTTTTGCTTACCCGCTGAAATGTCAAACTCCCTGTATAAAAACTTTATGAATTCGCCGTATTTTTGTTTTTGTAGAACTGCTGCTACCTATTTCATTTCGCCGTGAGAACGGACTAAACTAGACGCGCAGCTAAGAGTAAGAATAATTACTCTCTTTATGTGTGGATATTGCGTGAATTCAACATAGCTGAGAGAATTCGCTATACATAGTAAAAAAATATATAATAATTTTAATTTAATTTATATTAAAAATATAATGATTTTTAATTTTTTTATATTTTAAAAATATTTTTTATTTATCAATAAATAAATCAAATATCACATGTCTGCAATGTGATAAAGTTAAAAAATATGCAAGAAATCAGCGAATGGCATGTGTTTCATTTTCAGTTAAAACAGAAAAATATTATGGATTAAAAGAAATTTTGCAAACTGTCAAATTTAGAATTTCGAAGCAACGCTAACCAAAAACCTCTTTTCACAAATATTGCATATTCTTTTGACGATCTCTCAGTCTAGATCTGTGTTTCTACGTGCAATTTTGGGAATTGGGAATTTGTACAAAATTGGTACACATGACGTTATGATTGGCATTAACAGCAATACCATAACGGTATATTGCCTAATCGTTTTGGATAAACTTTGCACATAATTCAAGTTATTCACTTTTAGAAATAATATAATTTACTTTCGCTAAATATTCTTATATCTCTTTGAGTTAATAAGCTATTTTTTAATTTTAATAATTTTAGTTAAAAACAATATTTCTATGACAAGTGGTGTATTAATTTGCAAAATTAAATATACCTTTGCAGCTGTAAGAGTAGTATTTTTTATACTATTTTATAATTAAAATATTTATACGATTGAAGATTTTGTGTTTATATAAATATACTAAAAATAAAGATATTTTTTCAATAGTTATATTTAGCGAAAAATGTTTCAGTTGATACAAATAAAACAAAAAATAAACTGAAATACAAAACAGTTCCTTTCCTTTCGGTACATTTACTATGTGAACTTAGGTACGGAGGCGAATTATTTTTCTTAACCAATACTAATACATTCTTACACCTAGACTGTCTGACAGCATACTTAAGTTTATAAAATGCACTAGAAAACATTTATGCAAAAATAGTTTTGCAAGCAATTCTTTAATATTAATATTTTAAGATAAAGGAAGAATGTGAATCATATTCTTATATGGCAACCTTAATAAACTTAAGTATAAAGAAAGCAAAAATGTATTAAAAAATATAATTTATACAATAAAGCACCATGTATAACTAAAATTTTTCATTTACTAAACGCAACTTTTCTTTGAGTGCAATTTTTTTAACTATCGCTAACACAACTATATTTTTAATCAGTGAAATTCCTAATTTAAAGTGCACGTCAACTAATGCACATTTTTTTATACCCTACATCACCATAGGTGGTTGGGGTATTATGAGTTTGTGCTGATGTTTGTAACGCACAGAAAAGAATCTTCCAACACCCATCTTAAAGTATGCTAATCGATTCAGAATCAATTTTTTAGTCGATCTTACGATGTATGTCCGCCTGTCCGTTCGTCTGGATGATCGGACGGCTGGCTGGCTGTCCATGTGAACTTTGTGCGCAAAGTATAGGTCGCAATTTTGAGAATAATTCAATGAAATTTGGCAAGTAGAACTTTCACGGCACAACTATAAAGTATATTGGTTATGATCCGTCTATTATTTTACATGAAAATGTTCTTCAGGAATAGGGGTTTAATGATCATAAATACCCTCAATATGGCAATATTTTAATTAAATTCGGTGCAAGGAAGTTTTGTATAGGTATCAATCTTTGTGCCAAATTTCATAATTGACCACGGCTCCAACAAAAAAACCCTCTTCCGAAAATTACTTTAACGTGCGTAAATCCCACATGAATGTTATTATCAAGTTAATATTTGACACTATTAAGTTTTATGTAATTAGAAACTACATTGCTATATTTTATGCGAATCGGTCCATAATTTACCATAGCTTCCGTATAAACCCACTTTCAGAAATCACCCTAAAGTGCATAAAATCATCTAGATGTTAGTATTAACGCATTATTCTGTATTTGTGTATTTTATTTTACATTTAGTAAAATTGGCCATATTTGTAATATAAATTCCCTTTCTGAACTTTTATGCTCGTACACAATGTTTTAGGTTATCACAAGGCAAGACCGACTCTATCTTCCTTTATCGTTATTTTCAATGTTGTATTATGTTTTTGCTAATAAATAAGTTTTTTTCTTTAGGAAAAAAATAATTATTGGTTGAGGCTCCATTACTTTACCGTAATTGAATCACAAGTTGTGCTCATAAGAGTTATGTGTACACATATAGGTACTCATAAACGTAAATGTGACTTACTGACCTAATCAAATTAAGTCTTTCTACGTTTTTACGTAACAACTCTAAAAAAAGAACTTTTTATATAAATACACTAATCAGAGTAAAAAAAAGCGCTGTAAAAAGTAAATTAATTAGACAGTTCTTTTGCAATTTTCTTCACTAAATAACTTGTTACAATTTTTTGAAGTAAACGTTGTAGTTAAAGCAATATATTTAGAATAAACAATTGTTGTTATAAACAAATAAATGGTATTTTTTTATAAGAATTATCTAGCGATTTTTTAAACTACAACATATACTGGAAATATGTTGGAATGATATCACTGATACCACTTACATCCCGTTTGTAATTAACCTTACATTTTAGATGAAGTAATGGAGCCTTTAGTTGTAATTATAAGTATTTTTTTTAATATGCAATCTGCTGTTTGACATATTGTTTTTATTTGCAAAAAAATAGCGTATAAAAATAGTTTATAATATCTAAAAACAGTTTCTAAATAAACTTTGAAACTAGGAAAAAGTTAAAGGGTTATTCACACAGGATAACACTGATTCTGTGGCATGGTATTTCTGAGTCCATTGAGATAGAAATTATCATAAAATACTATCTTTTAACTGACTCTAATTTCGAGATAAACCGTTATATTTAAAAGCATTGAGGATATACCACAAGGGTGGGTCGAAAAAAAACAGAATGAAAAAATAGTTCATGGGGTTCCTAAAAATTAAAAAACTATTTTTTTTGGCGCGCCCCAAAATGACGCCCTTTTTATTTTTCCTGTATGTCGTCGCCATTTTAAATGCGATTGTAGAATGTGATACATAATTTTGAATGGTTCGTCAACCGCTTAAATTTTCTCTTTGGTAATTGGTAATTAAATTCCCGATGTCACTTCTGATATATCGGATTCACCCCCTCTAATTTTGTATGTATTGAGAGCCCTTTGTTAACCTGTTATATTTGGTTTTTAAAGTATTTCATTTTATGCATAATCAGAAAAATTTCAAAGGTTTAAAAAACTGTTTAAATTTGAATAAACTTCATTTAAAAAAATTTAAAAGAAACTGAACAATTTAAAAAAATATTATTGGTGCAACAAATTTTTATTTTTCATTCCACAACTTCTAGAATTATGAGCTTGTCAGGGCTTAACCTTAAATTAATAAAATTTTTCTTCACTATTTCAACAATTTTGTTAAGTGAAATAAACTTAAGCTTACACAACTTTTTGAATATTTGTAATTTTACTGTTTATGCAATATACATTAGGGGCTGTATACGAGATACGAAAAGAGACATGTGGAATTCGCTGTATGGTTTCGAATAAATAAAACAAATGTATCGAAAACTTCTTATAAAGTTTAAATTTTTTGCCCTATGTTATAACATAATGATTTAATTCGAGCTTTTCGATTTTTAACAAGTCAAATATTTAATCAAGCTCGAGGTCTGAAATTAACAGAAATTATCAAATAATACATATTTTAATATATACATAGTGCAAAACGTTCTCTACACCTTTTGTAAAACTTTCAAAGATTGTTATAAATTATCGGTAATGTTCTTAAATGGAATCGGAGTTGAAGAAGAATTGGAGAAAAATTTGAAAAGATATATGCCGATCCATAAATTTGTTAAATTGGGACATATTTGACCCTTAGGGTTCTCAATAGTTTTTAGTTTAAGATTGATAACACAGGTTGACAAAATAAAAATTTTTTTCTAAGGTACGGGATATCTCAGTAAATTGTTACTATGAAGTACTAAGCCTGCAAATCACCTTGTATACCCACCCTCAAAAAATGATGAGGATTATATTGGGTTTATCATTCTGTGTGTAACATGTTGAAGTAATCATCCAAGACCCCACAGATTATATATATTCAGGGACCTTGTGAAAATCTAAGAGGATCTAACATTTTCTGTCTGCTGAAAGTGGATATTTGGCTCAAATATTTGTCATATACAAAGTTTTTTGGTACTGAAAAGGAGCAAAATCGGTTCAAAAATAGAAAAGTTATGGAATAAGTACTAGAAAAACAGTGTGTCCGTCGTAACTACAGTTTATACTTTTCAGTCGAAATATTTTGCAAAAAAGCAACGAAGTCTAAACTCGGAAACCAAAGATGGGTGTGGTCCGCCTGCTTTAGCGTCCACCTACCATAGAAATGAAACATCAACTAAATTTTGTATAAATAGTTCAAGAGCAAATCTAAATTTGGAAACGAAATGGGCGTGGTCCGTCCAATTTCCATATAAGGTGAAATTTTAAAAAGTTGCAGATGATGAGTATATATATTCGGCCAAACCGAATATGACACTCTTTCTTGTTTTAAATTGACTCTGGTTCTCACGATAAATCGCTTTTTGTAAATTTGCAACATATATTAAAGCATAGCTCGAAAATGACTTGACCGATTTGGTTCAATAAAACGACAATTTTTTTTTTGATTTTGTTCGCAAATTAGTAAAGATATATGATTTAAAAATTACACCAAAATGTTATAAGAAAAAGTTTAAGAATCACGAAATAAGTTTTATTTTTTTTAAGTATTTCTCGAAATTTATTTATCATTTTTGGTAAAATATCTCCATATCTATTGAGAGCATTAAAAAATAATGTATGCATAGCTTGAAGGTAATTTTAATTAAAATTTTTTCTTATTTTACTGAACCAAATCGGACAAGTCGGTATCGAAATATACTTTAATATATGGTGCAACCTCGTTGATTTTACAAATAGCTATTTATCGCGAGAACGAGGATGAATTAAAAGAAATATTTTAGTATTTCATAATAATGTGCATCCGAAATTACTGAGAAATCCCGTGCTACAGAATCAGTGTTGCCCTGTATTAAGTGTATAAAAGTAAATAACATAAAACATATAAATAAAGTAAGTACCTGTAAGAATTTCTGTCATAAAGCCTCAGCTTTCACGCTCTCAGACCAAAGTACTGGAAAGTGCAATTTTCCGAGGGCTTGGTGTAAGTTATCAGGTAGTTGTATTGACAGAAAATATTTTTTCTTATGTTTATAAAATATTTAAATTTGAATTATATCTAGCGTGGATTCGGAGAAATGGAAGCTTTAAGTTTTCCTTCCTAAATGAAAAAAATTTTTAACTTTTGATATAAGTAAACTTTATACACATTGTTGTAAAGGTAATATCTCTATCTATAATATGAAACTAAAATCACATATATTTTATAAGTTATTCACAATTAAACAAGTACACCTGTGTGAAGGAAATTTTTAGCTTTTTTTTCCAGCCTTGAGTCTAAAAAATTTTTATTTAGGAAACAACTTTAATTGCCAATATCTGTAGTGAATGTCAATGAAATCCTGGATGGTAAATCTGATTGCGGTCGTTTTGGCACGGAATCTTCCCTTTTGTAAAATAAAATTCTAAATATCCTTTTCAAAATTTAATTACATAATTATGTCAACATTTCTAAGTGTACATAAACATCATATAAACAGATACATATGTATACATATACAAACATTCATACATCTTTTTTATTGATAATATTTAATTACTATTAGAAATTTGATACAAATTGTAATAAATGAAATTAAATTGTAAACAATGACACGAGTTCAATATTGTATGTTTTGTATTTAATACTACAAATAAATATATAATGATATGTACTTGTATAATTTAATTAAATTTTTCTTTTTCTCTATAGCATATAATACATACATCCAATACTTTACAAAATAGATCTATTTATCTGTTTAAAGAAAATGTTTCATTTTCTAAATACATATACATATATTAAAGCGACTCATTCAAAAAAGTGATTTTGTCGCTCCCTGGAAAATTAATCTTGGTAGGTTTTATAAGGTTCCCCAAAATATTACGGTTCTGCTGATGACCGTTTGTGAGCTGACCGTTTTTAAAAAAGGATATTTTCTGGGATATAAAAATATTGATCTTACTTTTGGATATGTTTTATATATCAATGGATGCAGATTTTAAAAAATGATATCACATTTTTAATGCATTTCTTGGAAGAAAATACAAAAATGTCCAAAAAACTAAAATAATATATATTTTTTTCATCAGTAGAACCGTAATATTTTGGGAAACATTATAAAACATACCAATTTTTTTTTTTTTGGGGGGGGCTATCAAAAACACTTTTTTTCATAGGGAGTGAATCGCCTTAATTAATATGTGTGAGTTTGCTTGTTAAAGAAAACAAAAATTAATATAATTTTATTTAATTTTGTTGATTGATACTTTGTTGTTGCTTTAAACCTAAAATTTCATTAAATATTAAATTACTTAGATAAATGTAAAATGACATTTCAGGTTAAACTAACATTTTATAATAAAAAAGCAACATAATACAACGAACGAAAGGTTTTGATTTGTTTAACAAATGAATAGATATTTTAAATTAATTTTGGATTTTTTCTAAAAAAAAGACTAGGTAGTGTTGCCTACTTGTATGTAACTTCTCCTTATAGATGATGACGATGAGGGGGTTGTTGAAGATAAAAAGGGGTATCTATAATGGAGAAGGAATTATAATTACTCTTTTGATAAGAGTAATTATAATTTAGGGGGGTTTTGGGAATAAAGAAAATAGGGGGCTTTCAATTAGTGGTGTAGCTGGTTCTAGTTACAACGATATCTCACCTTTTCTTTCAGGGAAATCCAGGATTGCGGTAAGACTTCTTTTATTTTCGGTAAAATTTCAGTACTTTATTTCAGAATATTTCTTAGATATAGTAGCTCTTATATTAAGGTAGATATGATGATTGATTATTGTTAGGTAAATATTATTTAGGTTGATCGTGACGGCTCGATGGTAAGATGATGAGTTGCTAAGTTTAAGATGGTATATTGGTAAGTTTAAGATGGTAAGTTAAAGATGGTAGGATAAGTGCCATATATATATATATATATATATATATATATATATATATATATATATAATTACAGTTTGGATATAAGTCACCTTAGCATTTGATGATTGCATATTTTTGATGTTGAAATTTTTATAATTGAATTTTTTTATTCAGAGCATTTTATACATTTATGTATATATTAATTAATTAATTAAATAAAAACGGATTATTTTCCTAGAATTATTACGTTTCCGTGACGTATGAGTAACAAAATAATTATATATTAATTATACGATACGGTATGCTGTATGTAATAACAGCAATAGGTACTGTGCTTGTAAATGAAGTTCTTAAAAATATATAGTTGTAAATTTCTATATATACTTTGGAGTTTGTTCATTTTAAAATTATTCAACCATGTTTTAATACATTTGCAATGCATAGTGCTAATGGGCTGGCTGGGTTTAGATAAAATTTCACATAAGCGTAGAAGGGGAGTATAAAATTTTATGTTTGGAATATTATACATTTATGTATATATTAATTAATTAAATAAAAACGGATTATTTTCCTAGAATTATTATGTTTCCATTACGTATGAGTAACAAAATAATTATATATTAATTATACGATACGGTATGCTGTATGTAATAACAGCAATAGGTACTGTGCTTGTAAATGAAGTTCATAAAAATTTATAGTTGTAAATTTCTATATATACTTTGGAGTTTGTTCATTTTAAAATTATTCAACCATGTTTTAATTAAGCCATTACACTTGCAACGCATAGTCGGGAAGAACTATATGCTAATCGGCTGGGTTTAGATAAAATTTCACATAAGCGTAGAAGAGGAGTGTACAATTTTATGTTTGGAATAGAGAGCCTACATATCTCACAGGAGCGGATTTATGGGTGTTCAAATTAGGGTATTTTTACCCGTTTACAAAATTTTTATTTCTTATCTGATTTCAAATATTTTTTCAATCTTATTAATCAGCCTCGATAAGACCTATGAAAATTATTTATTAAAATTATTTGCATTTAAAATTTTAATCTAGTTTATCAGAACCTAGGTCCTATTTTATATCAGAATTTTGATTTTGGCATATATGTACTAAAATCTCAAAGCATGAATCTATAAACAAAATGCAATTTCGGAAATTCTAATGTATTTCAAAGAGTTTGCCAATGGCTTTTTCCGGACCTTAAATAAATGCGGACTTTATAGTAAAATTTATAAATGCATATATATTCTACCCCTATTTATTAGTTTTTTTTTTAATTTGATTTTGGGTTAATTTTTAACAGCTGCAAATCTTTTTATAATAATGAAAGATTTTCCAATAACAGTTGTTTGGTATTGAAACTAAATAGTACAAACTGTGAGTGAAATATTAATAGAACTTTTGTTTTAAACGCCCATATATGAAAACTTCCGGGAAATTTAATATTCATTGACTCTGCTGTATAGATCCGGCTTAGTTAAAGCTTTGGCTTAGATTATATTTATACTGAGGGCGTCGAGAGATTGGTACTTATTGGCATAAATCTACTTCAGAGCTTCAGTAAATCCTGTAACGAATTATAGGCTAAACCATACATTTAAATCGTTCGTACTAAAACTAAACTAAATTATTTGTAACTTTTTGTACATCTATTGCTAACTGGTGATACTCGTTTAAGTAATATTTTGGAAAAATTTTAATGTATATTCATCTAGCAGAAATCGAAAATTATCAGTTTTCTAACAAAAGTTCAAATTTTTCATTCTGTAAAAATTTTGATTGCCGATTTTGGCTGTTTTTCGAAACAGATTGGATAGAAAAATAAGTATTAATAGTTTTTACTAAGATTTTAATTATTACGCTTTTTTCTTTGAATTTAATAAATTGTAATTATTGTACGTAATTTTTGCAACTTTCCTTAATAATAATTATTTGCTTTCATTTTTCGTATTGCTATCGAAATAATAATTATGGTTAAGAAAATCAATATATACTATCTATAATTATTATTTTATTCATTTATTTTTTGTTTTCTTTAAAAGTCATTCTATAAAAAATAAAATTCATAATAGGATAATTAAAAAAATTTCTTTCCAAAATTACAATTTAAAAAATTTTCATTAAACTAGTCGTCGTGCATTTTATAGCGTATGAAAGAAAATGATCCCTTATGCTAAGGTATATTGAAAATTGGTCTTTTAATTATCATTATCTTTTGGCACGAGGTTTAGATTAAATTTGTTTCCAAATGTGATCTGCTTGATGTAAGAAGTTATATAGCAGTTTGCCTATAGCACTTAGTATAATTTTACTAACAAAGTAATATTTTTTTATGTGTTGTGATACTTTTATTTTAATTTCAACAACAAAACAAATAGAAAAGTACAAAACAAGCAGTGTTGATCAAGATCGATCATATAATACCCTACATGCTTGTATATAGGTACTAAAATGATTATCGAGAGAGGCTCTTTTATGGATGGCCAATTGTTGATTTATGCATATATGAAAATAATTTATGTAAAATTTTATTTTGATATTGGCATTTATGTGAGATTTATGCAGGTTTAAGTATTTTTCGGGGATGTGAATTATATGAGAGCCGTAGTCAATTATGGACCTATTATTGTGAAACTCTATATGATGACATATATTTATCACAACTCAGATTATATATAAAATTTTGTATTTATGTTAATATTAACATGAGATTTATTAGCTTTTAAGAAATTTTACATAAAATTATTTTTTCGGGATCAGAATTGGGTTATACATGTGACTTTTTTCAATAAATTATGGTCTGTTATATCAAAATTTGAATATGTATATCAATATGCCTAAAGGCCATTTAATATCTACTAGACAATGTTATTTTAAGAAAAATTGTTGTTACTTCTGATCACATTGAGATCTCATTTTGAAATTTTTACATTATGAATACTAATTGATTGTAAATATTGCGTAAAAAAATTATAAAATTTGATATACCCTTTTCTGGGATATCCAAGGAAAAAACAATTTTTCATTTTAGATTTCCTTGTGCTAGAAAGAAGTTTAGTTGTTATAAATTTGTAACAGAGAAGAATCTTAGGCTTTTCCAATGATGACAGGTCTATTAAAATTTTTAATGCACCTAAATTTTTCTCATTTTTTAAAAAAAAAAAAAAATCTAGCTGTCCAATGCTATAGGTCCGTTTGTGATATGTTTTTTTTTGTTTTTATTTTTTTATTTCTCTACTAAGAAGAGAAGAATCTTTCTAAAATTTATTTTAAATATCTTCCAAGAAAAAATATGCACCTAGTTCCACCTAGTGAAAATGTACTTGCTTTAGAAGTATTTCTCTATTTTCTCTATATGTTGCTGGATACATTTTATAGATTCTAGTCATCGTTACCGTTGGGAATTTTTATAAGGTTACCAAAAAAGGGGATTTCAAAATAAAAGTCGCCGAAAAGGGGATCTTTTGCAAAAAGGGGTCAACTTCTACAATACCTAATAAACTCGCCAATTTTTTTTTATTTTCTAAAATCAAAAACAAAAAGTATATCGTAAAATCACATGTCCTATAATAATAGCGTCAAAAAATTCGACTTTTGTGAAAAACTCCTCATAACTTAGTATGTTATCTTGAATTTAAATCAGTCAAAAATAAGTGAAGAAACCAAAATTTTAGTCAGTTTGTGCAAAAAAGAACATTTTAGATATTGTGATGATAGGCTCAATTAAATAAACAACCTTTTTTTTGTATAAAATCATCTCTGCTGATTAAATACAACAGCACAATAGACATAGAATAAAAAGTTTCATTATTTTGAGATACTTTTTATTTAAAAAGCAACAAAAATATTTTTAAATCTTTGCAAAATTTTTGAACATTATAACAATATGACATAATAGCACACCTTGTGAATCCCCCAATGTTATTTGAATAAAAGCTACTAAATTCAATTTTGTTAATAAAAAGATAATTTATTTAGAATAATTCTTGTTACTCGCATTGCAAAAATAAAGATTTGTTTATAAAAATATTTAACGAAAAATTCTCTATTATTATTTAAACTTCTGTACTTTTGTACCAGATCTTTACTCGGACTATAGTCTTACAAATTCCCGTCTAACATATTTAGGACTGAAAGCATGGGTTCGTAAGTATTGACCTTAAGTTTATTGGACAGTTTGTTTTTCATTAGTAATAATTTATAAAAAAAACACGTTCCGCTGAGGCACTGCTAAAGTAAAAATAAAGTAAAAATATGAATTAGGATATAAGCATTCATCAAATCCATTTTTTAATTTTCGTAATCCGGACAAAAAATATACGGCATTTGATGTTTTAAATAGTTGTTTGTAATCTTTATCATAGGCTTTAGCTTTTAGCTGTTTCAGTTCATTTATAGAATCTTCGGGGGCATTTTTATATCATTATGTTGTGAACCAATCTTAAAATAATTATTTTCTTCATTGGAATTATTATATAATGACTCGAGATATTTAAAATAACTTAGTTTCTCGTCATTTTCCACATAGCCCTCAAATGTCGGTATATAGTTTCGCTTTAAGAAAGGAGCCAAAAAAGTGAGCAGGTTGTTAAAAAGAGGTAAGTGGCGACTAAGCTTGCCAAACGGTAACGCTAGTTCTAGTATTGTTATAATAGGGTTGTAGGTATATAGTCCATACTTTTTACTATACTGAAAATGTATTTTTATTTTTTTTTGGGTATATTTTATGAATTCTAGAGTTGCTATAGTATTGGCTGTAGATATATAGACCACACTTTTTAAAAACTAAAGAAATAAAATTTTGTATATGCAGTCGGTAAAAGCTTTGTTAAAAAAAATTTTCATTTTGATTTACAATAGCAAATTGAAAGAACTTCTGACATATAATCTGGCAAATAAGGGATTTTATCCACAAATTTTCTCCAGAAAACTTGTCACTCAAAAGATATGAACCAATGGAAGACAAATTTATTCATTATTAGTACATATTATATTTTTATTTGGTTTTTATGAGTTCCAATAATAACTATTATTTTCATTTTGATACTTGTTATAATGTCATTTTACTTTCAACTGAATGGGTATGATAAATGAGTAGAAAATATGATATTTTTGTTTTGTTTGTCTTGGTATTATTATGTACATAACCAAAGGGTTTTTATTATAATTTATTTGCTGGCTGGTTGTACAACTGCTGGGCTTATTTGTTTAAGCTTTGTTTTTTATTTAGCAAAATTCTGGCAAAGTATATAAATGGAGAAAAAACATCATTTAAAATTTTCAGAAAAAAAAAAATCCCAACGAAAAATTAAATTTTATTTATATGAGTTTCAATCATAAAAACGAAATGTTCAAATTGTTTATTCTTCTTAATTTTGTTTTGACTTACCCTTTTTATATCATGAAGCTTTGAAGCACCTTGATTTGATTTTAAAGAGTGTACGAAGTGCTTTTTATCATGTTCAAAATGCAATAACTCAGAAACTGTTTTCGTAGTTAACGATACAAATTCAAGTGATATTTATGTAAAATGTTAAACTGGTCGAGGTTGTATTCGTTGTTATAACAATAAAATAAAAAAAGGGAAGAAGAAAAAAATTTTGAGCAATTTTGATAAAAAATTATGGTTTAATTTAAAATGGAGCCAATTATAATTCTCACGTGTATATTTGGGAGAAAGAATTATATATTTTAAATATGCAATTAATTTTACTATTAAAAGGAAAGAAGTAGATCGCTCTAACCAATTGTATATTTGACTAATTGACTAGTTTACAGAATTTATGTAGCACATCGTATATTTTTTCACCAATATTGTTAGGAAATTAAATGTTTCGAAATATTTTTGCACAAAATTGAACTAAAACATAATCATGAGATCACTATAATATACATAAGAGAAAATTATCTTAAAAGCTGTATACACTTGTATACTAATAAATTATTATTTGAATTTCTTCTAAACATTGAATATAATTGGTCAATAAATTATAAAATATTGCAATACCTGGTGTACAAAAATTATTCTGAGTATAATAGCCCAAGTTTTTGTATTATTAAAAGCAACACAAGCCACGAAATATATTTGGACATAATTTTTTTTTAAATTATTGAAAAAACTAGTATCCTTTCGGTTGCTTATTTGCTGGTATGATAAGTAAATAAACTATTTAAAGATATTTTATACTGTAAATAAATCAGAATTTAGTAGATCTCCAATGCTTAAAAATATTGTACAAATGTTTTGAATTTAACTGAAAACCACTTCGTAGCACATATATTAGTACGTACCCAAATTAAAAGTGAGATTATGAGACAAAATCGCAAATTATTCCAAAGTCGATAAAAGTTCAATATTAATTTTTGTTTGGATCAAAATATATATAACCTCCTTTAATTTGACATCATTAGTTTTTTCATGGTACAAGAACTAATAGTTTTATATACAGAGTTTTTAAAATGACAAAAAGTACTTCGGACCACCCTTTATTTCTTTTTTTTATTATTCCGTTTTATTGTTTCGCTTGAGCGCATGTAAACTTTTAATTAAATTTCGGGTTTATTTGCTTTTAAATGTTTTCTCCTGTACGAGTCTTTTGTGTTCTTCTTTTTTTAGATATTGTTTTTTCGAATCCCTAGAGTTATTTTCACATAAATGAAAAAAGAAAACTTAAAAAATGTGTTAAAGTTTATTTTTAACATATTGTTATATAAACTTAATATTTAAGCCATCTCAGCTGTTTTAAAAAGCATAATTATCATTGTTATGAAACTTAAAATAAAAGCTATGTACTTTTAAAGGGGATAATAAACAGAGCATTCAAAAATATTCAAAATCATATTTTTTCCTGGAGTTCAAATAAACCAAACTGTTAGTTATTTATTCGTTTCAGATAATTCTAGGAATTTTTGCATCGATTTTTTATTGCATATTTTGATCTTAACAGCATATATTTATATATTTTGGGCTTAAAGCTATATTTGGTCTTATATTTTTACAAAATCATTATTTTGTAGCACATTTTAGCAATTCAAATGACACATTTTTGCATATTTTGTATTTAAGAGCATAATTTTGCATATGTTATACTAAAGAGCATAATTTTGCATATTTTACACTTAATAGAGAAATTTTGAATATTTTACACCTAACAGAATTTTCTACATATTTAGTTTTTCAAATCCTATTTATTCTTAATAGGATTTGAAAAATTTATTTATTTCCTAACAATTTTTCTCTTATAAGTTAATAGAACTTATACAAAAAGAATATATATATATATATATATATATATATATATTTATAATTGCTAATAAGTATCAAGTTACTTTTAGTATGAATAATAGGTAATTCGTCCTCATACTAACGGGGTAGAAAAATTATAGAGCCGATTTTCTACCCCGTTACTATGAGGACGAATTATTCACCTAGCTATGCTCTCGTTAGAGATCAATTAATCTTTAGTGTTTAGTTTTAAGTTTAGTATAGTTTAAATATGCAATCGTATTAGTACGCCTTAAAAAACTGATTCAATATATAAATAAAGCATTAAAAAAGAGCATTTTGTATTGGCATAAAAGGCTTTTTTAGAATATATTTTTGGTTAGCTTGATGAAAAATTTTTAGTTAATTAAAAGGTGAAAGTTTGACGTCGAATGATGATAATATAAGAGTTTATTGGTGATGTTCGGAATTAAGAGGATATTTATCCATTGACCCATATGTTTCAATATTTTGTTTGATTTATTTTGATTTGCTCTGTTTGAACAAAGATGACCTAATGAATACGATATTATTCCAATTTTAAAGAGATGAAAAATATTAAGTTTATATTTATATAAATATACTTATTACAACCTTGTAGTTTGTTCATCCAAAAAAGATAACATATTTATAAAAATTTAAATTACTAAACGAATCATCCTAAAAAAAAATAAATAAATAAAAAACAAAAAATCTTACAAATCCTATTTTTTCTAAATTTTTTCTACAAAAGTTAGAAAAAATTATTGTTGCATGTATTGTTGTTGTGTATATGTCTTGTGTAATGCAACAATTTAACTTCAACTGTAGCATGTTATAAATTTTAAATTTTCTTTCAAAACAAAAAAAAAGCAATTTGAACAAAATTATTCAAAAGGTTATTACAGGATGTTGCCTTCAAAATGTTTTATTTAGACCTACATCTACATTAATATTTAGCTTCGTTGATTTATATGATAAATGCAAATAACATTTAAATTTATTCTTTTCTAAGATAAACTACCGTTTTTCATTCTGTACAAGATAAATTGTCTTACCAACAATTTTAAACAATTTCTTATTTTTTTAATTAAAAAAAATAAAATTCTTTTTAAATTGATCTGCCCCTTTTTAGACAGCCTTTCATATTACTATATATTACTTTTAGGTTAAAATAGTTTAAATTGTCCCTTGTGTTCACTTCTTTTTATGTTTTCTTTGTGACTGTAATATAAAAATAAAAGAGACAAACTCTTTATTCATTATAATTTACTTCATTTTTTTTTTTTATTTTAGCCTCAACCAATTTATACACTTAACACCAGCATCAACATTTTATGATAAAACAAAACTTTGCTGTAGTCTGCTTTGTTTTGCTGGCACTAAGTTTTTGATAAAAACGGCCTATGTTCCAAAATTTCAAATAAATAACATATGTATACCTAGTATACTCGTGTCGTTATAGTTTGGAATATATAGCTCTAATTTTTAATGGAAAGTATATAAGTTTTTTTCTATTATCTATAAGAAATTTATTATATTCGTTTTTTAAGAAAACAAAATTTCTAAAAAATAATAAAAAAAGTTGGCCGAACAAAGATTTGAACCAAGAAAAAAACTTTCTTTCATATTTTAAAGACTACTGTCTTACTTACTACGCCATTTTTACGTTAAATTTAATTAACATGCCAATACAAATTCAAGCAATTTCCTAAAACAAATTGGGTTTATTTTGGAGTTGAACCGACAAACTTCAGAGTGCTACATGCTCAAGCGAACTGAGTAATTGTATAACTAAATGAAGTTATTATTTGCAGGTAACTAGTTATTTTACTACTCAAAGAAAGGAGAAAAATTGTGATAACTCATTACCCGATAATGAGTTTATTAAGTAGCACTCATTACCAAAACCAAAAAATGTTTGGTGGTAGAAAATATTTCGGCAATAGAATTTATTTTAAAAAATTAGGGTCCATAGCTTACTGGAATCAACCATTTAGTGCGGATTTTTTTCTTTTTATTTTTTTTTTTACTTTTATACTTTTTTTTTTTTGAAAAAGAATATATTCAATGCAAAAGCCATGTGAGATTTAGGTAATACTAATTTTATTTTCCATTATTTTTAAACTTCTTTTTTTGAAAATAAATGGTATGCATCATTGCACATTTGTATGTACTTCACATATTGATGTAGAAATAATGAATTTCAATGAGAAGTGATTGATTCCTATGTGCATCATGACGCCCTAAAGGGTTAAAAGAAATTTGGTTTTTGAAGAAACTTTAAATATTATATCTGTAATAAGACCTCTTTTTGGTTAAGATATAAGTAGTCTCGAAATTTTCAGTGAAAGTCTACTTTGTTGTTTTGAATAACGAAGTATCAAAAATGGATTTTTATTGAATTTTTCCAAGCCCACAATTATTGTTTGTCTGGTAAAAAAATCAGTGAGTAATTTTAAAAATACTGAGGTTTGTGACACCATTATTAATCCCAGCATAGGAATTTTAGAACATAAATAAATATATATCAAAATTTTTAATTTAACATTTATATATGAACCGTTTATTTTGAAAGTGCCTGAAGTCCCTTCATCAAGCAAATCGAGTTAGTCATTAAAATGTAAAATTTTTACTTAATAATTTTACCCTAATTTAAGTTTTTCTCTTTACTCATTATGAAATCTGAAGGAAGTTTTAATATAAAAAAATTAAATAAGAATCATATTATTAAGTTTTCATTCAAATATTTTCATACCTGATTTCATAACTTTGTATATGGAATTAGACTGCTTACAAAATAAACGGCTCATATATAAAGGCTAAATTAAAAATTTTGATTTAAAATAAACCAAATTCGGAAGGATTTAGATTGACCCCTTGATATGATTATAACAGTTATGATCCAGGCAACCAAAAATATGCAAAATCATATTTTTTCCTGGGCCTCCTTAGTTATAATCCGCATCAACATTTTACTGAATCAGTTCAAAAATATTTCAAGAATTTTTGCATCGATTGGTTACAGCATATTTTGGTCATAATAGAATACGTTGGGCCTAGAAGCATACTTTGTCATATTTTCATAGAAAACCATTATTTTATAGGATATTTTTGCAAATTAAATGGGATATTTCTATTTTAATTTTAAGGGCATACTTTTGCATATTTTACACTCAATAGAGTTTTTTTTATACAATTAGTATTTAATGATATTTCCTTTACAATGTTCCTCTAATCTGATTCCATTTTGTAATTTACTGATACAATATTTTAGCATTAAATATTTTTAAATATAAAAAGTAAATATTATTTAGCAATTACTAATAAAAATCAAGTTATTTTAGCATGAATAGTACATAATTTAAAATGTATCCAGAAAAAAATAATATTTTAAAAACATATTTTTTTACTTTAATATTTTCTGATTTTAAAAGCATTTTATGTGCATAACATAAATTTTTTAGAGCATATTTTTGGTTGCCCAAGTTATGACTTGTATCGTAAAAGTTAGAAGATAACAGCTATTTTGTGCTTTTTATTTTTTGGTGCAGAAATAAAAATTATTTTCTATTTCTGGAAAACACAGATGTTATATTATAACTTTTATTTATTGAAAAATTATATTTTTATATATATTTCTAAATTTATGAAATAAATTGTCCGACGTTTGATTATGTTCAAAATTTAAAAAGAAAACACTGTTATCTACGGTCCATCATTCTATTCATTAATATGATTTCCATGAAGATATCTTGTAGAAAAGTGTGAAAACTTGATATGTTCTTAAGGATATTTTTTACTTATAAGAGAATGAGTGATGACAGTTTTATCGGAAAAGCAATAACGCAAGATTTTATTTTTTAACTAAAGGAACAAATATGAAATTAAATTGGACGAAAAGTGAACCAAAGTTTTGTGAAAATATCAAACTTCAAATTTTTTATACGAATTTCATGATATATTTCTCGCGAATGAAAAAAATTGCCAAGCGTTATAAAAATATGCAAGACAGATATATCCTACTTTGTGATACCATAGCTCAGCTAGATAATTCTCTGCTACGATTATGCCAAATCTTATGTAAATCGGAACAGCCGATTGTAAAATTACGAAGTGCGATGAGAGAGAAACGGGAATATTTTTGATTGTTATATGATTTTGTTACGATTTTTTACTTTTTTTAATTTTTTGGGATACAATATTTTTTTCTTTAATATTTCTCCAGAACTAGTCAATTCAAAAAACGATTTCAACTGCATGGTCACGTTAACATAAATTGACTAAGAAACACTGAGGCGAAGAAAAAAAATATTTGCTTATCGATAACTATAATATTCTATAGAAAATTTATCGACAACTATAATTTTCTTTAGAAAATTTATCGACAACTATAATTTTCTATAGAAAATTTATCGACATCTATAATTTTCTGTAGAAAATTTATCGACATCTATAATTTTCTATAGAAAATTTATCGACATCTATAATTTTCCACAGAAAATTTAGCGACAACTATAATTTTCCACAGAAAATTTAGCGACAACTATAATTTTCTATAAAAAATTTATCGACATTTATAATTTTCTGTAGAATCTTTATCGACAACTATAATATCCTATAGAAAATTTATCGACAATTATAATTTTCTATAAAAAAATTTATCGATAACTATAATTTTCTATCGAAAATTTATCCACAACTCTAATTTTTTATAGAAAATTTATCAATAATAATAATAAATTTATAAGAAAATTCATCGATAGTTGAATTTTTTCGATAAGTATAATTTTCCGTAGAATATAAATATATTTTCGATAAAAATGTGATTAATAAATTTAATTTTCTTAAGAAAATTCTTTGACGAATATTTTTCTACAGAAAATTTATTAGTAACTTCAGCTTTCTATAACATAATTATCGACAACTTAAGAATTATATTACAAATTAAATTTAATTAGCTGAGACTATAAAAAGTTATTTTGCATTAAAACCCACTACATTTTCTTAAAAATTCGTATTTATAGTTTTTATTATCATAGCATTACAAAAAGGATGATAAGTTTTTTTTTCTTTATCTCCTGTTTTTGTCTATAGATAATTTTTTTATACTTTTGTCACAATATCAGTTACTCGTTATTTGGCAACGTTCACTAGCAGTTGTGTATTGTTCACCTTTTTATTTTAATATTTGTATTGCAATATACGAGTATTTGTTTAACCCCACCAACATGCTGTTAGTATTAGTTTGATACTTTTTTTTTTTTTTTTTTTTTTTGTTTATTTCAACTGGGTCACTGGAAGAGTAAACCAAAAAGAAGAAATCATTTGAATTTTTGTTGCATATCTCTTTTTCTTACAGTTATTATAACTCAAAACAAAAGAAAATATTTCGATGATTCAAACATGTTTTAAAAAATTTAGAAAATGTGTTGTTAAAAACGTCATTGTAAAGTTTTAGCACTTAGAGATTGGATCACTTTTAAATGTTCTTTTATTTATTTTTTTTTAGTAGTCTTTTTGCATTTGATAGGCATGTATGAAGAATTGAAAAGAAATTTTAGAAAATATTGTAAGCAGCAGGCGCTTTTATAAGAACTAAAATAGAAAATAAAATTTAAAACAAAACTCTATTGCAGATTGAATAGTAAAAACAAAATGTGATACTTATAACTAAAATATTAAATGACTGAGGAAATGTATTTTCCCGTTTAGTAAATAAATGCACAATTTTTTTGGAAACTATTGGAGATATCTAAACAAAATTTCACAAAATCAGAGCTGAGATATTTTCCTGCTGATTAGGAGGAGCACAATTGTCTAGCGAGTCATGGCGGTAGTATGGCGGGTATACCACCAAATTTGGTAACCCCGGGTATGTATTTTTTTTAATTCGTCAAAAATTTATTTATGATTTGAATATAAGAAAATATATAGATAAACTTTGTAAATTTCTGTAAAAAAACATGCTTATACTTGTACGTTATCTCTTTTAGTTTAAAAGATATATAGGTCGAAGAAAATGTTTTTTAGTTCTTTTTAAGCTTTTGAACTGGGGAGACCTAATTTAGACCATGAAATATGTTGTAATTATTATATAAATATATTTATCCGTTAAAAAGTTGCATTAAAAAAACACATTTTTGGGAATATTTTCCAAAAAGGTGGTAACGCTCTTTCACTTCCACTTCCACTTTATTGCCTATTAAAGATTTTTTATAATGGCTTCAAAAGAAACCTTAACGTGAATGCGTGTAAAGCAAAATCGGAGACGATTAGAGCAACGGTTTACCCCCAAAACCTACCCACACTTTGACAATTAATTTTTTTTTTATTTTTATTTTCAATAAAAGGCTATATTGGCATATACCTCCATATGCTAATTAAACACACAAAAAAATTTTTCTGAGGCACGTCTTTTACAATGACAGGGTGTTCCCCCGGATTGGAATTTTGTGTATTTTGTTACGAAGTTTTTTATTCCCTGATCTTAGAATCAGGGAATAAAGTTTTGGTCTATATTGTGCCAAAGCTTTATTGGAATATGTCTACATGTTTGAATTTTATTTAAGTCCAAATATTAATATTATTTCTCAAAAATCTGCTTAAAATCCAAATTTTAAGTTTTTCGAAACATGTTCTCGAGAAATTTTACGCATTTAATTTATTGTCACTAATTATGAAATAATAAGCATGTTTTTGTAGAAATTTACAAGGACTACATATATGTAAATTTTTTTACATTTAAGTCATAAATGAAGTCATAAACGAATTTTTAAAAAATTGTATATGCGAGGTTACCAAATTAGGAGGTCTACCCTCTATCCTTGTGCTGCGCCCCTTCAAATCAACTGAAAAGCACGTCAGCTCTGACGTTGTGAAATTTTATTTAGATATCTACAACAGTTTGTAAATTATAGAATTATTTCCAAAAAACAAACACAAAAAAATCGTTTTGGGACCACTATGCAAAAGCTTCCAAGAGAGAAGTAAATTATATATGTAAAATTTACCACTTCTCTCATTTACTAAAATCGCTAAGTTGTCTTTATTTTGTAAATTATTTCCCTTTTTAATTTTGCATATTTAATAATATGAAATCATTACATTTTGTATCACAAATTTAAATTTATAATTCGTTAAGTGTTTTTGGTCCTTCGGCCTATTTACTATTTACAAACAAAATCTGTTTTATTTATGAATTCCTATTTACAAATCATTTCAAATAGGAACAAATGAAACAAACAATTACGTGGCAAATTTCCTACTGCATTTGAAGAAAAAACAAAATAAAATACTTATTAGCATACTTTACACTTGATTAAACAATTATGATATTTTTTTAAATTTGTTCAATATTAACAAATTTGACCTAAAGCCTATTAATACTAATAAAAACAGACAAAACTACATTTTGAAAAAATATCCTATGTATTTTAATTTAAAATTATTTTTTATTTTTTTATTTACTTTTTTTCTTTATTTAAACCAATTTAAATTTGTTCCACTTCATCAAGTTTTTATATCAGTATTTTCTTTCCTTTTGTTTCCTGTACGTATTTCTTAGAAAATAAATACAATTTAAAAATCCTTTTATTTTGCATTCTTAAAAATTGTAGGCAATTTTTCGAATTAGTATTTTTTATTATTGTACTTACTTTGTCACATTGATAACAAATTAATTGGATTTATTGTGGTAGAAATAATATAAATATTTGTTATTTGTATAAAGAAACCACAGTTCTGTGTTTTTTGTTTTGAGTTTTAAAAAAATATAGTTTTGTAGCCAAATGAATTTCTAAATGATTGCATTTCTAATTTGATAGACGTGTGTGTTTGGGTTTGAGGTTTTCATTGTTTATCAATAGTATGCGGCATATTTTTGCATTGTTTCTGTAATGCACATATTTATGTACATACATTTTATTTTAATATTTAAAACTATGATTTAAAATTAAGCACTTGAAATAGAGAATTTGTTTTATTTAAAAAATAAAAACTATATATGTGAAATTTCAAAGAATATCTAAACCATTTGAAATCTCTTTTATGTGTCTTGCATTTCCAAAGTTTGTTTTAAATATAGAAAAGTGTTGATGGATTTGGCAGATCTTAGAAAATAAATAGGAAATCCAAAATATTCAGTGACAATCTAACGGAACTATAGGCATTTAAAACTTGAAGGTATAAAAAACTAAGTTGATAATGTCCAAGATTTTTTAATTCATTGTAGTTTTACACTTGCAATATTCATCTTTTATACACATACTCTTAACCACCAGGGAGATAAGACTTTATAAATTCATGTTATATTACTAGCGGTGTTGCTGAACTCAAGGAGGAAAAAGAGCAAAAACTTTGCTTCCCTGGTAAGCTAGCAATTGTTATTGGATACAGAAATAAACTACTTACTTTTTTGCCTCAATAACTAGTTATATTTGTTCGAGTTGTCCACAAATTAATGTAGTTATTTTTGGCGTCTTAAGGTACTCAAAAATATGCACCTAAACGAAAATAAAAAAAAATAAAAAAAATTAATTTGTGCCCAGGTTCAAATCTCACCTGGGCACAAATTAACCATTCGTTTTTAATGAATAAAGTCTTACTCAGTACACCATCTCACATTTCATTTTCTAAGTGACAAAAAACTTTTTTTAGTATAAAATATTTTTATAGACATTTTGTTATAAAAAACTAACTACATCAGAGTGGAGTTGAACCACCAACCTTCTGGTTGCTGATCCAGCGCTCTAGCAAATTCATTCATATGATTGCAATATTACTATGCTATTATGCTATTGAGTATTTATTTATGTAGTAGTAGTGTAGGCAATTAGTAATGACGACTCAATACCAAGGAAATACTTTAATAAGTAGTTGCCATTAACAAAAACCAAAACGTTTTTGTTGGGTATTTCTAAAAACAGAGATATATTATTTATTTTCAGGATTAATGCTGAAAGAAAATTAAAGAAAATGAAAGAAAAAGCAAACATTATGAAATTAATTCTTTTGATATTAAAATGTAATAGAATTAAAGTTAAACAAAATTTATGAGTGAATTTTGAAAAATTCTAATTTTATCATAAGTTAACCAAGTATGCGTTATCTGAATTACAATGCTATATAGTATTAAAAATAGCAAATAGTTTAATATGTTGAAGAACTAAGTTTCAATTTTAAAATCTCATTTATCATTTAAAGCCAGATACAATATAAGCTCGACAAAGCGGATAATTGATATTATCCGGATTATCGATGCATTTTTGTGACACACTTTTTTTAAAATATAACTGTTAAATAATATCATTCATTTAATACGTGAAATAGTTAGGGTATCAAGTACAAATTTTTCATCTAATAACATTACATATTTTAAATTTATCAACAATTTTCAGTTTATCTAAAAAAAAATATTAAATTTGTTTGTACGATTTTTAATGAAAAATTTTTGAAAAAAAAAAAATAATTGAAAATTAAGGAATTGAACTACAGTCAATTCTCTCATGATAATTCATATTGTAATTTCTAAGTTGTACTAAAATTTAAAAAATAAAAAGAACTTTATTATTCAATCTGTATAATTATTAACTATTAAATCTAGATTACCAAATTTATTCTATATTCATAAAATTGCAAAATGTACTTTAAAATATTCTTTTTAAGTGAACCAAATCCAAATAATTAAAGTTAAATAAATTTAATAAATAACTAAATCAAATTAAAAATTTGTTGTATAAAATCAAAGAAGAAATCTCAGAGGTATTGAGTAAAGAGGTATTGAGTTAAAGAATAAGCTCAATAAATATATATATAGAAATAGAATATGTAGTTTTTGTCCAAAAACGTAAATAGCGGCATCTTGTTTATTTTAAGCATATTAATTAAAAATTTATATTTTTCCCTTTCTGAATTTGTTTTTTCTTGAATTTTGAGAAACTTTTAATTATTTTTTTATTTTATTTAAATTTAACTGAATACATTCCGTTAATATTAATAAATCTTTGAAATGTAAGTAAAAACTGGAAACCGGAAACTTTTTCACATTAACTTTTTTTAAAGTTGTGGCAAGAATAATTAATAACTGCAAAAAAATACAAAAATTATAATAGAAAATTTTATGGTTTTATGTTTATGTATATGGAAAAATTTCTTGTTGTGTTAACATTTAAGAAACCTTCATCAAACCTTAAATATTTTTTTAGTTCTCATTTTTTTATTAACTTTTGATGCACTTTTGCTAACAACACTCTGTGAAGTAAAACAGCAAAAATTCAAGGAACCAGGAATGATTCCATGTAGTATTGGCAAGCAGTTAAATTTAAAAGATCCAAAAAGCACTTCAAAATAATAGCTTTTTTTCCTTATTAGGATTACTGTAATCGTGGATTTTAGAATATGTGTCTAATTCCTCTAATGTAAACTCCAAACACTTGTGCAAGTGGAACAACTTGTGTTCAGTCAGTATGACGTCAACCAGTGTTGAATTATATTGTGAAAAATTGATGGAACCAAAATTTAAAAAATTTATTTTTTTTTTACAGTTTATCGATTAGAAAATTTACGCAATTTCGAGTATTGAAAAATAATGAATAGTGGTTATTGCTCTTCTAATTATGAATTGTTGGAGATGCTTCTCATTAGTATGCCCTCAATAGCAGTGCTACATGGGGTGCCCAAATTTGAGGAGAAAATACTTTAAGGGCTCTAACAGATAGATTTTTCACGAAACGCACTCAGTCGTAATTTCAATGAAACTAAAATATCGTGTGATGAAAAAGAGTTTCCAAATTACCTTTAAAAATCAATAAAATTCAATAAAAGAAATTGCATAAAAAGTATTCATGACCTGAGATCTGTGCATTTTTAATATTTCATAAATCGTCGAGGCAAACCCAGAGCGATAATTGAAATCTGTAAAAGTATACACCAATCTGTAGCTGTTACGATAGCTTGTATAGGAAATAAGTGCCATTTATAAATAATTACGCGTTTAAATTTAATGCAACTTAAAAAATTTTTTGGCGAGTATTTTTTTCATTGAAAATTTACTTTATAGAAATATAATTAGTATTTACAACTTTTTATTTATTTAAATCTTTATAAAATTTTTATGAGGTTAGATGTGAAAAATACATCAGTAGGCTAAATGCAATGAAAAAAAAAATTTAAAAATCTATGTACATTTTTTTTTTACTCGATATTCCAAAGAGAGGTTATAACAGATATAAGATCACGATAAAAATATATAAAACTTATCGAACCTTTATTAATTTTTATTTTGTATACCTTTGTGTAGACTGAAACTATGCATTTATTTTTGATATCGGGCTTAAAATGCATTTTTTTTTAATTTCTGATTTTTAGCAACCAGAATATTTCTTGTCCAATAATATAAATCTAAAATGTTTGTCTGATCATTAGATATTAAAAATATGTCAGCAAATTTTATAAAATGAAAAGATGAGAAAATCTATGCTTATTTTGATCGTAAAAAATTTTCGTAATGTATATTGCAACACAATTTGAGACAACATATTCTACTACGCGTGGTGGCGGAATTATTCCATTAAATGTAGTTCGAAGCTCAATTATTTGTACATAGTTAGTTAGAGCATTTATCGGAGAATATTATATTAAAATTTTCAATTTATCTTTCTCTGATTATAAGGGGTAATTTCTGGTTCGTTTTTCAGAAAAGACATAAAATTCGATTAAAACTTGGGCTTGTTGCGTTAAAATATTCTACAGAAGTTTTCTACGTCGAATTTCACTAGGGGTCGCCGAGGTTCTAAAGTTCATCCGATGTAGCATTTATCAAAAAAATAAAAATAAATAAATAAAAAAATAAAAAACTTTTAGTAATTTTGTTAACGATTTCAGCAAAACTTTGAATTTTATACTATATTTCATTGCCCAGTTTAAGGCGTTTATATAAGAAACGTCGGAAATATTGATAATTTTCTTTTTTAAGAAAACGTGATAAATCGGGTGTATTTTTTTACCTATGGAGACCCCTAGTAAAATTCGGTGAAGAAAATATCACTAAAACTAAGTTTTAATCGGCTTTTTAATTTTTAAATACAGACTAGAAATGATCCCTTATAAGGATAGATAAATAAGATAAATGAATTGAAAGCTCTAATGAAATATTCCCCGTTAAATTCTCTAATTATTTTTGCGAAAACAACTGAGCATGGAACTATATTTATATTATTTTTTTAGAATTATCTGAGACTACTTTGCTCTTAAAATGGAAAAGTATAGAAGGTTATAAAGCAAAAATTTTGCCTACCACAGATAAATCCTTTGAAGGTTTTATTATAGTCATCCAATGCTATCAATTGCAAATCGAATGATTCCGTCCACAAAATACTGTTGTGTAGTGGCATTTATATTTTTGTCTATGAAAAAAAGCACTGCGCTTTAGGTTTTCTAATTTAACACATACTTGTGATGTTGCAACTTGAGCTTCTCAAGATTGCTTCCAGTACGATTGCTACGTATTTATGGTCCTTCGAGCCGGATGGTGATGAACGACTCTGCAACCACATCTATAACCTCTCTAGCCTACCAAAATGTATGATGCTGCAAATTGGAATTCTCAAAGTCCAAGTGGAAGAGTTACTATTAGTTTTGTATCGCCTGAGAATTTATCACCAACACTATTATTTTAGTCTCCATTTTTCATTTTTAAACTGTCGAAAAATTCGGCTTTTTAGCTGTGTACATTTAATTATATCTGGGTCAAGTAAAAAATTATATTTTAAACATCGTTCATAAAAATAACATTTTCAGCAATTTTTTGAGTTTAACTGCAGTTTATTATAAATTATTCTTTATAAGCATATACAACAATGAAATAATTTTTAAAAATATATTCGTTATAAATATTAAAAGATTTTTTTTCACATATAATTTTTTTTAACAAAATAATTATTTTATTTGCAATTAAAAAAAAACAATGCCACAATCATAAAAATATTTATATTTTTCTATTTTCGTTGAAATTAATTATTTAAAAAAAAAAAAAAAAAAAAAAAAAATACAAAAATGATTCAAGCAAAAAAATTATATGACTAAATTTAAATAAATGCTTTAACATGTCAAAACCTAAATTTAATTATTCAATAAAAATATTAGTTTCCATTTTTTATTTTCTGTATATTTCTTTGTTATTGTTAATGGTATCTTTCTATTTAAATATATTTTAGTAGCCAAAGGAAATCAAAAAATAAATTTCACAATGAAAAGCGCTTGAGAATGTTATTGGTAGATGTTTTTAATAGAAATCAATTACTTTTTTACTACAATGTTGTGTTAAATTAAAAAAAAAGGAAAAAACTGTTGATTTGATAAAAGAAAAAAGTGAAAATAAAAACTAAATAAATAACCAAAATACAAATACAAAACGTACGAATGACTGTGTAAATCAGGGGTTCTCACAAGCAACAGCTTCACGACCCCTTTGCTACATTGCAATAGTGCTGTACAAGTATTAAGTATCGAGTATTTGCCTCTTTTTGTGGGTATTCAATACTGTAGAGTAGTTACTCAATACTTTCAGACTTTAATTTTTAGATAATATGTTATTAAAAATATAACGAGTAAAATAGTACTCTGCATAAAAATACAAATTAATTATTAATTATATACAAATAGTTTTAATGATTTTTGTTAACGTTGAATTTAAAGTTAACGTTTTTTTATCTTACATTTTATATAAATAAATTTTTTAAATTACATACTAATCGGGTAAATATATTTGTTATATTTTTAAATAAAGTTCTTTCATTAGAAAATATATTTCAAATTAAAACATGTTAGAAAGATACTGTCGGCCAAGCCAGACCATATGAAACCATCCAAATCCGAGGGTCTTATATTAAACCTGTCGCCTATTTTGGCCGACACTTCTATTAAATATAAACTAAAACAGAATACTCCAGAGAATACTACGTTGATACAAACATTTATATGAATCTATGGCCTTTAGGGTGATTTCCGAAGTGCTAATGTAAATTTTAAAATTTAGTTGTTTCTACTTCTATAAATTTATTTGTATCCAATATTAACTTGATGCTAACATTTTTATGGGACAAAATCAGTTTGAAAACTTTACATGAATTCCGAGTGGCTGTATTTGTATGTAGGTACATTTTTTATAAAACTGTATTTATATTACCTTTGAGATTTATTCTTAAATTTAAAACAATAATTGAAAATTTTCTTCAGCAATTTGCTGTTTGGCCAATTTTTCACTAAAATATTAAAAAATTATTAAAGTTTTTTGATGCAAATTTGTAAAATTAAAATAAGAGTTATTTATACCTTTAACGATTATTTATGAAATGAATTTAAGTAAATATTAAACAAAATCTATAATTATCCGGAACAATTGTCTTCTCACATTTAATTTATTCTACAGATGAAACGTACATAAGTTGAATTATTAATGCTCGCAATATGATTTTAATGTTTGATATCAAACAGGTTTTGTTCAAATCTAGAACAGATTCTTCAATTTTAAGTTTTATATCTAATTGAGATTAAAATCATTTCGTCTATATATTTCTGTGCAATCAAGAATACTATATTTTATCAATTGAAATCAAAAACATGCAAGTCATTCTTAAACCTAAACATAAATAAAATTTCAAGAGAAAATATTTGGTTTTTGAATCAAATATTAATCTTAAACAACAACATTTTTCACACATAAACGGAAGAAGGGAGATTTTTGGATAGGACTGCATACTCTATTTTTCATTTCGTGTTCGGAAATCCTTTTGAAAAGACTTGAAAATTTTAAAGCGAATATTTTTTTATTAATTGTTTTAATATTTGTCATTTGCTTAAAAGTTTCGACATGGTAGAATGAGATTTAGAAATTCAAGTAAAATTAAAATATATATATATTGGAATATCGTACATTAAATACTCAAGAGTTTGGGTGCATATTTGTCCATAGTTTCCATATGAGGCCCCCTCCAGAGTAATACTTTAACGTGTATAAATACCATAAAAACATTTGTATCAAATTAAGAGTCCACGATTGTTTTGTATTTAGGTATAAATTATGCTATTAAATTTTGCAAATATCGGTCACTAATTGACCATATCTCCCATAAAATATCATTTCCAGAATATCAATTTTGGGACACATAAATTTATATAACTATAAATACCAAATTTCAAAAGGAACAAAATTGAACATAGTTCCCATATAAGAATAATTCTAGAAAATTACTTTAATGCGCATAGATTTCATAAAAATATTAGATTTTGAAGTAAATTTGACATAAATAAGATTTGTATAAGTATATAAACCGAAGTATTAATTTTAGCAAGGATCGGTCCATATATGATCATAGTTTCTGTATAAAGTCTCTCTCGAAAATAACTTTAACGCACATACATGATGATTTAGGTTATAATGTGGTTGCGTTTGACTGCCTATAGCTTCTTTCCTGTTAATTATCCAGCAAAAACAAAATGAAAATGATCTGATAAAATCTTGCTTTTAATATTATGTTGTCATTGAAAGGAAGTACTTAGTGCAGAAAAGGTGTTTTATAAGTTATTTTTTTAATTCATGTTTTCCATTCGTGGGATTTGCTTCTCGTTCATTGCCTTTGAAGTACTTCTATTAAAAATTTATTCATAAAGTTTTTTATTAAAAATAGGTTTTTGGCTTTTTCAATAGGTAATAGAAATGCTTTTCAACTTAAGATTTCTTTGTCTTAGAATTTATTCATCTTCTTTCCTGCTAAAAATACATTTATTTTCATTCAATTCGTTCTACCTTTGAAGTGGAGAAAAAGTTCTTTTTTGGAAGCTCATGCTCGTTTTTTTATGGGTACTCATATTATGATATTAAATATAATATAAAAATCATAGCCAACTATCTTCTCGCAGGTTAAAAGAATAAGCAATGTATTTAAAATTAAGTAAATATAAATTCTGAACTTATAGTCGTTTTAACTTTTAAATGCATTTTGAAGTCATCCGAAAATATTGTCATGTAAGAATTACTTAAAGTTTAAATAATCTGGCTTCAAAATTGGCTATATTGGTTTTGCATGCTCGATGTCTCAGTAAACTGAAAATTAAGTTTGTACATTCGTTTAAGTAAGATTTAAGTAATAAAATTAAAACCACAAATCTTTGGCGCTTAAAACTATATATTGTTATCTATAAAATATATTATTTTCAAAATTATTTGTTAGAAACGTTCAAGCATGTTAAAGCAGGATATAACTGAAGGACTTTTTTACAACTTTTGTTTGGAATATTTTAACAAAAGGTTGTATGTTATAGCGTCAAAATTCTCCTCTTTAATTTGATATCCATATTACTATTAATTAGAGAGTTATATAATATAATATAATATTAATTAGAAAATTGTAAAATTAAAAATTAACCTCGAGCATCCTTAAAAATTTTAAAGTCTTCTAAAAAGCAAAAACGAACTTGAAATTAAAAACTGAAAACGCAATTATACTATGATAAATCTATATTTTCACATGTATATAGAATTTATCATGTATAAGAAAAGTTTTTGATTTTTTATACAGTGATGTAAATTCCCAATTTGTGAAGTAATTATTTGAAATTTGAGAAAATGTTTAATTAGGTATCATCATGAATTTGAAATTTTTAATAAATTTCAAAATATTTTATAGGTCAATTTGTATTATTATAAAAATGCTTTAAATTTGTATGCCGCAGACACCCATTTGAAAACCGCTGGTGTAAACAAATATATTCACTTAATTGTATGCCCTAAAGCAACCATTAGTTTTTTGCCTAAAAACAGTTATTGCTATTTTTGTCACTGTGTTAGGAGTTTATTTTTTTTAGTAATAAATTTTCTGAAATTGAAATTTAGCATGACATGAAATGAAATATTTACTAAAACATATGTTGTGTATTTTGTTAAATTATTGATTTTTTTTTATAAAATATGATTTTACTTTCCATGACATTCCATGAAAATAATAAATAACCTATTAAAATTTAAATTATATTGAGCTACTACATGTTTAAATCTCTATCATTTCCATTTACTGTATCACCTTAATTTATACAATTCAATGGTACTGTATTTTTTAAATAAAATAAAATCTACTCCACTATAGGTATCTTTTAACAACAGTTTCAAGTATTTTTCGTTACGCATAATAAAAGAGTTTTATGCAATAAAGTTGTTATAACATAAAATATAAAATTTAAATAAATTTAAGAAAAAAAAAACTAAGACAAACTCAAAACTGTGTAGCAATTGCACTTGAGATTTCCTTCAACAAAAAGTAACTGGTTGTTATTTTATCCATTCTTTTTTATACCCACCATTTAATAGATGGAGATATATTAGGTTTGCCATTCCGTGTGTAACATGTAGAAAAAATCAACTAAGATTTAATAAAGTATATATATTCCGGGAACTCGTAAGATTCTGAGTCGATCTGGCTGTGTAGGTCTGTCAGTTGAAATCAGGATAGGGCTTATATAAGGTTTTTCTGGTATTAAAAATGGGTGAAATCGGTTAATAAACAAAAAGGTTATGGAACAAATACTAGCAACACAGAGTGTTTGTTGTAACTATAGTTCATATTTTTCTCCTGATATCTCTTAAACAAAAGCATGTACTACAGCGAAATTTTTCACAGATAGTTCGAGGTTTGAAACTATCGGAAATCAAAAATGGGCAATGAAACATTAATGAAATTTTATACAAATAGGACCAATGTAAATTCAGAAATAAAAAATAGATATGGCAAATCCACTTTACCGCCATACTCACATATAAGTAGAAACTTTAAAAATCGGTTCATAAACAAAAATGTTGTGGGCCAAATACTAGAAGCACAGGGTGCTATTTGTAACATCAGTTCATACTTTTCGGCTGATATCACTTAAACACAAGATAACTAAATTTTATATAAATAGTTCGAAGATAGATATAAATTCGGAAAGCAAAAATGAGCGTGATCCGCCCACTTTATCGGCCAGCTCCCACATAATGTGAAACATAAACGAAATTTTTTACAAATAGTTCAAGAACCAATATAAACTCGGAAACAAGAAATGGGCGTATCCTCCCCCCCTTACTTTACCATCTAGCTCTTATATGAGATGAAATTTTAAAAAGTTGTGATTGATGGTGGGTATATAGATTCGGCCAAGTCGAATATAATATTCTCACTTGTTTTAATTTAAGTTTTTGTAGGGGGTGGGGGGGGTGGGTATGTATGTCGTTTCTAACAAAATGTAAATGTAAAAACAACTGTTGTTTTCTTTGTGTTTAGTAGTTGTTTTTGTCGTTGATTTCACAGTTTTGTTGTTTTTCTTTTTTATTTTTTTTTTTTTATGTTAAAAAAAATACGTAAATGTATACAAGTCAGGGATGTCAAGATTGGTACAATTGTAATTTTTTTGGCTGAAAAATATAATGACCAATTTGGTACAATTTAAATTTATTTCTAATCTGAATTTTTTATAAAGTTGCTACAGAAAATCATCTCACCTAGGAACCAACTTTCAACTTTAATTGTAAATAAGTTAAAAAAATCTCATATTAGTAAAGACAAAGTATTATGATTATACTTGATACATAGTCTCAGATCTTTATTTCAAAATAAAATTCTGGCATCAAGGTCAAGGTCATAGCCTCTTTAATATTTGAAGACTTATTGTCAACAATAATATGTATTATTAATATTAATTGTCTAATAACAACTATGAAGAGATTAAGAAAGATATTTGTGATAGGATTAAAAAAGAAATAAAAAGCATTTATTGGCAGAAGTTATAAATTTTTATCAAAATTTATATAATATATAATATAAATATTATTATATTTTATCAAAAGATTAAAGGTTAAATAATACGAGCTGTATTTTTTTGTAGTTAACGTTGACGGTTAGCAAAAAAAAAGCGACATGAAGGCGATTTGAGAGCACATTATATGTATATTTATAAATTATACCACAAAATTTACATGTGCTTATTTATAAAATTAAAATTTAACAAATTTTTATTTGAATATAATTTTGTTTTTTCATTTTTTCATTTTTTGTCATTCTTATATTCATAATTGTATTTTTATTCATAAATATGTAATTATACACATTAACTCCTCGTTCTTTCCCATCAAAATACTTTCGGGAATTCCCGGGAAAACGGGAAATTAAATATTCTCGTAGCTTTAAAATTCTATAGCAAACATTTAGCTATTTTATCATTGAAAGATTGACGTTGCTCTAAACATGGTATATGCAAGAGTTTAACGCATGTAATACAACTAGAGCGTTATCTAAGAGGAACATTAATGAAGCATGAATTAGGTTTTTGACTATCGAATTAGGTTTTTGACTATCGAGGTAGATTTTTTCTATCAGAGATCTACGTATTTGTTTGACTATGGTTTAACAAATTTACTTACAAGTTGTTTCACATGAAATTTTAAATCTACATTATTTTTGTCATGCTCAAATTTTAGAAAATTTAGCTTTATTATAGATTCGTAAAAATCAATATTAAAGAAATTGAATTTCTAAAATACTCACTATTATAAAAACAATTACTTGGTTGGGAAATTTTTGTATTTTAACACAACATTTTCTTCTTAAACAGTATTTCTTATCCAAGCAATGGATCCGCAAGTGTTAGATATAAATATTATAACATCAAAATGCTTATAGAAAAAAAAAAAACAAATCTCATGTTGTATTCACACATATATGAGATTATTTGCATAAGATTTGTAAGCACAATGATTGCTGCGAACAGATTTTTAGCCTTTTCCAGGAATTATGTTTAATTTAGTAAGAATTAGTAAAAAGAAAGAAAAAATAATGTAAGTTAAAAAAATAGAGTGGAAATAAACGACAAGCTATTTATAATGAAATTTATCCAATAAATTTTTAAAAGGTTTTAGCATCAAAATGCACAATAACGTAAAAATCTGGGACGTTGTTTTTAACATAAGTTAGGAAAGGTACTAACTTTGTATAAAATATATAAAATTTTTTTAATCTTAGGAATGGTGTTATACTTTCATACTATTATAATTTTCGTTAATTAGGTATGATTTAAAATATTTCGTTTTGTTTTATTTAATAAAAAAAATAATAATAATTTTCTTTATAAGAAATATTTTCTTTATAATAATCTTGTAACTAACGTTTTCAAAAATTCCTAGAAAATGGATTTTTTCGTTGCTGTTTCCCGGGAAAAGAAATATTGTGGAAAAACCTAAACGCTACTTCTATTGTATATAAATTTAAATTTTGTATAAAGTTGCAAAAAAAAACACAGCTATTATTTTCTTCATGACGATGAAAGTAACTTGAAAATATTGAGTTTATTTCGGGAGTACTACGACATTTGCTAAAACTTCAAGTGATAATCTTTATAACAATTTTCTGTTTTTGTACAATGATTTAATACAATTTAAAAATTTTAATTGACATCTCTGATAAAAGTTAGCGCAGAGAGAGAGAGAGAGAGAGAGAGAGAGAAAGTTGGTATTTTATAGAAAATACGTTTGCCTCTCAACATCCGTTACACAAGTAGTTTATGTTATACTTCCGTTATGTCAGAGTATACTTCAATTGCACACAAAAACTTATATAAGTAATATCTACTGGTTATGTATAACTAACTAACTTCTTTAGCTGAAGTACTATTACAGAAGAATGCTAGAATAGTAAAGAGTTAAATGTGAGAAAGTTTTGGGTTTATAACTTTTTGTTTAAATCTGTATAATATTTACATATAATTATAATAACACTTTCATTCTAAGCTAAGCAGTGAGTTTTTGTTTCAAAAATAACTTTTGAGTTATCCCGTAACTTTTAGTGTATTTTTCCACAAAAATTTTAATTTCAATATTTATCATTCCTAAGCTAGGATTTTCATACCTTACATCACTTTTGGAGTCGATTTAACGATGTCCGCCTGGCTGGCTGTCCATGCAAAACTTGTAAAAAAAGTACAGGTAGCAAGTTTGAAGATATTTTGATGAAATTTGGCATGAATAATTATTTTGGCACAGGGAAAAAGCCTATTGGGATTGATTATGATCGGTACATTATTTCACCTAGTCCCCTTACAAAGATCTTCCCGGAATAGTGCTCCATATAAGGATAACTTTCGTTCCATTTACACCTAATACAAGTATTGGTCCAAAATTGGATATAGGTCTAATAAAATACCCCTCCCCGAATTTTGGTGCACATGTACAATGGTGTAGGGCATCGTATGGTGGGATTTGAGTGGCAATATCTTTCTTACTTGTTTTAAATGTTATTTTATATAATTTTTGATATTTCATAAGGCCAATAAGACTCCTGAATCTAGTGGCGTCTAAGTAACAATCAAGTAAATTATGCCGATTAATCGAATATCGACGTAATTTCTTATAAAGTTCCAGGAAATATAAACTTTTTTGCTTTCAGATGAAAATTGCGGAAATTATAAACAGATTGAAAAACTTTACGTTTGAGGTAAAGGGTATAAGAATGAAAATGATTCCTTTAACTGAAACAAATGGTGTTGTTTCAATTATACTAACAAAAATACCGAAATGCAAAAAGATAGTCTGGGAAAATTTTTGGTGGGGATTTTGTAAAGTACCACGAGGGTATCTCGGTTAAGAAGCTTTCGATTTGGAGATCTTCCGGATAATTTTAGTAAAGTGATAGCGCGGTGTGATCAAACATAAGTGTAGAGATGTGTTAGTCGAAAAATTCATTGAAAACGAAAACTATTCTAGAATGTGTTATTTTTTTGGGTAATTTTTTTCAATTAAGTTTATTTTATTTTTTTTTTTACTTAATGACTATGTTAATCTATGGTTTCAGACTTTTTTGTTTTGATGATTTCTTACTTTTTAGTTTTTCTTTTTGTTTTTGTGAGCTTCCAAAACAACTTTATACGCGTAAGACACTTTAGATCGGTTTCCACAAGTTTCGATACTATTTGCGTTACCCATTAAGAAATCGATTATATGGGTTTAAAAATTCCACTCAGAAGGAAGTAGTAGAATAGAAAAAATAACAAAGAAAACTTAAAGGTACCCCAACCTTTAAGTCTTGGATCCTATGAGAATATGTTTATAGTTAAGAGTTTCAGTGTGTTTATATAAATTTGAAATATTTCGATGAGTATTTGCTTTGTTGGGCCATATATTTATGACTCGCGTAATATAAATCTTAATAATGCTTGATTTTCAATTTACAACAAAACTCTCTATTATTAACTAGAGATAAAATTTCACTTTCACCAAAACGTGTATCAAATGACATAATTTTCATGAAACAAGGCTATTAAGTCACCTATAGAAAGATTTCACAGTGCGGTAACAAAATAAAAAATTAACTAGTTATTAATTGATCATACTCTAAAATAAGCTTTGTTAGAATGGAAAAGCCGCTTAAGCTGGCTTGAATGTAGAATTTGTGGACATTAATCAGGCTTAATGCACCAAAAGTTCTCTCTTATAAATCGATAGTGGTACGGATTCAGATTCAAGAGCAATCATGTTTTACAGGATATAGTGTTAAATAAGAATTCATCCGCATAATATAATTTACTATTCTAGTTGCTTTTGTTGCTATATAAACTATACTCCATTTATAGTAAAATTTTAATAACAACAGCTTTTATTTTAAATTCATGATCATTTAAATTTCACACATTATTAAGTAAAATTTTCTAAATTTAAATATTTACTTTTAATATTATCATTTCAATGTAAAAATTCAACAAAACACATAAAATTTATTAAATTTGCATAAATACATACTTAAATATCTTGGTAAATTTAACAAATAATTTGCGTTCTTTATTAAAATAGTCAAATGTGGAAATAAATAAATAAACAAAAAATCTCTATAAAGCAAACATTTCCGTAAAAATAATAATAAAAATGAATTTTTCTTGTTTCTTTTAGAAAATAAATAAATTTTTAGCAAAATGAGAAGAAAAAAAGGGAGAAATAAAATAATAATAGTAAAGCCACATGATGATAACAAAATCAAAAACAAAATGTCTCAACAATAATATATATTAATGAAAGGCCTAAGATAAAATGGTTTTTGTATTTCTTATTATTGGATTTTCCTTTTTCGTTTTGCTCTAAAATAAACACAAACAACTGTTGGTGGTTTTTATGGCATGATTATTTTATATGCAAGATGATAAGTTAAAAGGACATATAGACATATACCACTTACTACTACTATATATGTAGTGTATATGTATGTTTTAGAATTTCCCTTATAACGTAAGGACGTTTTAGTTAAATATAATTTAATATTTCCTTCACTGTTGCTGATTTCATGAGCATATTTCATTACATCCTTCACCACAGTTGTAAAAGGTATATATACGTTTGTCATACCGCTTGTAATTTCCACAATTTTCATGCAAAAGAGTTTTTCTTTTCTGGATCCATATAAGAAACGCCCGACCGCCCATTTGTCGGTTGTTATGGCGTTTTTTAATCAACCAAATCGGTTCATAAAAGACGGAATTATTCGTAAATCTGTTTTTATTTAATGCCCGTTTCTCTTATAGTGATTGTTGTTTTCATCGGTATTGAGAAATAACGATAAGGTAAGGTTGTTTAAACTTTTTGAAGCATCTCTGCAAGCCAGCGTCGTCACTCTTTCACAGAAAATTCGAAATTTTTCAGAAAAAACCGAGTTATAGGCCAAAATAAGTTATTGCGATTTCTGCAGGTACTATTTAGGCTACGAACTTAATTTTTGCAGAGATTTAACATAAATATTTTTTTGAAATTTCGGTTTTTTTAATACACAAATTGGTCCATAAATTTACCATCGTACCCTTTTTATACTCCTCACAACAGGTGTAAAGGGTATATACAAGGGCGGATCAATAAGTCCGTAAATTTTCGAACTCCCTCGTAGTTATGCAACACTATTCCCATCAAGTACCACCTGTTAATAGACTACTGTCAAATTTTGAGCAAGTGAGCAAACGAAAAAAATTTTTTTTAATGAAGCAACACTTGCTATGATAGTTTAACTCTTAAATGAACACCAGGTTCTGGGCAGGCGTTTTTGAGATCTTTTTTTTAAATTTTTTATATAGATAGCATGACTTAGCCTAATTTTTTATGAACTTCTCAATAAAGGCGTTTTGTATAAAAAGTTTTCGAAAACTGATAATTTTATATCTATGGGCGTGACAATCACTCTTAAAAATTTTTATTCATATATAGGGCCCAGCTAGGCCCTATACCATTATATATAAAACACATTGCATAAAACCAATATACTCTTGAAAACTACAAATATATTCTTATTTTGCGCAACATCTTATACGATTTGACAACAGCCGTACTATGTCATTCCAATCTCAGAACGACAAAGCAGAACCAATAAGAAATATATGGAACTTGCTAAACCCTAATCTCAAAAATAACTATAAACCGCATGAAAATATTGCAGTCGATGAGCAACTTATTCCGTTCAGAGGGAGCCAAGTTCACCCAGTATATTCCTTTGAAACCTGCTAAATATGCAATCAATATATGATGGGCTTATGGTGCAAAAATTCATTTAAATTCCATTAGAAGGTAATATCTCTACTGGCTAGAGCAGGCCCAAATTCGAGCAGAAAAATAAGGATAAAATGAGCTTATGCGCCTTGTAGTGCGCTACAAAATTTCGGGGAGAACAATCGTTGCTCACAACTATTTTACGACTCTTGATTTATTGGTGTTGGTTTTGTTGGTACCCTCAGAAGCAACAAGCGATATATTCCACTAGAAATATATATATATATATATATATATATATATATATACATGTATATGTAGGGAATAAAAGATAAGGCACAACCGAATATGACACTCTAATTTGTTTCATTCCCTTTTCTGTATGTGAGAGTGCTTACCATTAATTTTCTTTTTTTATGTTAAGAGTTATTTGTTACTAGAAAAGGATCTGTAAATTTTTGTTCTTTTGTATATTTTTCCTCTTTTTACGAAATGAATTATTTAGGCTCATTTATTTGGACAAATTGTGCATGATTTTCTTACTCCTTAATTTTTCTTATATATAATTTTTTTGAAATGTTTTCTAGTATTGTTGAAAAGACAGCAAGGACATTTATTTTATAATGTTTTAGTTTCAAATGACGCATGTAAATAAAAAAGGGTATCGCACCTAGATATGTTATTTTTAAATAATAATTATTATTTTTATTATTATTATTATTGTTCTGATTACTGTTACTATTATTATTATTATTATTATTATTATTATTACTATTATTATTATTATTTATATTTATTAATAAGTCTAAAGTTTCATTGTAATTTTTATTTTTGTTGTAAATGGTATTTAAATTTTTATTTAACGGTTTGAAAAACTAGCTCCTAATAAAACAAAATTTTAAAGTGAGAACATATTTTTTCTACGAAAACATTTTTTTGTATATACCTCAGCGTATATGTATTTGTTAAACAATTTCATAGTTTTATTGTTGTTATAGTTTTATTTCGAAATCCGTGCTTTCATGTTATTTATATGTCGTCTTCATTTTTATTTCTAATAAGTTTTTTTATTCATTTGACTTTTATCTACTTTACTCATACATCTTTCACTGTAGTGTTGCAGCGAATATTATCAACATCACTTCAACGTTACACCATTTCCAATATGCTACTTATGTCACATCGATTTTAAATGATGACTATCAGGGTGCTCTTTTATAATATATATGAATGATTAAAAATATCCAATAATATCTTAGAATTCAAAGCATCTCCTCAGAATAAAGCAGTACTTTTACCTTTAACCTTTAAATGCTAATTAATTATAAATACTAAATTAAAAAGTGTTATATTTGATGTGTTATTATTACAGTCTATCCCTGTAAATTTTCACATTTTATTATTTGATTACTGTATTATGAAGTTGCATAAAATGGGGGATTTTTTTAGAAAAAGGGGTAAAAAACGAAAAAATTTATTTTAACAGTTTAAAATTCTAAAAAAAATTAATTCATCATTTTTTCATCATTAATTCATCAATCCAATAATTGCATTGACTAGCAGTAATCAAACAAAATATCCAAAGGTGGGTTAAAAGTTAGTTCGAATTTAGTTTTGCACTGAGAAAAATAATTTCAACGAATGAAGTACATTGAATGAAATTCGGTGATTTTTTCCAAGAATTCTTTAATTCAACGTACGTATTCGTTGTTTCAAATAACATATTCATTAAAATTCAGCGAAAAAGTTAAGGCGCTTATGATCAGTACACTAAAGTCATTCGTTAAATATATTTCTTAATAAAATAAGTAAATCACTTATTAGTTATACATAAAAATAGTGACTCAACATAAAATTCGTACTAATACATTGATTGAATAAAGAAGAATCATTACTCAAAGAACAAGTATATTGAATCAAAGAACTCTTTGTTAAATTATATTAAGATAATCGAATTCATTCATTGCTTTCTAATGGAAAAAATAGTAAAGCGAAAACAAGAAGACGAAAACAACCCAGTTTGTATTTGTCGCTTAAAAAGAAATGATAAAAATAATGATAAGTTTTTGTTATTTATTCACACAGGAGAATTCGAGCAGCAGCAATGAATACAACGAACTAAAAGAATTACTCAAAAGTTGAAATTTGGACACTTTCCTTCTTAACATGTTAGTTTAATAATATTTATAAGTAGGCTTTAAAATATTATATTTAACTCATATTTGTGTAGATAAAAAAATTTAGATGCAGAAGAATGCGTTATTAGTCGAAAATACGAGATATTCAAAAATATCTTAAATACAAAAACCAAGAGGATTCTATTCGTAAGTATTCATACATACATCATATATATTAATTTAAATCTTAATAAATATATATTACAGATTGATCAAAATTTGGACGCTACATCCGACGATGGTCAAGATATTCTTTTTAACCACTAAAACCACAAATATACTCTAAAAAAAAGTTGTATGCGCATCAAATATGCAACAAAAAATGGAAAATATGATTTAAAAAGTGAAAATATGCACTTAAAAATAAAAAATCAGTAATTAAAAAAAAGAACAGAAATATATGTGTTTCATTAAAACAAAGTGTGTTATTAATATCTGAATGTTATAAATTAAGGAAAAGCTGAAATTTATTAACTGTGCCGAAATACGATTCTCTATTTTTTTATTATATCACATAAAAATCTTATTTATCTTCCATTTGCTTATCAATCTAATTCTACGAATTACTAGTTCGAAATTATCAAAAGTGTTATATGCTTTCATTAAAAAATATTGTTTTTACAACTGATACTATTCTAATACAACTGATGATATTCAGGCAAGTTTAAAAGCTAATAGATCCTCTATATTATATTTCAAAAATAGCTTTAAAGAAGTTCATTTAATAATGGCTTAAATGATATAAATTAATCTGTTTCTAAATCTTTAATCTTGTTGCAATAAGTCAAGGTCCTCAGCGGTAAAATGGTATCCATTAAAATTAATTTCAGATACTAAAACTTTTGATTTTCTTGTTTTTTTTATAAAATCTAATTTCAAATCTTCTCACGAGGTATAAAATGTTATCCCTAAAATACACCAAAAATCGCTAATACAGCAATATGCCATTAAGGGTAAAATATACAAAAATATGCATTTACAAATCGATGCCATAATGTTTTATTTGCTCTGAAACAGATAAATATTTTATCAATGGCTTCATTCAATGTCCAGAAAAACATGCAATTGCATTTTTGTGGTTTCCCTGTTTATAACTTTCCGGAACATTTCATGGAAATAAGGGAATTCCACAGACAAAAAATAATGTGAAAGATAACTATTAAAAATATTTTATGTTATTTGAACGATTTGAGTAATTTTATTTATTAACGAATATTATAATCTATTTTTTTTAGGATGATGTCGTTGCCATATTAATGTGGTGTCTACAGAAATATTTAATATCATTATTGAGCAATATAGAGGAAAACAAGAAGTACTTTGTAAAGTAAATGAAAAAAGCAAACAAGAAGTTCACGATGACATCTGCAGCATATATTTTATTTATTTAGATTATTTAGTAAAATGTAATATAAACACTGTGTCTATATTAAGAGAATTATATTTAAGTTTTCCTTATATTAATTGAATGTAATAAAGTTTAATAATTTACTTTGAAATAAAGTGAATAGTGAAAGTACAGAACAGGCCTATTATAATATATTTTCAATGTATACATTCATTGGGACAACGTATGAGTTAATTTAAATCAATGGAACTTTCATTGAAATTATTTGCTTTATTCAACGAACGTCTTCATTAAACCGGTACACGAGTAAACTGTTAATGTATGTTAATACATTACGTTAATACATTACGTACGTACAACGAACTTTTTCTACATTTTTGATGACAGTGGTAAAAAAATATCGCAGAAAGATAAAGGTGGGAGACGTAAGTTTTCTTAGCAGAATCAGGAAGGTAGAAAAATTAATTTTTACTAAATGTGGGGTAAAAACCGGATATTGCATCCAATTTACATTTTAGTTCACAATTTGTAAAAAAAGAATATTTAGTATATATTTAAAATTTAATTTTAACTTTAAATAAAAGAATTAAATGTTAATTAATAATTAATCCTATATACATATGTAGATATTCTTTACTATATAAAGTGGTACATATTCCTATAAACGCATTTACAATTTTTGTTTTTCTTAACCAAAAACAATTTTTTGTTGATACAATAACTTGCGATATAACGGTACTTTTTTATGTACGAAATGTTTGTTTCTTGTTGTTGCTGTTCTCTATATTTTAGCAATCGGAACAAATTGGTGATCATTTTAGTGGAATATTCTTATAAACGGAATCTAAAAAAATTTGCCTGGAAATTTATTGCAAAAAATATTAAAAAATTTTAATAGTTTTAGTTGTTTTTCTCACTTAACGTAAATTTCTAATGACAACATCTCTATTTATTGGAAATATTTTTTTTTTAATTGAGAAATTTCTACAGCTTAAAGAATGCCTAAAGGAACTTTTCTTATAGTGTAGGAAAAAATTTAAATTCAATTTTTTCGTGACCAGGGCTGTTTTAACAGAGAAACTGGATGAAAGATTAACAATTCGGAAGGAGTTATTTCTTAAGAAAAGGCGGAAATTAGGAGTGAGGAAACTAACAAAAGGTAATAAAAAATTAACAAAAACGGAAATTAATAAAATAAAAGAAAATGTCACTCACAATAAATTAAATGCTACACAAATTTAAATTTAACTTGACCTTCCTGCCACTTCCAAATATGTTGCATATATTTGACGAACAGATGGTAATATAAAATAACATAAAATAGAAGAAATCAAAATGTAAGCCAAAGTAAAATCGTTTAAAATTTGCGCGCAAATACATGAAATTGATGAGTGAAATAAGGTAATCTTTTCTGATGAAAATAAATTCAATTTTAACGGTCCCGATTCATATTCTTGCTACTAGCATGACTTGAGGCGGAACAAATTTTGTATGTTGAAACGCAATATGATGGAGGCAGCGTTATGGTTTGGTCAGCATTTTGCGCTGCAGGAAAATCAAAAATATGTTCTGTTAAAACTAAAATGAACAATGAAATTTATAATGAACTGTTGAAAGATGCCCTTCTTTCATTTATGGATAATAGAATAGATGAAGATTACATATTCGAACAGGATAACGCAGCAATCCATATCTGGAACCAATCTAAATGAACACAGTATTCCACAATTAGATTGGCCGGCTTGCAGTCTTATTTTAAATCCAATGGAGAATTTGTGGGGTATATGGCCAGTAAAATGCACAGGATGAAACCATAATGGCAATAACAGAGTTAAAATTAAAAAATTGGAAAAAAAATGTATAGTGATTTTCTTAAAAAAAAAAATATTCGATTCTCTCTGGCATTGATTCGACTAATTTTTGAAGAAAATCACTGTAAAGTTTTGAAGTTATCCAAAACAAAGGTTCATCAAATCATTACTAATAATGCTAAATTGGTTCATTAGTTTAATTGAATATATGGGAAAATGTCATAAAAATGATATTAAACTACTAAAATTACGATAAAAAAAATTTAGTATACGTTTTAATTTTTAAGTGAAGTCAATAAATAATTTAAAAAGTTAATTTGTAGCACCTTGATTATTTTTTGCCCCCATTTTTGGTAAATTGATTTAGAAAATTTATATTTGGTTATAGAAATATGCATCAGTATGTGCTAAAGAACTTAAGTCGGTTGAATAATATGACTACCCATATATTTCAAATAATCTTATTTTGTAAAATGGGCGTAAATAGAGTGGGTCGCATTTAATAAAAATCCGACATAATATTTAACAGAAGCATTATATAAAGCAATAATTAACCACAAATAAATTGAATATTACCTATCTAAATTTTTTTTACTTTCACATATAATAAAAAATTGCAATATAATATCCGAACTTTAAGATTTCATAAAATCGAAATTCGATTTAACATTTCAAAACCGTTTGGAGGTTTTATTAATCCGATGGTATACTTTCATTTCGCGTTGGAATTATTGAGGTAATATTCGATGACTCAAAAGTTGTTGCATAGTATAACTGATACTTTAGCAAATCGATATTGAGTTTTATAAAATTACACAGGTCAACAAAAATTTTATAAGAAATAATTTTGGGTATAAAGTTAAATAAAGTATTTTCATCGCGTCGCGGTCATAATCAAGTATGTGATAGAAAGCGATATCTAAAAAGAAACGAATTAATTTGAAATTAAAAAAAATGAGTGATTATATTATTACATAAATTTTTAAATTTCTCTTATACTATTTGGTTATTTTTCACATAAGCTATATTTCGAAAAAATAAAATAAGGTATTGTAGTCAAAATGATTATTAAAATCGATCGGTTTCATTACATATACCTTAACGGGTTTTAAATTTGACATTTCTTAGTGATTTTAACTTTCTTTGCGTTAGTCAACCAACAAAGCTGAATTTAATTTTTCATATCGAGCGGTCATTGGTACCAATGTCTTTTGAAAAAAGTTAGTGTGAGCCCAAGAAGTGTGTTATCAACTATATGTGGCATTTTAACTTATAATAAGCTTTCAACAATTTATCATATTGCGGAGCTTCATGGTTTGATCTAGGATTTTCTCTGTCCGAATTCAGAGCTTTTTGCAGAAAAATGCTGCTATGTGACTGTTGTTTTAAAGAACAAAACTTGGCACCCGTTGGTCCATCCATAATTCTCCTTAATAAGTTTTTATTTTGCAAATTCTTCTTTTACACCTTCTTTGAGCCATTAATTTTCTAACGTTGTATGCTGCGTGAAAGGAAATTTTTAATCGTTTTAACTTTTAGAACTCCTAATTAAATAGTGCGAGTTGGATACCCCATTGGTATAAATTTAGATTATATAATTGTCTACTACTTACTTAAACAATTATATAATCTATAAATTCCTTGGAAAGCCCATTTTATTAGTCGTCAATGTATAAAATTTGAAACGTTATGGAACGAAACTAATTCGCAACACATTTAATATAATATTTTTTTGTGTTGACATGTGCAAGTTTTTTTATTTTTGGAATTTGAATCGGCTACATAATCATTTATTTTATCATTATCTTTCGATTTATTAAAAATTCTGTGGGTCAGAAAAGCTTCAGAAGCATTTGAATACGTTCATTTTGAAGCTATTTTTTTACTAAAAGATTAAGTGCTTTATACATACAAAAATGTTTTATACATAAACTGTGTTGAATAATATTATTGGCAAACAGTAGATACGCTTTTTTATGATTAGTTTCAATTAAAAAAAATTTACAATACATTAACCTATCGTGTTTAAATTACAAAAGGCTGTAACCGCCTATTTAGAGGAGAAGCAAATAACGGAATTAAAAGAAATTAAATCACACTCTCAAAGTAATTTTTTCTGACTTTTTTATTATTATTTTTTTAATATGCCACTTTTTTGAGAATATGTAATTTGGAACAGAGTATCATAGATGGTGAAATTCCACATTTTGAATTTTCTTCTTTCAAAACGCCAAACAACAAAATTTACCTTGGCCCAAATATTTCGTTTAGTCGACTAGTCCAGACTGGTTCTAACCAGATTCACAAGTTTTAATTGTCCCTCTTTACGTATGAGTATTGTTTATATTTTTGGTATAATTATATTACTCATACGTCTGTTATGCCACTGTATTATGCAGTGTTAACGTTGAAAGTTTTTAAAAAGTGTCCAAAAAAGCCGATTTGTAACTGCTTTAATATCTAAAAACTCAAATTTATATATATATATATATATATATATATATATATATGGTATTTCAACAAATCTTCTAACTTTTCAACAAAACTACTAATTAAATTTTATTACTAACAAAATTCCTTTTTTTTTTGTAAAGAAAAAAAAAATGATTTACTCGTAAAAGTAGTTAACATGAAATTCTCTTTGAATTAATTAAATTTTTGTACTTTTGTATGAGGTCTTTACTCTTATAAATTCGCGTCTAACAAATTTAGGACGAAAAGCAAGGATTCACAAGTATTGACCTGTTATACAATTCTGCAGAGGCACTGTTATGAGCCAAATTAAAAATTTTAATTAGGATATAGTCATTCATCAAATCTATTTTTTTAATGTTCACAACCCAGTCCAAAAAGATTCGGCCTTTAGTTTTTAACAGTTTCACTTCATTTATAAATTTTTCTGGATCTTTTTTTATGTCTCCATTTAGTGAAACAATCTAAAATAATTAATTTCTTCATTGGAATCAGCATATAATGGATCGAGATATTTCAAACAATTTAGTTTCTCCCGATTTATCACATACTCTTAAAAATTAGCTACTTACTTCCATTTTAAAAAAGGGTCCAAAAAAGTGACCAGATAGTTGAAAAAGGTGCAAATGGTACCTAAAGTCACTAAACGGTGGCGCTGGTGTTATATAATTTGATAAGTCTTTTAATTGAAGTAATAGGTAGCATCAATTGAGGAACAGTGGCTTAATCAAGCCAGAAGGTCGCTTGCAATTTAAAGGTAAGAAATACACTGAAGTTTTAAAATTAAATTTAGAGAAATATATTAACATTACATTATCCAGATTTAAAAATAAATTTATTGGAAATGGTGTTATTGTTTACTCAATAGCCTTTGATAATATTTCTCATTCCTTTTACGCTTTTATGCTTGTCTTTTGAAAATAGCAATGAAAATAAATTCAAATGATTTATTTAAGACATTTTTGATTTATTTGATTTTTATGGCTAAAGTTACAACTCAAAAGTTCCAAGTATAGTTTGCAATATTTTTTTTTTTATTTCTTTAAACACTTAAGAAAAAATGTAAAGTATTTGACAAAAATATTTTAAATATTGCTATTTTAAAAGAAATCTGTAAACTTAGTTTGATTCTATTTATTTATTTTTTTATTCTCTTTTTACTTGCCTTCCTTTGAATATAAAATTTTTCACTATTAATTTGTTTATATGCTTGTTGTTGTATATATCGGCTATTTTAAATATTAATTTTATTAATTAGTTCTGGACTTAGTATTATAAAACATGGTATTTTGTCCTTTGATTTCTTTTTTTTTTTTTTTTTTTGATTTACTCAGCAAAAATTTTAGTTGCCATTTAATGAGTTAAAAAGTTAATATAATTATTCTTTACTGCTTATACTACTATTTACCCTATATTACTACAAGTAGGCATTTTTGGAAGTTATTACCTGGTTGTCATTACAAGAACTAATTACTTACAAGCTGTTCAGTAACTTAATGATTTTAAAGCATTATAGAAATTACTATTAGTAAAAAGAATTGGAACTAGTTACATTTTAGGCTACAAATAACTAATAAAATATCCGAATATTAAAAGGGAATATTCTTATTTTTTTAACTTGGAAAGTTTTTATATATTTTATTTTCAAAAACTTAAAATTTTTATGTATTTATCCCTTATCTAAATATATGAATTGCTAAACTGAATTAAAAAAATCAATAAAAAGTAGAATTCTCTAATATCTGATCATAAACAAGTAATTACATACCGAGTTTCAAATAAATAGTTACTAAATAATTTCTATGTTATACAGATAGTATGCTGTTGTCATTGAAAAGTAACCAGTTTTTGCTGGGTACTTATATATATTTGTAATATAGTTTTAAGTTTAATGGCAATACAAGTGTATATACATTTCTTTCGTAATAAATTATATGTTAGTCAATTAAATCAGGCATATGGAAAGGAAGACCTATTATTTACAAAAGCTCTTTCCGGTAACATAAACTATTCCAAAAATTATAACGCTATGATTGTATTTTTTTAATTTTGAGAGTTACTTTTTATTTTCATTTGGAATATTATTAAATTATTCGCAATATCTAGCTTATTTATTCTACTTTAATCTAATTTAAGCATTTAGTATAGATTTAGCACTCTACCACCTACCGAGCAGCTATTGTTGTTATCTTGTTAACAAAAGTGTTGGCAGTTTTGCCTAAACCAATAAAAACATATTCGCACTTACTCACACTTTTTTGTATTTAAAAGAGAGAAAAAAATCAAAATATTCATGATAAATAAATACTTTGTTTAAGGTTTTCTTTTATACAATATCTCTTGCATTTCTAAGTAAGCTCAAAAAAATTGTTAGTTTGTTACAATGGGCAAATAAATCAAATCATATAATAAAAGCCTCCCACATTTTAATCTTATAACCTTATAATTTTTGAGCAAAATAAAATTTTTTCGATGTAAAATTTATACATTTATTAAATAAAAAATTGTAATATACCCTCAAAATTTCGAGTTATTCACAAAAAATATTTCTGCGTAGGTTCTATAGTACAAATACATATAAGTACGCCAGGACAGTATCTTCTCGTATTGTGTTACAAACTTAAAAATAACTCCAAAACAAATAAACATTTATTTTTCATTCAATTTCTAGGAAATTTTTCTCAAAATACTTACACTTAATCAAATATATTTCTAATTATGTTACTCTTTAGTCTATTTTTCTCTTTTAAACTCCTAGAAAATATAAGAAACACTATTTATTTTGGTCAAATAGTACAAGTAAATTTTTAAATAATTTCTAAAATTTGTTTCCATAATTTTTCGAGTTCAGCTGCGATTTATTAAATTTTTTTCTGTAAAAGCCATTGCAACGATGTAATAATTTTTAAAATCAGTTTCAAGGCCATTTTTGTTGTGAACATAACCAAACTTAATCTTTTTAAATTGGACAAAAACTGTAGAACTTATTTGATTTTACCTGTAAAAATTTAGAAAAACTTATCGGACACTTTTAATTTTATCATCAAAAAGTAAAAACCAAAATATATGTAGAACTTTCTAATAAAGTTTAGAAAATACTTGATAACTTTTTGAGTTTTCAAGTGATTTATATTGGGATATCTCGTTTTATTCTAAACAAAATAATATTTCAAACTCCGTAAACAAACACGTGTAAGCGCAGAGAAAAAATATAGTTGTAGTGACCATAATCTAAGAGTAACATATTATGATTGGAACATATGATCACAGCGAAAAATAGAAATGATTATAAGTAATAATTATTATTATTCCATTTTGTCTTATTGTGTCCGATATTATGTTTTTTCATGTTATGATTCTGGTTTTACATTATTATCCCATTCTATCAGATTATGATTTGATGTCATTATATTATTATTCGATCTTATTATATTATTATACCACATTGTCATATTATTATTCTATTTTTTCATATTATTATCCCATATTATCATATACAGTTATGCAATCATATCATTTTATTATTTCATTTTGTCATATTATTATTCCATCTTATAATATATTAAAATAAAATGTATTAATAAAAAAAATATACTTTTATAAATTTTATTGAAAATAATAAAGAAAAGAGTTAGAAAAAAAAGAAAAATGTTTACATATTTTTTCGATCATTAATTATATTCATTTGTACCACCATATGTAGTTCAAATGCAAAATGTGTTTTTTTAACTAGTTAATCAAGATTTTATATCGCTTAAATAACACCGAGTATGACCAAACCTTGCCTATTTACATTTATTCATATAAAAACTAAATGAGATTTACAATTAAAAACAAACATTAAAAACAAAATATATTTGAAAACAAAAAAAATATTGAATTTTTCACTAATTTTGTGGAATGGATAAGTATTATTTTTAATTAAAATATTTTATTGTTATGGGAATAATAATATTAATACGGTTTAAAAACAGAATATGGTTTAAGAACAAGGAATAGACTGCAAATATTTAATGTTTCTGGTAAAAATATTTAAAAGCTGAAAAAGTTATATTTTTTCAGTCAACCATATTAAAATTTTTGTTGAGAGTATACATTAAATGACAAAATTTTAACAAAGTCATAGTTATCATGAACACAGAGTTAATAAAATTCGAGAGAATTAACAATGAAAACATAATATTATTGTAGTGATAATACTGTAACTATGTTTTTCTATGCGTGTAGTCTTTTAGAAAAAATCAAAAAAATTTATATAAAAATCAATCAAAAAAAGGAGATTAAAAATAATGAATAATTTATTATTTAATTTGATTTTATATAGAAGATGGTAATACAATTCAAAAACTACGTCCTTCTGCTTTAAAAACCAATTTAAAAATCTGAAATTGGCTAAGATCTAAGATATAATACTTAGAAGGTCGATTTTCGAGTGAAAGTAAAAAGTTCCATTTTTTAGTTGCATGTAATTTTTGCTTCAAAATTTTTAATTTTTTTTTTTTTTTAATAAATTTAATGAGTCATATATGAATCAAAGAACAAATCATTTCTTCACTGAACTGTTAATATTTGATTTGATGGATTAAAATATTATAACAGAAAAAAATTGTTGATTCATATATGTATCACGGCACAATAAAGGGTTAACACTAAATAATACATTGACAATGGAAATGACAAAAGAAAAAATATATATTCCTAAAGGCGTCGCCTAAGTTTGTTTTTTAGCTAGAAGCTGTTTCATAACAGTAGCACATTAAGTTTAAGAAATTGTTTATAACAGATTAGAGAGTGAAAAAATCTAAGTTAGTAGAAATGAGTTTTGAAAGTGAAAACTATGTTTAAAAAAATATATTGTTTAATTAATTTAAAAAACAATGATTCAGGAAATTGCACAGTATTCATAAAATGTGAACGGGAAGGAACTTAGCACCAAATCAATTTGTGTGGTTATCAAAAATATTATTTAATTATAAAAAAATCCCGTGACTTTTTTGCTACTTATTCATAAAAAAAAAACATATTTCAGAATATATATGAAATTACAGGTTATTAAAAAAATCAGATTCGCGTATGTTACACGTCAAATTCCATCTAGTTCATCTACTTTTTTTTAGAGAAGAAAAGCATTTTTTACCCACCAGTGTAATGAATGTATCTCCACTTAATTGTAGGGTACTTTCACTTAATTGTGAATAAAATCAAAACTTTTGCATCAATTTTGATGATACATGGAAACTTTTCATTATTCGTAGCGTTACCAATTTTATGATAATGGATACCATAAATCATAATTTCTTAATAGAAATTTTAAGGAAAAGAAATTTTTAATTTTGCATGAAAAAAAATTTGTTTAACACTAATTTCTGAATAACTCCCAAACTATTAAATAGTTAAAAAATAATGTAAGGAGGACTTAACGGCAATTTTGGTTGCATCATCTAAATAGGACTAACTGTTCTATATATATATATATATATATATATATATTTTACTATATATATATATATATATATATATATATATAGTAAAATATACTTGTTTATCGAGTTGCTAATGGGAAAATTTTAGACATGCCCCAAAAAAAGCAGGACCTGATTGAAAAAATGAAGGCATATTCGTTTTCATCAAGACAAATTATATATAGCCCACCTATTCTTGTTTAAGGGAGGATTTTTTTCCTTAGTGGGTATAATCAATTTTTTTTGGAAATATCTTTTAATCGGTTAGTAGGGTTTAACTAATATTTCACGTGTGTATAGCAAAGGAGCGTATAAATTAAGTCTAGAAGGAGAACCTAACATACCCCTCAGAAACGGAGGTACGGGGGCTCATAATTGGACACCTCTGACGATTTCAAATATAAAATCTTTTTCGATAAGTGATTTCAACCACTTTGCGGTTTTATAATGTACAGAATTTGTGTAGCACGGAACTTACGACTTCTTTTGTTGGTGTTTGTATAATTTTAGCAGATTTTTTGATTTTTTTTTGTGATTTTTTTCACGTTTTGGTAATTTTGATTTTATTTTAGCGATTTTTCTTCTTTTTCATTGTGTATTACTTTTCTTAAGTTCAATATAAGTGCTTGACTACAAATACAATAACAGCAAATCTATATTGTTATTGTCATGTGACTACTAGTGAAGAAAATAAAAAAAAAAACAACAATAAGAACAAGTTTATATTAAAAAGATTTTCAGCCGATATCTCTGCTACTATTTTGGGATCGATATAGCTGATTTCTTCAGAAAAAATTATAAAAGGTAAACAGAATATACCTAAATGCCGAAATTATGTGATATACCTAAATTAACGCTAAAACAACTGACACATGAGCAGGCGGTGTTATTTCGACTTCTCTTCATATAAGAACCCAGAATATAAATCGTCAACTAAAATGCAAAAGGGTCAAACAAAATCTTATTTAGATTTTAAACAATAATATATATTATAAATTATCTCCCTAAAATAAATTTATCGTACATATATTATATACTGAAAATCTAGTCACAAATTACGTTCCTATACACTAACTTTTTTCATTAATTTATTTATTATGAAAATAATTTCTAGTATTTACACATTCATTCATGCGAAAAAACTATAAACTTACTTATTCAAATTGTTTTTGAAATTTACTCAAATAGGAGAAAAATAATGTATTAAGAAATTTTTAAAACACATTGTAATAAATGTTAACTTCAAGCATTTCCAAATACTTTAAAAATTTAATCAATGTCAGAAACATCTAAACATTCTAATGAAATGAAAGACAAATCTACATGTACAATGTTTACAACATTTCCGATTATTTTTTTATTCCCTTGTTACCATGACTTATTCTTCCCTTATTACATGTAAAGTAAAGAAAATTGTCTTAAACTCTTGTGAAAACAAAAGTATTTAATTCATACCTCGCACAGATTTCGCACTTTTATATCCTTCCTAAACACTTATATATACATACTTATACTTAAACACACGTTCACATATTTTGTTCATAAATTTCGAAAGAAAAACAAAATGAAAGAAAAGAAAAAACATGTTAAATCGTACTTAGCCTATTTGTTAATATGGTATTTGTGACTTGTGCATACGAGTAGATCCTTTGGTATCATACATATTTATGCGAATTTTCTCTTCCCAGTCTGTCTTTTTGTTTATAAGAATGTATCCTGTGTAGCTAAGTATGAGAGAGTGGTTGGGTATCAGTGTTGCCAGTTTAGCCTTTTTAAGGCTAAATCTAAAATTTTTGTTTTGCTTTTGGCCTCAATATTTTTATTTTTTTACTGTTCATTTCATTGGGTATATTTTTAATATATTCGTTTATTACAATATGTATAAAAACCTATAACAAAAAACTAATGATAACGTAGAAAAACCAATTTTTAAAATATATATAAAAAAATAGAAACATTTTTAGGGCCTTTTCTTGGGGCGGGGGGTGTATTAGCCTTTTTAACTTTTTTTTAAAGTTCAATTTAGCCTCTTTTTTTCTCACCTGCTGACAACACTTTTGGATATGTATGAATATGCTTTGAAAATATTAACATTGAACAAATGAGAGTTGTTTTTCCATCACATTTCTTGATTTTATTTTTATTGTCAGCAAACAACTTTGCTAAAGTAGTATAAAAAAATATTATTACTATTATCGAATAATAATTAAATGACTGAAATCTTTAAATATATTTTAAATTTTTAGAATTGATCAAACTTTTAAATTAAATTTGGTTATTTCACTTTATTTAGAAGATCAAATATTTGTTTTAACGCTTATTTGATTTTCTTAAAATTTTAATTTAGTATTAGTTTAAAGAACTAATACCTTAATTTTTCTGACTTTCACATACTATCAAATAATTTCTTTGAGTTTAGTTTAACTAGAAAAATATAGAGAAAAATAGAAACAGAAATATTTATCATTAATGTTGTAAACATTTTGTTAAGTCAGTGTGCTTAAGTGTTAAATCTATTTATTCCTTTTATCCTTGAACTGTTCAAGTGTTGGCCATATACTATACAAAGACATTAACATTTTTGCACAATCACATACTTGTTTTAATCTATAATTTAATTGCTTCATATTTTGATTTAAAAACTGTTTATTAAATTTGCTAAGAAAAATCTGAAGTAACAAGTCGTTTGTAACTTTATTGGTTCAATGATGTCTATCACGAGCATATTATTTGTGCTAGATTTTTCGCCATCTGAACAAAATTCTTGAAAATATTGTATTTAGGTAATAACCTAAGACATATTGTAGAGAGAATCGACAGTGGTCAAATCCTGTACTTCATAAATAATAGAGACTTTCATCATAATTGTCCTTTACAAATAAGGCAGAAGTGAAATATAAAGTACTGGGCACTTCCACATAGACCAACTTATAGCTATCTATTTAGCATATGGTTGCAATTCAAACCTAAATCTGTAAACTTTGTCTATTTACCTAGTAAAGTTGTTCTACATCATTTGATAATCTCGTTTGACAATTTTTCTAGGTCAAAATCCGTAAAAAATTGTTTCATAATGAATTGAATTTAAAAGAATTTTTTCTCATTTATTTTAGTTAAAAAAATCAGCAGACGTGATAACGATAACCAGTGTTGCCAGGAGGTGAGCAAAAAGAGGCTAAATAGAACTTTAGAAAAGGTCAAAAAAGCCCTAAAAAGAAGAAAAAAGTTAATTTTTTTTTAAATTTAGAAACTTATTTTTTTCTCGTTCTTATTATATGTGTTTAAATTTTTCTAAAGTATCTATACAAATATATAATACCCAGCAAAATGACATAATGAAAAATAGCATTGGGCCTATATAAGCCTTATATTAAGAGAGAAATAGCTAGATGGAATACCGGACATCGTCATCTCGACTACGGAAGTTATTTTAAACTGAAAGTTGCACTTTGAGATGAGTGTTGCACCAATTTATTTATGCGTTATAAACATCAGCATAAACACATATTAGCCCAACCTCCCATGGTGTAATAATTTAAAAAAAATTCATTCTAACAATATAAAAATTCCATTCATACAATATAAAATATTTTTTTTTTAAATTTGCAAAAAAAAAAAACGTTGCATTAAGCGCAAACTTATTTTTCTTAATTTCACATTTAAAAGACTTCTTCTTTTTAACGATACGAAATACTAATGCTGAAATTTGTTAGTTTAGCTAATGCCAGGTTTTGTTCAGGGCGACCCCAATGTGCAATGTTTTGAAGAGATTTTTCTTCATACTTTTAACTAACGATTTTCAAGTTTTTTATTAATAAGACTTTAAAAATTATGTTCATAAATAATTTCTATGGTTGATAAAGTACTTTTTAATAGTTATTTTGTAATAGCAAAGAAAAAATTATTTTCTTCGTTGTTAAAATTCCAACATTTTAGCCTCTTTAAGGCAATTTTAAGAAACAAAAAATGCCAGAAACTGTAAAAAATGAAGAACAGGAAAATTTTTCCAACTTAAAATTTGATTATATCAAATAAATGAATTAAGAATTTATGTGAAAAATAAAATTTTACTTAAATTTTATTTTTAGTATTTTTTTTTTTTTTTTCTTAAATATATTTATTTAATTATAATAATAATGAAACAACCGTGTTAATTGAAAAATATACGGTATTAATTTTTTCTGTAAGAAAATTGTTTAATTTAAATATTATTTAGATTTTCCAACTAAGTAGAGCAATAAAAATTGTGACAAAATAGTTTGTCGAAGATCCGAATTTCTGCACAATTATATATTGGGAGATTATAATGCGTTTGCGCTAATGTTTGTAAAATTCCGAAAATAAATTGAAATCCTTTACCATAAAGTATTATTTCTGAGACGATTTAATAGAGGCTGTAATTTTGACGATAACTCAACTAAATTCCACAAACGTGATATAGCACAAAATTGTATATGATCGGTTTATTATTTCAACAAACCTCTATAAAAATATCTCCCATCGTTAAGGGTTTAACGATCATAACTACACTGCAAAAGAAATGAATCAAGAACAGCTACAAATTTTGTGGAATCACTTGAGAAATTTTAGTTTCATTCCACTATCCATCAAACGTAACATATAGACGACCAAAGAAAATATGCTTCTCTAAGGAGTTTTAGATTGTCTAAGTAAAAAAGAAAATATGTCAATTGTATTTTCTAGAGAAGAAATAGGCTAGAAGTTGTTAAAATAAATAAGTAAATAAATAAATCAACCCGCACACAACCATTGGAAAACAAGGTACAAAGAGAAGAAGTACAGAAAGTATCTGAAATGATTGTAGCTACTGCATGACGACAGATCACGAAAATTACAAATATGTGCGTACGGCAAAAGTTGTGTTCCTTAACAAAATTAAAATGTATAACAAAACAAAATTATAATTTATAAAGGAGTATTATGGATGGGATCCAGGTTGCGAGGCAAAGACAACGAAAAATAGTACCTACTTTTTAAGCCTAATATATATAACATTTTTAAAAAGCTTGGAAATAAATGTCGCTGTTTTATAAAAAAGTGTCCTGTTATCTCACAAAACAGAGTCGTGATGGATTTTTTTTTATTTAACTCTATATAATACGTATATCAGGTACATGGAATATGAATTACGAAAAATAATTTTTCTATCCTTTTGTTGACTTGCGTAATTATTTATTTACAAAATTTTGTAAGTATAAGAAATAAAATACACAAAATAATACTGATTCTGTCGCACGGGATTTCTTGGTAGTTTATTTTATGGCTATAAAAAGCAAATCTTTCCGAAAAGAAATCTGTACAGAAATTATGACGATTTGAGCAAGAATATATATTTTCCATCGTACCTTAACTGGAGTCGTTATTTCTAAAGACACTGTTGGTATCGGGAGTCCAAAATTATCCCATTCGCAAAAAATTCTAATATGGCTTTATACACAAATTGTGATCAATGTTGCCAGTTTAGGCTTTTAAGTCTAAATTTAGCCTTTTCTTCTTTTAGCTACAAAATTTTTCTTTTAGCTTCCAGCTCTTTTTAGCCTTTTTTGATTCTTAAAATTTCCATAAAACAGCCAAAATTTTAGTACTTCAACAAAGAAGAACATAATTTCTTAATTGCTTTTACTATTTTATTTCTATAGCGTCGTTCATCTAAGGATTTTTGTATATTATTTCCGTAGCTAATCACGGGGGTACAGAGTAGACCTGCAAAGTTGGTAACCACTAGTATGCAATTTTTTAAAAAATTCTCCAAAAATTAATTTATGACTTTAATGTAAAAAGCTTTTACACAGAGATAGTCCTTGTAAATCTCTATAAAAAAACATGCATATTTTATCTGTTTTAGTTTCAGAGATATTTAGGTCGAAGCAAATTTTGCACTCATTTTTGGCCTAGAGTTTTAAAGTTTTTTAAACTTGTGGAGTTTTAGTTTAGATCCTATTTTTTTTTTTGATAATATCCATCAGATTTCCCATAAAATTCTAAATAATATTGCTGCAATATTCACATAAATATATCTATCCAGTAAAAAATTATGTTAATCTGAATTTGAAACTTTAAAAATTTCACATTTTCGGGGTTATTTTCCAAAAAGGTGGTAATATTCTCTTACTTCTGCTTCCGGACTACAGAATTTTTGTAATGGTTTCAAAATAAATCGTAACATAAATGCGTGTAAAGCAAAAGCTGAAAAGCTTGGGGCAACAGGTTCCCCCACAAGCCCTATCCAAATTTTTAAATTTTTAAATTTAAAAAAAAAATAATTTTTTATTTTTTTTTCTTTTTTTTTTTTTGTAAAATTCTTTAATGTTACGAATTAAAGAGATCAACCTTACGTTGGTCGAAAACAAAAAAAAAAAAAAATATTTTCTGAGTCACACCCTTTATAACGGCGGGGTGATCATTTGAATGAAAAAAGTCAATTTTTGAAGTAAGTTTTCCCCGTTTTTTTGACAGCTTTTTAAATTCTTTACCTTTAAATAAGTTTTTCTATATTGTGACAAAATGTTATTGGAATATCTCTACCTGTTTAAATTTTATTTAGGTCTAAATTTTAAAATTATTTCTCAAAAATATGCTTAAATCGAAATTTTAAATTTAATTGTAGACGTTTACCGAGACTACTTATATGTAAAATTTTTCTACATTCAAGTCATAAATGAATTTTTAACGAATTTGTAAATAAATTACATACACGAGGTGACCAAATTTGAAGGTCTAACCTGTACCCCATGACCCGCTAGGAGTTTTTGCTCCACCAAATCTATTGGAAAGTATCTCATTTGTGATCGTGTAAAATTTTATTTAGATATATTTAACGGTTCACAAGTTATAGAATTATTTCCAAAAGAATCGTTTTGGGACCACTGTGCGGTTTCAATCTCTAAATAAAATATAACTTAATGAATTTTATAGACTTACTTAATTAATTACTATAGATATTTCTTTTTTAATAAACTTTATTAACCACAAAAAATATTTATTAATATGTTTTAAAAAATATTCTTATAAAATCGAAAGTTCACCGAAAAATTTGGAGGTAATAAATCAAAATTGAATTATAATACAAAAATAATAGAAAAAATAAAAAAAAAAAATTGAACAGCTTAGAATTTCCGATTCTTCTCTGTTAATGTATAAACACAATAAGCCCGGTCCGGATATTTGGCTTGCGATTAAAAAGTTTCTATATCAGAGTTACCCTAATTTAAGCTCCCATAGATGCGCTCGTGAGGGGTATTACATTTCTCTGCTACGCGTATGTGGAATTGTAATTAAATTCAACCAGCCTACCCCACACTATTAACCGGTTTTATACCCTTCACCACAGATGTAAAGGGTATATATAAGTTTATCATTCCATTTGTAATTTCAACAGCTTTCGTCTGAGAGCAAAGCAGTTTACATTTTTTTGGATCCCTATAAGAAACAAAGTTAAAATGATGATATGGCTTCAACAAAATCGGTTCATAAATGGGATATATATTTTAAAAAAACCGGGTTTTTAAAGCGTTTTTCGACTTTTCGAAGCCCTTATATAACGTACGGACTTCATTCTTGCATATATATATAACATTTTTATTTTCTTTTTTTTTTGGATTTCGAATTTTTAAATCAAACAAATCGGTCCATAAATTTTCATTTTAACTTTTTTTAAATTTTTTTAATTCATTTGAAGTAGTTCTTTTTTCATTAAATTTAGTACATAGTACGTCCTCCTATAATATCCCAACATGGGTGAAGGGTATATAAGATTGGTCACAGCCGAATATAAAATTGACTGCATTTGTCTTTGTTGTTTTTTTTTTTTTAATTTTATCTTATATATTATTTAATTTTATCAACTACTGGTTGCTTTGTTTAAATTTATTATATTTATTTAGGTCCATTAAGAATTTCGTAAATGAGTTTCTGTTGTTATTTTGAAATTTTTATAACTGCGTAGTTCCAGCTTTAATGAATTAATGTAATATTTTGGGATTTTTTAGTTTACCTTTGCTTTTTATTTTTAATTTAAAATGACTTTTTGACTCCAAAGATTCCCAACATATATATTATAAAACATCATGAATTCTTATACAATTTTTCTATTACTATTGTAGTCAGCTCATAACGGAAAAAAAAAATAAAAATTAAATAGTAAGTAAAAAGTCAAAGTATCATAACCTTCAACAGTTCTCTTTTTTTTCATGTGGCAGAATTTTTTTCCCTCTCTCCACACTTCAAGAGCAGTGGCTCATAATTTTCATTCATATTCATGACATTTAGTGTAGTAATTTTATAAATCAAATTGTTATTGGATTTTTATTAAATATGTTTATTATGTTTGATTTAATTTTATTTGTGCGTTAATAATATATAATAGCAATAAATAGTTTTGTTTTTGCTTTAGAGTATGTCTTTTATCCCTAAATCCTAAATAGTTGTACAAAAAATAAGTTTGTGTGTAGTTAAGGGTGGAATTTGTGTACTAAATTATTAAATTTGAGAATGTGTTGAAATTTATATATATATATATATATATATATATATATATATATATATATATATATATATATATATATATATATTGAAATAAAGAATAATTCTTTATTAAAGATGAAAAACAAAAGAAGTTTTTCCACAACAACTCCAAGTTAAGAACTTAGAATTTTTAAAATTATAGATTTAAACAAGGGAATCATTAAAATCAGCTACTAAATATTTGCTTTTTAATCAGCAATTTGTTATTATATTTCAATATAAAAAATAGCTTGAAGGCCACGTTAGCTATTTTCATATATACAAACATATTGTTATCAATTAGCCTATTCCTTTCCTCAATCTTTAAAAAATAAAGCTGCACTTAAAAAATCTCTTTATTTCAAAACAGCTTATCAAGGTAAACTGCTCAGTTTTATATTTTTGAATAAAAATAACAAAATTTACATACAACATATCCGAGTTTTGTCATAACAACAATTTTAAAATATTCAAAAGTTCAAAAGAGATTTTATTTTAAGATTTCTTTAACAATATACATATATACATATATATATATGTAAATACTTTTTTCTTACAACGTTCCGTGCATAATTGCAGTAAATATTTTTCTTTTTTTTTCAAACTTAAAATTTACTACTAAATATACATAGTAATACAAAAAAAAAAAAAATAAATAAATGTAAAACAATGCAGAAAAAAAATACAAGGATTGGTGTTGAAGTTGAACTGTGAAATGCTGAAATTCTGAATGAACACACACTTACTCATATGAGCATGTAGTTGTAGTTGTTTGAGTTGTTTTGTTAGCGCAATAAAATGCACAACGATACAAATATAAATAAATGAATGTTCACTTAGAATTGGTTCGAGCGTTGTATTAAAAGGGTAAATATAAAACATTTTAAATAGAGAAACATAAAATGAAAACAAAAACATGTAAGCATTTGTTTGTATGCAGATAAAAGTAAAAATAAAATCCGTTTCAAAATTTTCTCATACATAGGGAGACATGGATACAAGTGTGCATAAAAATAAAAGATTTCAGCAAATTTATAGAATTTTACAGTGAATGGAGGATATTTTGCATAAATAAATTGCTGTATAGAAATTTAATTTATTTGTTATAAAAGAAAAATTGACAAGTCTTTTACGAGCATGATGGTGCACAGAGGAGCTTATAAGAATTTTGCTATTTTTTAAATTGCCTATGATTACTACTTATGTTTTAATATTTAGCACATCATTGTTTATACCTGAAATCTAATATAAATTTACAAAAGCTTTTTAAGATAAGCAAGCCCATTGGGAAGGAAAAAAAGAAAGTTACAAGCATAGACAATGCCAATATAATTCTGCCAGATTAATTTGTATATGCGAGAAACGAAATAAGAAAAAATTACACATAGAAAAAATAATAATTATTCAAATTCAATAAACACAACATATATTACAAAATACAAAAATAATATTATTTCAACAGATTTTCTTTAATTATAGGGGTAAAGTCATAATTATAATATTATTAACGTTCCTGTAAATATAAAGTTAGTTATCTAAATCAATGTGATACTTTAATCTGAATTCAATTAGTTGGCATAACCGAATTAGTTCCATGATTTTTGAACGATTTATTTGTAGTTTCTATTAAAAACGTTTTTATAATACAATAGTTTGAATTTTAAATAAATGAATTTTTAGTTACAATAGCTAGTGGTTAAAAAATTATCGGTCATATTTTGTAATACAAAATCAATTCGGTTACCGTATGTTTAGGTTTCAAGAAAACAAAATGGATAAGACACCGCTAATGCTGATGAAGTGTGTAGGAGCACAGAAAATACGTATTACATTCTGCTGGTGTCTAATTATAGTCCACAAATTCTGCTTTGGTACTGCCAAACAGAGACAAAAAGGCAACTATAAATTTCTTTTGTCATTTTAAAAAAAAATTATTTTTTATTTCTAAATAGTTTTAATTTAAAATAAATATTATTTGTAAATTAATCAAATCCTCTTAAGTTTATTTTAAAAAGGTAAGTAAGTGATGATTTACTAGTTACGGAATTGTGTGTTAATCCTTACATAAGTTGATTTATTGTGCATTTGTTATTTCAACAGATGTTTTGTGAAAATTAATGACTTTATAAGTCTTGCTTCCTGCCTATCAATTCCTGCTTTTTTCCACTTATTAACATTTTTATGACCGACGCTCGCTACTTATTAGTCCAATAGTTCAAGAGGCAAATGAAAACATGATTTGTTTTCTATAAAAAATCTTCTAATTTACTAATTTGGTGATTTTTATAAATTTCATATTCTTACATCCACTTATTTGTTCAGAAGTCTCTTACAAATTCGAAGATAAAGCAGTAAAATTATGTCCTAATTGGTCACAGATCTCACACAAATTACTCTAGTGAATTAAATTTCCTTATACTTCCATCTTCAAGATAAATTTGACAACTATAATGCTAAGAAAAATTTAAGTTAACGTTTTTGCGTAAGTCATATAATAGATCGCTAATTAGAGTTTAGGAGTCGAATGATCATTTATTACTCTCTAAATGAGAATAAGTGGATGTCTTCCAATATCCAAAAGCGGATTCGCAACACAATAATTTTTGATGATCATGATAAAGGTAATCTTTTAGTACCAAGAGCTAAAATAAAACGTTATATCGTAACTTCTACTTAACTTAATTGTAATTGTAAATTATGTTTCTCAATATCATACTAGAACTAATATTAAATTGCATTTCCATAAGAAAATTTACCAATAATAACAATTTTTTTGGAAAAATTACTTTAACAGATAAATTTTCTTAGGTCCCATCGACACATAAGTATTTGGTAATTTCATCAATATCTGAAACAAAAAACATTCCCGTTCAAGTTGGGTTAATACATCGAGAATATATGAGTATGGCAGCTAGATAAGTTCTCTTAAAAACTCTTAACCTTACGTTTCACAGTGGGGTAGAATCGCCAATAATGGCGCTTAATTCGAAGAATGTATATATTGCTTTGTTTATAATTTTGTTGCAATAACTAGCTACTTTAGGCCAATAATGTAACACAATAAAATTAATTAGAATTAAATCATTATTTCACTCATCCCTACTTATAAAATTTTCCCCCTAAAATATATCAAATACTCATAAATATCTTAAAAATTTTTTCTCAGCAAAAACCATACTATCAAATTTCATGAGGTTCGGTTCATAATTAAACATAACTTCCATATAAGATCTACTCACGGAATTATTTTTACGTTCATAATTCCTATATAAGTGATCGCATAAGTGTGTGAATACATATTTAATATAATTTAGTAAAAATAATTCTTATTTAAGTATTAACTTCTCAAAATGATCAGTTCACAAATGACCAGAGATTCCATGTAATCCCCTATCACGTTAAAGCAAATTCTCAGTTATTTTTTCGCCTTAAAGTGACTTAGTAAGATTAAACTTGCTCTACAGTTAAATTTCTGCTTGTTTTAAATATTTTCTAAAAATTCTATCTAAATAAAGTAAACAGTTAAGTAAATTAAACTTTTGTTTGAAATACGAGTATTTATTACTTTAATTTAAAAAAAAAAAAAAAACAAATGTTAAAAAAACAATCATATTTACTTTGACTATGTATTCCATAAAAATACAATGTTTTTTTTTCATTCACGTTCGTCCACAAATTTTTTGAAATTCTATATAAAAATAAAAAAAAAAACTCCATTCTTAGGGGAAAAGAAAGTAAACAAAAAACTATTAAAAATATTTCCGTAGCATTAACTTTTACAAATATTATTCCAAATAACTAGTTTTGACATCTTCATTGTGTACTTTTTATGAATTAAAAATTGCAAAAAGCTGTGACTACATGGAAAGTGAAAAAGAATTAAAGAAGATAATGGTGCAATATTTTGTCTACCTTTATCTAAAATTAATTATTTTTTCAAAACATTAATTTTCAATCAATCGTAATTTTTCTTGATTTTACCCCTTTCTGTCTCTGTGTTTTGTACAGTTGGCCTTTTTGCTGAAAAGCGTGGCAAAAGATAAAAAAAAAATTAAAGAAGAATTTGATAACAGTAATGAGTGAATCACATAGAAGATTTTTCATAGATTAAAAACCTAAAATATTCTTACCAATCGGTTAAAAGTTGTTGTTAGTGGAACCGCTCAAACTTGGATTTTTTTCTTTTTTTTTTTTTAACAAAAAAACGGTCGAAAAATTAAAACATATATAGGGCCATTATGAAAAAATGTTGATTTTAGGCCTTCAATAAAAAAACAGTTATAGCGGTTTAAAGTTGAACATATAAAAATTTTTACAAACTAGAAGTTTATATATAGTTCTTGTAAAAATTACAAGCAATATCAAAACCTACTGGGTTCTTCAAATAAAATTTGATGACTTTTTTGAGGCATATTTTAGGGTTTCCTAGTTAAATTTTTAAAATTTTCTTTATAATAAAAATTGCGATTCTTAAAAATTATACAAAAAATGGTAATCCAATCTAAGTTATTTCTCCATATATAATACGAAAATATATTTTATTAGAGTTTATTATAAAGAAATGATTTTTAATATTTTGATCTTTTTTTAATTCAAGAAATTTTCTGATGCGACTTTAAATTTCCGTTAAGCATTACAAACATTATCTAATTATGCCAATCATAGTTAATTTCGTGCTGTTTTGACAAAAGTGTCTCGTTTTCCATCATTAGCGACATTTGATTTAAATTTATGTTCCCGATCAATTATATTTACCGCCGTGCTTATATCTATATATGTAACATTTTTACAAATTAAAATTTGCTGTATAAAAATACAAAAACGCAGTGTGCAATTTTTGCGTAATTTTCTTCGATTTTATTGTATAAAATAACGAAAAACTAAGTTCACGCAATAATCTCTCTTGTTTTCCAAAATTCAATACTATCTACAAGAAGTATCAATCCTTGTTTCAGAATTTGGTTGGTGTTGAAGTGGGCACAGATCTCGCCCAAAAACCAAAAAAATTTAAAAATTAAAAAATGTTGTCATCAAAACACGATTACCTTATATTTAAACCTTGAAAGACTGCATAATAACAAATATGGTTCACAATTTATCCGCAAAGGCCGATTAGTTTATATAAGATCGAATGAGATCATAAAGTATAAACGCGCGAACAAAAAGTGTAGGAGAATTAGAAAATGTTAAATAATTTTTATAGGAAGGAGTTTAGAAGGCTAATGGATGTCTACAGAATAAGACTTTGTTGTTTGTTAGTCACTGCGGTATTCTCGGCAATGAAATATCCAATGAGCTAGCTTGTAAGTGCTCGGAGCTGGACAGGTCTTTTGTGGAGGTATCGCTTAGGATTCCGATTGGGTCATATTTCATGGCCACAAGAGAATGGACTATAAGTGGAACGAATTATGCTGGGAGGAGTAGGATGGAGCGCAGGGTATCTAGATCATTATGGCCTAGTCTTAAACCAGCAGATTCGAAGCATCTTTTGGGCATAAGTCGTGGGAATCTAAGAGTAATTGTTGGCATGATTACTAGTCACCTCGCAATAGGAAATATGACCAGTAAGTGGGACACTGGAAAGAGCTAGAGACAGCGGAGCACATACTCTGTTATTGTGTAGGGCTTCAGCGAAGTAGACAGAGCCATATTCTGCACGAACTAGAGGAAGCTGCGGGTGAAGAACTCGGCAACCTTATATTATTTGTAATGGGAATAAAGTGGCTTAGAGGTAGTCAGAGTTGATTTGGGGGGTCTTAGGTTCCACTCTTTTCTTATTTTACTTATATTTAGCTATCTTCCTTTCCAATCTTTTACTTGATTCTACTAGGATTTTTCTCTTTCTTTATCTATCAGCTTTCTCCGTTATTTATAAAGGGATCACAATGGACCGAATGGTCTCTGGGTGGAAGCGTGAAGACGCCTAACCTAATCTAAATATTTTTTAGTTTTTTAATAAGTTTTTGAATTTTGAACAACAACCATGATCATAAAATGAAACCTATGGTGCTAAAATTTTACACTCTATTAGCTTCAGGTCTTGTGAGTTGAGATTTGCAATCCTTTTGTTTAAGGTGGTAATAGCACAAAACTTATTAATTATTAGTCAGTTTTAACCAGGTTAAAAAATATAATTTTTACAAATTATAGGTCATTTTTTTTTATTTAATTTAAAAGATGGATTTATTTCAAATAAAACAAAATAAAAAATATGTCATTTGGTCTTACATTTTTTCTGTCATAGAAGTTTTAATAAGTCACAATATTTATGTAATTTTGCCAAATTCAATGAAATATAACTAAAGAAATGACGAATTGTGACGGAAAATATTACCTATATGTATTTAACCAGATAATGCTATAACTGCGTGCAGAAACGAAAAAATTATGACAACCTCGCAATTAAGCCCGGAATACGTATATGACATTTTCGCTATGAAGATTGTAAAAAAAATATTTAAAAGACAAATCTTCAAGCTTTAAAATGTGCCGTGAATATAAAACTGATTTTTCTTGATATTTCCAACGTTTACATTAAACAATCTATAAAATATATACCTTGTTTACATGAGAATCGATTGGATATTGTAGACAAATCTTTACAAAGTTTGGTATCAGGTTTCCTACCGATTTTAAGATTATTTCTATCTGATATTATTTTGATGCTAACATTTATATAGGATTTGTGAACGTTAAAGTGATTTCCGGAAGTGGGCGTTACGAGGAAGCTATGGTATATATTAAAGCGATCTTTATGAAACTTAATATCACGTTTTCTATTTACTTAAAACTTATTTCTCTCATATATTATTTTGATGCTAACATATATAATGAATTTATGAGCGTTAAAGTGATTTTTGGAATTCGTCCTTATAAGGAAGCTATTCTTATAAGGAAATTTTGTATTCAGATTTATGCTTATCTAATAATTATTTATGTCGAAAGTTATTCAAATATTGACATATTACAGATATTTATGAATGTTCAAATCATATTCCGGGACGACATTTAATGAGATCTTGGCGATATAATGCACCTATCTTAACACATTTTAGTGGGCCTAATAATTCCTCTTGCAAAATTTCTTTAAGGTATCTTCAAAATAGCGACATATGTTCTGTGCTTTATTTTAAATGGACTATGCAGCCCTAAAAAAATACTTAATAAAATAATAGTGGGAACTGTGTTCATTTATATGCTTAATAATTACATTTAAACACATATAGATATCGAAAATGCTTATTTGTTATACAAACATAAAATTTAATATAATTAAACTTATAACATTTATCAAAATTTGATGCAAAACGCTTCTTTCGAAATATCTGCATTATTATAAAACTTATGACTTTTGCAATGAAAAAAAAAATAAAATAATAATAAATAATAATCAAAAAGCACCACTGTGCGTCGACGATTTTAAAGTTTATATCTTTCGTCATAAAAAAAATGTATCTTCTCAGGGTTATGCTAACGGAGAAGAGCGTGTAACGTAAGCACTTGAATTTTATTAAACATTTTCTTACTAAACAAGTAAATAATATTGTATTTACTCTCACTGTATTAAACTATTTTCAAGCACTCAAAATGCTTATAAATATATTCTCTATACAGTTGAGCATGTCTGCAGCATTAAATGAACAATATATTTGCATCTTTCATAAAAAATTTAAATGAAAAAATAAAATAGAACGAAATCATGGTTTATATATTAGATGAACTTTAATGTACTATAGAGTGTTGTGTATAATATTGAAGAAAATACATATACAAAAAACACACATATTTCAATGCTTACATTTTTACCATGTAGGATTTATGGTTATGTGTAGTAAATAAGATGATGATACTCAAAAAATAGAATATAGGATAAGAAAATAAGTAAAAATAGATATGCGGGTGTGTTACATGTATAAGTATGTATGATTATGTGAAATAATAGTTTACTATTTAGAATTGAAATACTAACTAGCATTGCTAGATATATTTCAATAGTAATTCCATTTTATGACCAATATACATGAATATACATGATAGTATTATTAATTTGCAGAAACTAAAGGTATAAACTAAATGATTCTTTACGTTAATAGAGTAAATACTGATTACATTACAGGGAATGGAAATAATTAAGATTTTATCAGTTTATTCGTTGTAATTAAATATAAGTAGCATACACTTAGGATGCATATAATAAACAGAGCACTATTAAGCATAATGACAGTAGATATTTAAATTTAGTAATTTTGTACAAGTAAATAAAATATTTAGAAATTAAAGTCTTTAATGATTTGAAAAGTAAATTGTAATTTTCGTACGAAAATCTTTTCATTCCTTTGGAAACTTTTAGATTTAGATCCAATATACATTAAAGAGCCTCGCGAAAAAAAGTTGCAAATGTACCCATGTAGAAATGAAGATCGGTCTGTTCTATTATGATTTCCAAAATATTACATCTGAATATCTAAAAATACGAATTTCTTTCAATGTTATCATCAAAATTTTACTAAAAGGAAAATTAGTTTCAAATTGTAATAGAGGCATACTAAGGCCCGGAATAGCCATTCAAGTAATTGTGTCTCTTTTCAGCTGCGGAATATTAAGAGCTTTCGTGTTTTATGTCATATTTTCTTCATTCAAATATATATATATATATATATATATGTATATGTATGTATATATATATATATATATATATATATATATATATATATGTTTGAAAGAAGAAAATATGACATAAAAAACGAAAGCTCTTAATATATATATATATATATATATATATATAATATATATATATATATATATATATATATATATATATAATATATATATATATATATAATATATATATATATATATATTATATATATATGTATATATATATATAATATACTGGGTTTTAAGTAGCGTATTCGAAAAACCAGTTTCCGAATTATTCGAAAAATTTCTTTTTTAGACCGGTTTCGAATATGGTTTTACTTAAAAAAACCGGTTAACCAGTTTTTACTAAAAATATAAATAAATTAAAATATTTAATATTTTTACTAAAAACAATTCACTTATAGCACATGTCTTTTGCAATGACAAATAATATAAAAAGAAGTCATATCGCTCTTTTGCAGCTAGAGGATTATGCTCAAAATTTGTATTTTTTGAACTATTTACTGAAGCATATTTTTGCATATTTTGGATTTAGCAGCATATTTAGTCATATTTTCTTAGAAAATTCATTATTTTAGAGCATACTTCATGACATATTTTTGCATATTTTATACTTAAGAGCATTAATTTTCATATATTGCATTAAGGAGCATAGTTTTGTATATTTTGCACTTAGGAGAAAAAAATTGCATAGTTTTCACCCAATTTAATTTTTTACATAATTTGTCGTTAATAAGGTTTTTATTTCTATATCACATACGTTTTTCAAATCTGATTATCTAATAATTTGCTTCTTATAAATTGATAAAAATGTTTTAATTTCCTGATGCGCAAAAAGGTAATATATTTAGCAATTACTAATAAAAATCAAGTTAGTTTTAGCATGAATAGTTTAAAACTTAGACATTAAAAACAATATTTTAAGAGCATACTTTTTTTCATTTTAAGGGCATATTTTCCGATTTTGAAAGCACTTTTTATGCCCATACAACATCTTTTTTAGGTCATATATTTGCTTGCCCTGCTTATAACAAACGTCAAAAGATATATAAAAATATCAGTTCTCAGTACATCTGATGTTACTAAAATTATAAATTAAAAAAAAAATATATATATCTTAAAGCTTCATGGGATAATAATGTAAATGAGAAATACTTTCAATAGTGATTTTACTGATTCGGTACAAGAGAATTGTTAACAAATTTGTATGAAAATTACTTAAATTCCACTTGAAAAAATTTTCAATTTTCTAAAAATTTTATTTTCAAACAATTTGATAGTTAAAATGAATCGGGCCCTAAGTAAGGTTCGCTGAGCAAATGTTAAAAATGGGAAAATGGGTTGCTATAGTAAAAAAATAAAAGGAAGAACATTTCATAAAAACTGATAGAAAAAAACCAGCCAGTCGAATAGTTCGAAACAAAAATTATTCGAAACCTGTCGTTTTTTTAAAAAGCAAAAACCGGTTAACCGGTTTTCGCTTGCAGTTTCATTTTACCATTGGAATGGTCTATCCTGATGTTATTAAATATTACATATAATTAGCCCGTCAATAGCAAGAGGGTCAATTTTAATCATTTTTTTTTTTTTCAATAAGGCTAAGTTAGCAATTTTTACAAATAAGTTACATGGAAGTATTTATTTACTTAAATATAGAAAAATTTTTGAAAAATATAATAAGTTCCTTTAAAACCGTGATAGTAATCGAACTAAAGTGATTTTTGAAACTTAGTCACTATTTTACAACGAATTTATAGTTTTTATAAAACAATGCATACTTTTGTTGACATTTATTTTCCAACACATCATTTGTTTGACTCAAAAATTAACTTAACCAATTATGGACTGGAAATCACAAAATGTTACTGGTGCAAATAAAGGGCTAACTGAATACATATATATCAACAGCATTGAATGAAATCTTTCCAATGAAGTACTAAACTTAAATTACTATGGAAAATTTCCAAAATATTGAAACTTTAATAAGAAAGTATTTAAAATAAAATCATAAAAAATTTTACTAAAATTTTAATTTTGCGAGAATGAAAACTAATTTTACAACTTTTCTTACTCATTATATATTAAATGTCATTTGTCTATCATGTGGTTTATTTATTTATTTTTTTTTTTCAAAAAGTTGAAAATTATATACACTATTCGTCGAAAACCACATTTTTGTAGGTGTTTAGAAAATGGTCCAGCTTACGCGAATGTAACAACTAAACCAAAATATTATTGCTATTAGCTCAAAACGTATCTATTTTTAATTTTAGTTGGGTACATTTGAACATTCTTTATATCCATAAAAATAAAGGCACTTTAATATACATCTGTATATCTAATAAAATTTGCTGTAAGTGAGTGATATAGATACTTGTCTATTACTTGTATGTGTTGGTAAAGAAAACTCTTCACGTCTTTAAACAAGCAAGTGTTCATTTATATTACATTTTCTCAATTTTAGTTTTTCTAAGTACTATACTTATTTTTCTAAGAAAAAATTGTAAAAGAGGATAAAAAAATCTTTAAAAGGCAAGAAAAAAAATATATATATAATTTTTGTATATAAAAAATTAATAATCACATAAGGCTGGTAGCTCAAATAGACACATACTTCTGGTATATAGAAAAAATATAAATATCTTGCCTTTTCAAGATGAAAAAATCAGGTCAAAAAGAAAACTTGATGTTTTGACTTCTCAGTTTTATTTTTTCTGTTTTAGTTCTGTTATTTTTGTGCTGCTCATATAAGTAAAAGTACAAGATGCTGGTGAACTGGTTTAGTACAATGATATATGATATATAGGTGTTAACAGATAATAGATGTAAAAGACAGTGTGATTTATTTTTATGTAGCTTCAAATATGGATTTTTGTAAATGTATTCATGTTTAGCTTAAATTTTGTTTTAATAAAATATATGATATTTTGTTCGCAACATGTATTTTTTGAATACTACATTTACTGCGATTTTTTGAAAAACAAAAGTTTTTAAATTTTGTAAAAAATAAAATATTTTTGAAATATTTTTTTATATCCAAAAAGATGTAGCATATATTGAGTGAAATTCTAAGGCTATCATGCTAAGTCCGTCCATTTGTCTATTGAAAGCAGGATAGGATTCGGGGCTGATTACCTAGAGGAGAAAATATGACTCAAATTCACTCAATAATGAAAAGCATCTTCCGCAACGAAACATAGAAAAAAAAATTACCGTGATACATACGAATATGACATTCCCTCGTTGTAATATATACGAAACTATAGAGCTAACAAAAATCATATTTTTATTCGTATTTTATTAAACCAAACCAGAAAATTCATTCTAGAAATTTGTTGCAATATGTGATGCAACCTAACTTGATTTTCTACAGAACTAGAATCGTGGAGTTCTATGTTTTATAAGCATAGAACTCCGCGATCATGTGTATTCTAATTAACTGAGAAATCCCGTTATATAAAACTGTATTAACTCAAAATGTAGGTCGTTAAATAAACCAACGTTAGCTTTTATGGTTGGGGTTTATGTAGATTTTAGTTTTTATTGTTTTATCTTTAATAGCTTATTTTAGCTCCAATCTTAGCTCTTAATAAAGTTTCATTCTAGTTTTAATCATTAGACTCTGAACAGCTCTAATTTAGTATCAATAATACATTCCAACTTAGGCTTAAATTTCAGGTTATTACAAAACCTTAATTTCTTTATATTGCGTGACATTAGCTTGAATAATTTGTCCACATGTATGTCCATCTAAGTTTCGATTTTATTTCTTTCCACAATTCCTATTTGGCTCTAATCACAAGTACTTTTATAGTCCATAAAAAGATTAAAGTGTGCCTTCTAATGAAATATTACAAAATTTTCGTAATAAGTCTTATTGCCGATAATTTTAAGTACCTTCTAGAGACATGTCATTTTTAGCATCAAATGGATTTTTTAAACCCGGTCGTTTTTTTCCCATGTAAATGGCAATAAAAGAAAATATGCATAATAAAATTTGATTTCTTTTAACTTTTTTTTATTTTTAACCTGCTATAAAATATTTGTTGAGTAAATTTTTACAAAAATATTACATTTTTACAGCTTAACAAGGACCTAAAGATAAGGCGAAACTTGGTCGCGAAATGGCATGTTGCGTTCATTTCATTAAAACCAATTATGAGTTATGTTAAAGCTATGCTATACTTTAGTCATTAAAAGAAATTAAATAATAAAGCTGAGGAAAATTCTGAGGCAAAGAAAGATTAAAGCTCCTAAATTATTAAAAATTAAAAAATGGAAAACATCCGATATTGCTGACTGAATTTTTTCATGTTCCTAGGTACAAGTTTTTATATCAAATAATCGCGAAAATGGTCCTAAATATTATCAAATTAAAAACCATAAAAATCTAAAGCAATATGTCGTAAAAAAACAATATGCCAAAAGATATGTGACTTTTTGCTTCGTTAGTCTGAATAAACTCGAATAATTACAACAAACAAAGAGTGTCATAAAAAGTCATTGATAACACTCGTGCCATGTAACAACGTTTTTAGGATTTTCTGACCAGATTTAGAATTTTTTCTTTACAGAAGAATCACTTAAATTTGGGAATGTTATTTTAGTCCTACAGAGTACTAGTTACAAGTTGCCAGCTTAGCCGTTTTCAGGCAAAATCTACGAAATATGTATAACCCAAATTTGTATAAAAAATTTGTAGACGATTTTTATCGAATCATTTTGCTGCCAGTCATTTTATGTTTTATTCATAAATTTATTACATTAACTTTAAAAAACTATCAAAAACGAATGGGGAAAATAATAATAAATATGCCTTTAAATAAAAAATATATTTTTCTATCTTATTTTTTTTTCTTGGGCATTTAGCTTTTTCTGACCTTTTTTAAAGTTCAATTCATTCTCTTTTTTTCCTGTCTTCTGGTAATAATCTTAGTCACTTAAACTTTCCAAAATGTCGTAAACTTAACATTTTTTTTCAGAAGTCATACCTAAACAGATAATTTACTTAGCAAATAATTTGTATATAAAATGATATGTTAGAAAAAGCTGGATAAAATGCTACAAGAAGTTTATTTATCTTCAATCACAATTTATTATATACATTTTTATTAAAAAATTTTTTTACGAACAACTGAATAGAAGAACTTTACGAGTATATTGACCAAATTTTCTATATTAAAAATCTTCATATAGGGCCACTGCAGCTTTGTTTGTATGGGTTTTATACGAACACTTTTTAAGGTTTCTTTTTAAGACTTATATAGTTCCCACATCATTCCAAATTTTTTAATCATATCCTTTTTTATTTTATGAATTTTAATATTTGAATCTCATTCGATTGTATTCTACTGTTACTGTATGTTTATGTATAACTTTATATCTACTTTTTTTTATTAATATTTTTTATTATTTGCTTAAGTCTGCAAATATGGGTGTGTGCATATTATATTTGTTTTTTTGCAGTTTTTCTCTTTTGTTCTCGATTCACTCCATCTTCTTCACTTTAACTTTTTTGCTCAAAATCAAATATGCAGTTAATTTTCTTGTGCGGGTAAATAGACGCCACTCACAAACACATACCAAACAACTTAACATAGATACTTACTACTTTTAAAAATCTACATTATCTTTTCTACATTACATTTTTATTTCATATTTTAAGCAAATTTGCTATTGAATATATATATATATATATATATATATATATATATATATATATATATATATATATACGTACGTATCTAACAATAAAAAGATCACAAAAAAAAACACATACACACATTTAATTTTTTATTCGTAAATGAAATACCCCTTACAGCAAATTATTAGTTGTTTAAATTTACTATAATAGTGTCATGCTAACTAATGAGTTAATTTTTTTTCCTTTATTTTTTTTTTTCTTTTGCTCATTTATTTTATGTAAAATATGGTGGCGGAGAAAAAAAATATTACAAGGACTTTTTTGGTAGAGGAATAAAAAAAAATATGTTAATGAGAAGGAGAAAAAACAAAACTACTTCTTACTTGAAGTAGAATAGATTACTACAAAATTAGATTAAAGACATATAAAAGTTGTTATAACTAGTTGTTAGACTTATAGGTTTTATCTGTCAGTGTTCTAGGTAGAATTTTTTTCTTTTATTTTTTTTTTTTGAATTGGGGAGGGGGGCTTGCGTTTGAAGCTTTCACAGATAATTTCCCTTTTTGCTCTAGCGTACTCAGTTTCTTTATAAATTTTAGGTTTTTGGAAAAAAATATATTTTTATTGGAAAATTTAAGTGTTTACAAATTATTGTTCTTTTTGCTCACCTTTCTTTATTCGTTATCGACTTAGAAAGAAATACAGAGTCAGGCGGTTTAATATTTTTCTGCACGTACTCATAACACCCCAATCACATATAGTTCTTTAGGGTATACAAAAAAAAAAAAAGATGTTTAGTTAGCGATTTAAGTGCTCTCTAATTTTTGGAAAAAGAAATTATTTTCGTTGAAAAACATAATAAAAAATAAAAAAAAGTTCTTTAGTATTTTATCATGAATTTCGTAATTCTAGAAACACAAACTGGGATATATAAGTTATTATTTGATTCTCACATAGAAATTATCCAAGGGTAATGTACTTTGCTGAAAGGATATTAATTTTAAATCCTAAGAACTTAATTAAAATATTCGAAAAGGCTCCGTAAATATTTTCTAAAGATCAGAAGCCAAAAAGTGACTTTTCTAAAAAAAAAAAAATTTAAAATTTGCACTCATAAAATATGTATAACAGTGGGCTGCCAGAAAAATGACTCAATAAAAAATCGCCCGAAACAAGTATATAAAAATCATAAAAAAAATATCCCATATCAATTTGGGTCTCATTTCATATAAAAAATTATTCAAAATTTTGCTATATAAGTCGTTTTTGATAAAAGAATTTCTGAAATTGTTTTGATTTTTTGTTTTTATGTTTTTTAGTTTTTTCAACATGCTTGAGAAAGTAAAGTGAAGAGTCAGTCATCCTGTTCAGAAAACATCTTATATAGCGAAACTTTGGTTTGAGATACGCGAGAATTAAAAATCCTTGCATCCAGCCGTAGGCCGGTCGTTTAAGCAACTGTTTTATTCCAGATCATAATCTTACCCAGGTCAAAGTACAAGTTGTTTTCATTTTGAAAATGGCTGATTTTATCCTGAAATTTTTTATTAATTTTCATACAAGAAAGTGTCATTAAGTTCATGGACATTAACATAGAGGACGTGTGTGATTTTTCGTAAATATTTGGGTTTTTTTTCACCTTTTTTGGAAAAAATTCTATTTATAGTTTTTGAGAAATTTTTCATTTCTTTTGGGTGATTTATTATTTGGGGTGATTTAGCATTGGATCATTCCTAAGCTTATAATTGAATGCTCAGGGATCGATGTGAAGTGTTCTTCAGTTTGTAATTGAATGTTCAAGACCTCTCTTTTAATAAACTAATCGATGCGAATTTTGTTACTAAAGTTATAGCGGTCCCTTTTAGACGAAGAGTATTAATTATTAGGAGATCTCGAAGAAATCAGTGTTACTTACTTCTGGTTTAAAAAAAAAAAAAAATATTTGTTTTGCATTTCCATAAAGATTGTCAAAATGTTATAAGATATCCAAAGCCAGTAAAATAAAATATTATAATAAAATAATTAGTTTAGCAAAATTTAAAATTTAACGAAACAACAATTTGTTTAAAAAATGTTTAGCTATAATTTTTTCTCTGTAGGGAAACACGGCATCTATTCTTCTGGCCTGAATACTTTTTTTGTCATCCCTGTAAGCTAAGCCAGAGAAAGAATTATATAGCGGTTTGTATCACAAATTCCCCATCAATGGTATTATATTAACGCTTTGTAAAAGCGTTAGTTTAGCTTAAGATATCCCCAATACATTCTAAGCAAGATAAGATCTCCCAGCACATTCGCTGAGAATGTCTCGCTTTAGGTTCACTCAAGCTTTAGTTTTGGTATGATTAATTTATTTTTCTATGCGAAAAGTTGTAGTAACTATGAATGTAGAGAATATTTTAGGCGTTTATACTGATATTGGCATATTTCATTCATGTATAAATCATATTATTAAAATTTAGAGGGATGGTTCCACATTAGATCATAGTTTTCATATAAAGTACTCTTTTGAATATCACTTTAACGATTACACACAATGGTATGAGGCCTGATTAATTATAACTTTCTTACTTGTATAAGTTATATAAAGAGTAAATAAATTTAACACACTTAATATGGATTTCTAGCTTGTTTGTTTTAAATAAGTACTTCCTTATATTAATTATTTTAATTCAATCTCTTTAATCAAACGACTCACAGTGGTTCCAAAACGCCTTTTTTACATTTCTGTAACTTATGAACCGTTGGAGATACCCCTATAAAATTTCACACGGCCGGAGGAGAGGCGTCTTTGAGTTGATTTGAAGTAGTACAGATTCATAGCTGATCAGGGAAGTAGTGGATGGCCCACCAAAGTAGGCCCTCTCAGATAAGTCACTTCTTAAAAAAATCGCCAAAAATTAATTTACGATATGATAGAAAAGAAATTTTTATATAGATGGATGGTATTTGTAAATCTCTATAAAAAAATATGCTTAAATGTATACGTTATCTATCTTTTAGTTTAAGAGATATTCAGGTCGAAATAAATTTTTCTCTAATTTTTAGCATCGTTTTTTTATATATTTTTTTTAAACTTGACGGGCCTAATATTGACCGAAAAATCTTTAAAATATATACTAGGTAAGAAATGTTATTAATCTTAAGTTGGAACTTTAAAAAAATTTCATATTTTTGGTTTTTTTCCAAAAAGGTCGCAATATGTTTTACTTATAAAATTTTATCTTTATTCTGACGCATATAATTTTTTTAATGTAAGATATTTTTTTTCTTTTTGTAAAGATTTAGAAGGAGTATCTATATATAAAATTTCTTTTCTGTCATATGGTAAACTAATTTTTGGCGATTTTTTTTAAATAACCTTCCCGAGATGGTCAACTTTTGAGAGCCATCCACTACCTCTCTGACCCGACAGGAATCTATCCTCCTTAAAATCAGCTCAAATATGCCTCACCTCTAACCGTATGAAATTTTATTGAGATATTTCTAATGGTTCATATGTTACAGAATTATTTACAAAACAAAATAGCGTCTTGGAACCACTGTGCGACTTTTACTAACTCAACAATTTTACGCTGCTTAGTGTTTAAAGCTAAAGGCAGTAACAAAAATATCATTTATATAAATCTAAAGAAATTCCTATTGCCTCGCATTTAACGCCCTCTTCTTTTTTTATTACTTTTCACAATTTATTAAAGAATTATTTATATGTTTTTTTTATGTTTTTCATATTTTTGTTGCCGTCATTATTTTGTTGAATTCTGTCGCCATATTTTTCCTTATGTTTACGATTTTATTGTTAACGCCTTTTTCTTTCATATATATTTGCAGACAGTGTATCTTTTCTTGTTTATGAAATTTGTTAGTTTATACGTACATACATATGTATTTTTAAAGATTCAAAAATTACGACTATAATAGCACGTGTATATATTAATTTGTACGATTAAGCATTTTTAACAGTATAGATGCCTACATAGTTTACACTAGATGTGTAGCATAATATATGCTTGTTTTTGGAAGATATAAATGCGAACTGTAGTTAAACTTAAAAATTGTTTGTGAGTACATAACCTGCAGTTTTGATGAATTTATTAGCTATTTAACTTAAGGCCAGTGAAAACCAATTGACTTACTCTTGCATTACAAAGAACACAAAATTATCAAATGGGCCATAAATTTAAACTGAAAATAGGACCAGCCAAAAAAGAAAACACTGCCACCAGAAAAACTGTTGGAATAAAATGTAGTTTATTTTAAAAATAGCTCAGTCCTATTAAGAAACATATCCTTACTGGTAAATTTATAGCGAGTCATTGTAAACATATGTGTATGATTTTATTAAGGACGTATATGATTATTTTTTGCTTGTCTGTTGTCTCAAGTAAATAAGAGTGTTTTTGATTTTGATTGATGATTATTTCGATTTTATGCATACTTAAACGATAAATTGGTATTAAAAATGGAAAAAATAAAAAGGAAATAGTAAATAATAATAAATATTAAGAGCTTTTGTAAATACTGATATCAAGTTTAAACAGAAAAAATATAAATTAGAAAAATATATTTTTTTAAACAAATTTTTGCAAATATTAAGAACTTCAATTTTCCGCATGAGACATTAAATTTAATGTAGTATGTACATAAATAGAACTAATGAATTTGTTTATTAGTCACAAGTAATGTGAAATAACTAACCTAAAAAAAATATAATTGAAAGAAAACTGACTTAAATTCATTGAGCAAAACTTTTAGGAAAATTTTAATTTTTTTTATTAAAAATACACAGGAGCATAGAAAAAATATTAGAAAAAAATTTTCAACTAAAATGTTTTTAATTTGTATTGAAATTTATTTGTTCTAATAATTAATTAAATTAACTTTTTAATTCGATATATTATTTATTTTACATAAACTGATACGTCTTCAAAAAAATCAAAACTTAAAGAAAAATAATTTAGAATGTTAAAATAAAAACGATGAAATAAATAAAATAATAAAGAAAAAAGAAACATATATATCTATGTGGAACATTTTTTGGAAGCATGAAATCTTTTCTTATGGATGGATGTTTTATTTTCCATCACCGAAACATTAATTTAACATTTAGTCATCATGGCGAATAATAAATGATAAATATGATTTGATTATTTTTGAATATTTATAGAAATATAATCTCACATGCAAATTATTGATCTTTTTATTGTATAGATTTCCAATATTAAACAATAACAGTGGAAACTTACCCCACTCTCACATTGTTGCGCTGTTCGAAATGAATGATCACTTTTACCTTATGAAGAGTTTTTTAAAAGTCTAAGTATAAATTATGCATACTCAATATATTATATTTTTTTTGAATACATAATTTTGCAAAAATAGTTTAAATAAATGTTTCAAAATTTTAAATATAAAATTTTATTTCCTTTACTGTTAAAATAATCCAATCATACCTGTTATTTATTTAATTAACAAATTAATTGAAATTTATATAAAAGATCAATTGTTAAAATTTGATGATTCCTAACAAACCAAGAAATGATACTGTATCATAAATGATATTATATTCTTTAATATTTTTTAATGTCATTAACTGTGAATATTATTAATGAAATAAAACAAACATAAACTTCAAATGAAGCTAATAAATAAAATATTTTAAACTAAAATTTTATCAGTAAATATATTGAACATATTAAACATATTGAAGTTTGTTTAGTATTAGTAACATAAATGTTTTACCATATTTATTTATAATTTTACCATATTTATTTTTAATAGTATCATCATACTATCGTATATTCTTCGAATATCGATAAATATACCGCCAAATTATCGCGCTGCTTTCATTTTTCTTTTAAAGTAATGATATAATTTTCGAGTGTAGCTTTTAGAAAGTAATCTATATCGTTTTATCATTAAAGGGCACCCTTTTTCGTTGAAATGATATCGTTATGATGTCATTACGCTATTATTTGATTTGGATTAGATCAAAATTAAATATATATATATATATATATATATATATATACAGTGCAAGCTCGGTATTCGCATTATCGCGACTTTTATCTGCTTTTTTTAATTTGATTGCAATGTCTATAATCAAAAGGGGAAATTCCCATCTTTTGATATATTAATCTTTTTGGATGATTTTGCTCTTCAATTTTGTCAGTTTATTAGTGTCATTTGTTGTGTAAATATATGATATGAACAACTGGATTCAAGGAGAATTTCATGCGGAAAGTAAGGAGGAGAAAATGGAATTATCAGATACGGAATCGGAGGATTTATACGATAGTGGACATAAATAAAACAAAATTAAAGTGAACAGTTGTATAACATCGATAAACATATGCATACTATGGGCTTTGGAAAATGATAAGACGAAAACAGCACTACATGAACCACGCTTTGCCAAAAAGCAACTCAAAATCTAAATTTTTTTTTAAATGTTTAGATTGTAAATATATCAATAAAAGCAATTCTAATTTTTAAAAATTACATAAAATTTTTCGATAAAATTTTGGGTTCTGCTAACTCGAAAATTCAGTTTTCGCGACCTTTCTGGTTTTTATTTAGTCAGGAACATCGAGCTGGCACTATATATATATATATATATATATATATATATATATATATATATATATATATATATGTTTTAAATAATTGTCTTAAACATACATACATAGTTTTAGTATTAACACAAGGCAATATCTATTATTAAAAGTATCGTTGATTTATTTTTGTTTTTGTGACTGACACACACACAAAGTACATATCGCTGGCTTATAAAAGAAATTGTGGAAAAGAAAATTGTGATTCAAATAATGTACGAGAGAGAAAATAATGTTCAAAACAAAGCGAATGGAAGCTTAGCAATATGTTAGTATTCATAAAAGCGGTATTAGTAATAATCCTTCTTTGTAGTTGGGATGTTATGTTCATCATCCATTGAAAACTTTGTCTCAAATTTCAGGAAGTTCCGTGCTTCTTCCATGCTATAGTAAACATGCTTCGAGCCTTGGAATTTGAGTTATCAGGAATAATTTATTTCAAAACTAATATATGTATCTAATAAATACTCTTAATTTTATCTCCTCTGATTTTAATTTTAAAGGAAAAAATAGTCTTATTAAAAAAATAGGACGTTTTGCAGTATCTAAAAACCAAAGGTGAAAATTTACCTTATAAAATATAATTTTTGTAGTCTCTGCAGATATCTATTGAAACTTTAATTTTTGTTAATTAAAACATTAATTATACCATTAGTTTATTCCAATTTAAATTACTGAAAAAAGCGCTAAATTTACATTTATTTTTAAGAATTTCAGTGGCATCGAAGATTTTAATGTCCAAATTTACAAGATAAATGCGCGCAATAGAGCTTCATTTAAAATAATTGCCCCAGAAAGTATTTTTGATCGTCTTGTTAATCCACAATTTTGGCCAAAAAATACAATTGTTCGACAATTTATTTATCGTGATTATAATAACGTAATTCTTCCAAGGGCTTCTGATCCAAACCCAAAAAACTAATTGAATTAAATAATCCGTTAAATATTAACATTTGTCCATAAAATTATTACAACTTCTCAGCTACCTCCATCGCATACCAAAATGTTAGAGGTATGAACACAAATTTAAAATCCTTTTATTTAAAGAGTTTTGATATTGAGCATAATATCATCGTACTCACTGAAACATAGCTCCGAAATAAATCTGATAAAGAAATTCATAATTCTGAAATAATGTGCAGTAAATTTCAAATCTATAAACGTGATAGAGTGGGTAAAGAAGGTGGGGGAGTTTTGATTTCTGTCTCAACTATTTTTCCTTCAGAAGAAATATTTTTTAACAATGATCAAAATATTTAATTTATCGCCGTATGTGTTAAAGCCAAATTTAGAACAATTTTTATAATTTGCTCTTACATTTCTCCTGCGTCAAACATTCAAATTTATAAATTTGTAGCTAATCAATCCAAACCTGGAGACTCCATAATTGTTCTTGGAGACTTTAATATTCCAAATATTAAATGGTGCGAAACTACTGATTCATGCTTTTTAAGCCCATCAATAAGATCGAAAACATCAATCAATAAATTACTGGATGCTATTGCTGATTTAGGACTATACCAAATAAACAGCATAGTAAACAAGCTTGGCAAATTACTTGATCTTGTATTTGTTGATCAACCTGAAGAATTTAATATTCTTCGCATTAATCCATTATTAACACCTGGAGATGCTTATCACCCCACTCTAGAAATAAGCGTATACGTCGAAACAAAGATATCATTACAATCCAATTTAAATGATGAGATGGTTTTTGATTTTAGCAAAGCTGATTATTCCAAATTAAATCACCTACTTTGTTCTGAAAACTGGTTTGAATATATTACTTACAATAAAGTATGCCCTCGTAATATTGACATCATTTTGAATAAATTCTATGAAGGCTTATTTAAATGTTTTAAGAAATCAATACCAATGACGAGGAAAAAAATTGCACATGGACCGCCTTGGACTACAAAGCAGCTCAATGGCTTGAAAAATTTGAAAAACAAACATCGTAGAAAATATAAAAAATCTGGTTTATCTATTGATTATATGAGTTACTCTATATCAAGATCAGTTTACAATTGGGAAAATATCAAATGTTACAATAATTATCTTTTTAGGGTGAAAAGAAACTTTAAAAATAATCCAAAATATTTTTACCAGTTCGCAAATTCTAAGCGTCCAGTCTCATGATGAAATTTGGAGATAAATAATCCTCAAACGATGCAGATATTTGCGATATGTTTGCTGCTTTCTTCTCATCCGCCTATTCTGATAAAGATTTACATAAACTTTCCAATTATCTATATCCAATTCCAGCTGCAACTCTAATAAATTGTCCAACATTAGATAAATCGATGGTACTGAGAGCTGTACAGAATCTAAAATATTCTGATAAATGTGGACCTGACGGTATTCCAAGCTGTATTCTTATAAAATGTTTACATTCTCTTATATCTCCAATAACCTACTTATTCAAAATATCAATATTTAGTGGTTACTTTCCTGAAGTTTGGAGGAAATCTTATATTATACCTTTGTTTAAATCCGGAAGCAGATCGAACATTTCCAATTATAGAGGTATTGCTAAATTAGGTGTTATTCCAAAACTTTTCGAAAAGATAGTTACTGAAATCGTTTCGCTTCAAGTTATATGTTGTCTTTCACCATTTCAGCATGGATTTAAAAAAGGATGTTCCATTACTACTAACCTTTTGGAGTTCACAACCTCAGTTATAACCGCATTTGATTCCGGTTTACAGACAGACCCAATATACACAGATTTCAGTAAAGCTTTCGATAAAGTAAATCACGATCTCCTATTGTTCAAATTGTATAAACTCGGATTTTCTCCTCTTTTCCTTAAATGGATTTCCATATATCTTAAAAATAGATGCTAATGTGTATTATTCAGAGAATGTACATCAAAAACCATTCCTGTTTTATCTGGTGTTCCACAAGGTAGTGATCTCGGCCCCTTATTATTCCTAATATTTATAAATGATTTACCAGCTTGCATTAAGAATTCTAGTATATTAATGTATGCTGATGATGTAAAGCTTTAACTGTTCCTATTAATATTCCTTACTCCAATCAGATCTTGAAAATCTTTATGATTGGTGTATGATGAATCTAATGGATCTGAATTTAAGAAAGTGTAAACACATGATGTTCTATATAAGAAGTCCAGTACTCTGTAGATACACAATAAATGAATATCAACTTGACCTAGTCGAAGAATTTCTTGATCTGGGTGTGTTGCTTGATTATAAACTATCCTTTAATTCTCACGCTTCGCAAATCGTTAATAAGGCAAAAGGAGTTCTAGGTTTCCTCAAGCGCTGGAGAAGAGAGTTTTCCAAGCAATTATTCATAGCTCTTATTAGACCAATCCTGGAATATGCTTCCGTGGTCTGAGATCCTCAATACGAAGTTCATATAAAGAAAATTGAATCGGTCCAGAAACAATTTCTCTTATTTTGTCTTCTTAATCTTCCATGGAATCCTAATATTAATTTACCATCATATGAAAGTCGATTAGAGCTTGTTGGTTTCTCTACTCTTGAAATAAAATATTTTCGAACCAATTATGCCAACTTTGATCCTATGAGACGTATATGCAATCAATTCAATAGTATTAATTTCTCATTAAATCCAATCCGCATTAAGAGGAGTATTTTTAACTTAGTTAAATAATAAGTTTTTGTTATTGAATGATTATGAAAATATTTTATTGTAAATAGCTTTAAGAATAATATATATGCTAGCCTTTAAGAAATTGTAATTTCATTGGCTATTAAATAAATAAATAAACTAACAGCTCTATCTAAGATAATTTCCTTAGGAGTAGAAAAGTCCAAAAATATAAGTCTGCATTAATTTCGCTTCTTATTTTGAATTAAAACTGCATACTATTTTTATTTTTTTCTTTTTTTTGTATCAAAAAACTGAATAGAATAGTGTTTACCTCCTTCCATAAAGTTCAGAAAAGTCGAAATACGCCTTTTCTATATTAAGCCATCGATATATATATTTATAAAAAAAAAATTATTAACTTTTATTTTATTTTTTTTTTCACTTACAATAAAGTTTTGTAAATTCTACCAAAATTTTACATTTTTATATTTTGGATTATTCGAACAATTCGAATATTTTTTAACGCATGATGGAATAATTCGAGTAAACCAAAATGCTTTATTCAAATTATTCGTTTTATTCGAACAATGAAAAAATCGAACAATTTGAATCACTAATATTTACTCTAGCTCAATGATCGGCACAAAGAGAGAAAGTAAAAATTTGAATGTGTTTATTTTTCACTCTATGTTTCCGCGATTTTGTATTTTTATTTAGAGCTTTAATTCCAAGAACGAATTTAACAAATTTTACAAATTTCTTAACATAAACCAAAAGCATTCATTTTAATCAACCACATATTTCATATAAACTTTCTTATTTTCACTATCTAACTTTTTAAATCAAATTTATTTTAGACTCAAAATAATAAATTCCTGCGATTAATCTTAAATTTAGAAATAATTCTAGAACAAATGTTCTATAGTTTTTCAAAGAAATTGCGTAACATTACATTACAACATTTAACCTAATCATTTATTTTTTAGTATTTTGCTATTTTTCAAAAAGTTGGCAGCATGAGTAGTATGTATTAGTTGTTAGTTGATTTTATTATTTTACTCACAATTTATAAAACAACTAAAATAAAAAAAATCTAAAAAAAGAACTAAAACGTTTATTTGCTATGCGTTTAAGTTGAAAGTTTTTGAGGTCAAGTAGTGTGCTTTAAAACAGTCAGAGAGCAAAAGTGAGGGAGGGAGCCATAGCTTGAACTAATGTTTAGTTAACAATAGTTGAACAACTTTATATAGTATTCCATTTTTTTTTTTCGTTTTTCATTTATACAATTTTCTATTTATTCATTTTCAAATCAATGTTCGGGCATTTGAGTTTAAATTGTTATTTTTAGCAGCACACAATATGTATTACAAAACAGCAGGAGGTTTAGAAATACATCGTATAGAAATAAGTATTTTGTATTATATATACCCCTAAAATAAATTAATTTTTTTTATTTTGGTCTATACTTATCTATTATCCCTTGTTATGTACCATAAAGTAACGATTGAACACTTGACCTTCGTAAAGAACTCAGAAAAAAAGGAAATTTATTTAACTAATTGAAAATTTTACATGAAAATTGAAGTAGGCCAAAATAAAATGAAATAAATACCCAAAATAAATGAAAAAATAAACTCTACTAAATGATCTTCAGTAGCATTATTGACTTTATATTTGTTAAACAAATTGGCCCGTCTGATGGTGCTTTATTAACCTACCATGGATACTTCAGTAAAATCGTTGAAATAAGATGAAACTAAAATATTATTTAAATGAAAGGCAAATATTGGTAGTTATTTATATACTCTATTATATTATAGGGTAAATTGTGTTTAAATTAAGGCTCAATTGATGTTGTGATACTTAGTGTGATGAAAAAAATATATGTATATGGGGATTTTTTTTACGTTTACATTTAAGAAACCGACCTTAAACCTAAAAGAATATATATATTTTTTAAATTAGATACTTTAAATTAATTTTTTATGCAATTATGTTAACAATATACCAAATGGTTCCATGTCGTACCAGCAAGCACTCAAATATAAAAAATCCAAAAAAGTATTTGAAAATAACAAGTTTTTTCTTTCTTTTGATTCCTGTAATCGCGGATTTTAGCATATGTGTCCAATTCCTCAAATGTAAACGACAAACATCTGTAGAAATAGACCAAATTGTGTTCAATCAATATGTTAATTTGTATTGCAGACAAGTGATGAATCCAAAATTTTAAAAATTTTAATATTTTGCATTTTTTTCGATTAGAAAGTCAGCGCTGTTTCGAGTATTGCAAAATAGAGAATGGAGGTTTATTTCGCTTTTATTTATGAATCGTTTGAGATATATCTCGTTAATGTGCTTTTAATAGCAGCGCTATTGGGGATGTCAAAACTTGGGGAGATGAAATGCGAATGACTCTAAGAGGTGCCTTTTTCGCGAAGTACACTCGCAGAGTAATTATAATGCAGCTAAAGTATCGCCTGATCACAAAAGATTTTCAAGCAAAGTATTGATTTGCATAAATGTTATAACTCTATAAAATCGATCTAAAATTTTGCTTTCATTATATTGGCATTTTTTTACATTTTGTGCGAAATTATATTTAGAATATGTATATCTATTCTGATTTACTTAAGTGAAAAATAGGTTTCAGCAAAAAATTGCATAAAAATATTCATGACCTGAGATCGCGGTATCTTTAATATTTCACAAATCATGCACTAAATGAAATCGGAAAAATGTACACCAATCTGTAGCTCTTACGATAGCTTATATCGAAATCAAGAGGCACTCAAAAAGAATTACTCGTTTCAATATAATGCAAATTTAAAATTTTTTGTTGTGTATTTTTGTCATGGTTATTATTATTATTATTATTATTATTATTATAACATTACATGTGAAAATACATCAATGAATTCAATGCAATTAAAAAAAAAAAAATTAAAGATCTATATATACTTTGTATTTACCTTAATATTATAAAGGGAGGTTTAAACAGATTTATGGTCGTGATTATGTTCATTAATATAAAACTTGTATTTTGTGTACCTATGTGTAGGTTTCGTATATGCATTTATTACTGATATCGAACTTAAAGTGGAATTTTTGCAACATTTTTAAACTTCTGAATTTTACCATAACATAAACGGTCATTCCATATGCTTTAACCCATTCATTCCTGCCCATAGATGCGCTTGTACGATTTTGACTAAAATTTTAAAATTGTACTTGTGGGTTCGTAGAAGTTATTTGCAGTAAAAATATAAAAACTGCGTTACTATTGTGTAACATTGCGCCTTAAAAAAAAAAAAAATAAATGCGTCATCGAACTGCTTTGAAGTATGATAATAAAAAAGGGGATTCACATTTTATATCTTTTAAATCCTTTCGACGCGGCTATGGTAAATTCATGGAAGCTGCACTGTTTTTGTCGAAATTGGCATTCAGATATGACCGTATCGAATAGAAAAACTACCCACACGATATCGTTGTCAGAAAATAGTCTCAATATGCTCAAATATAATAAAAAGTGAGCGTAAAAGGAAAAGAACTTTCAATAAATATCTTGTATAATTACTTAGAGAAACATTATATTCTTTAAAATAATTCGAATCCATTACTACATAAAAATTCGAAAAAAAAACTTTACAAAACTCTTCGGAAGATTTACTAACATTATGGTTATTTTCATTTTTCACTGGAATCATTGATGTAATATTTTATGACTCAGAATTGTTGCATAGTGTAATAAGTTCAACCTGCCATCTTAGTTAATATAAATTGAATGAAAATACTTTTTTAAATAAGTTCCTCTATTCGTTTCTTCCACACAAAGTTTCGTGGGATAGCAACATCTCTAACCCAATCATATTTTAATTTTTTTAGATTTTTTACATCCTATGAATGACATAAGATTTGTAACCCCATAATTTTCTAAGGTTCTTGATTTGCTTATCCTACGCACGGCATTTCATTTCAAAGAAAACTATTATCCCAAAGTAACAAAACAATATGTGGCATCTATGGGAAATTTCAGAGAGATAAATCCAATTTGATTCGTTGAAAGACTAGCTGCCATATTCGAATAGAAATTTTAAATTTAAAATACATTTCAAAGACAAAATCTGTATAAAAAACTTGTTGTAAAAGGCATTTTAAATTTTAAAGTTCTTTATGAATACGGATGTAGAAATTTATACATGAAAAGTAGCAAATTTTTTTCCATCGAGTTAACACCATAATCAATCTATCTATCTTATTTCAGTAGTTTAACCGGATCAAATTTATTTATTGCAGGGAGGAAATATTCTATAATAAGGAGTAAAAAGTACTGCATCAGGGTGTTCAAATTCGCTCGTTACGAATATTACTTGAAAATTAATTTCTCTTGAAATCAGATTCGACATAGAGCTCGATTTCTTTAAACTGTCTCTTAAAAGTGGTGATAAACATGTTTTTTTTCTTAATAATAATTTCTCATTACTCTGAGCTAAATTTTTTTGTAATAGCATAATTATTTATTCTTAAAATGGAACTTGAATAACAGAAAAAATTATTGCCGTATATTTTTCAATTAACATAGTTGTTTCGTTTCGCATCCAAGTTTAATAAATATATTCTAGTGAATATGAAATAAAAATGAAATTTAAGTAAAAATTTATTTCTCACTTAAATTTTTAATTGATTCAATCATCCACAAATTAAAAAAAGTTCCAAATATGAATTTTAGAAAAAAAAATGTGGAGACAAAGGAGAGGCCGAAAATTACTGATATTTTTTTTTTCAAAATTATAAATGCTGTCTAAAGTGCGATAAAACGTAATTACTGACAGACTTTTTACAACATCCTTATAGCAGCTAAATATCTTGTAAAAAAAATTTAAATCAAAATTATCGAAAAAATTTTTAGTCTGTCAAGCTATTTTTATGTGTGGGAAAAAGTGCGCTTAATTCGCATTAAATGTAATACAAAAATATACGTGAATGAGTGACTTCGGAAAAGAGTTCTTCCTATTGTTAGAAAACGAAAGGTATTCTAATATTTCTGGCCTTTTCTCAAATCTTGTAATTATAATACAGAAGCCATTAAGTAGCATTAAATAAATTTTGCTGATATTTGCCAAAATTGTCTAAAACTCTGTCAACTTTAAAAGTATCAGGCCGTTTGGCTGCTTCGTTAACTGGTTGTCTGTCGATATAAAACTTGTGTACCAAGTATAGATCGCAATTGATATATTTTCTACATATAAATACATTGGAATAGCGACAAAGCTATTTGAAGTTATTTCAGCCATACAAATGCCATATGGGAAAAGAGTACTCATGCTAATAAATTTTTATTGAAATTTTCAAAGATAATAATTGAAAGTTGCTGTGTAGTTGCTGAATTTCTTGAAAATCAGTCACTAATTGACATAGCCTCATATAAAATCCACTTCTGAAATTTTCAAAAATCAGCTTAAGGTATATATAGAATAATATATGGTCATGCGGGATCGACTATAACTTCCTCAGAAATTATTGAGAGTTCCTGCACGATACTAGAATATATAGAAAGGCTTCATCGTCTACACATATATTTTTAACGAATTTAAAAATACCATTTTTTTGAGATACGCGACAATGAAATTTAATTCGAAAATTATTGACCATTCAAATTCAATATAAAAACATATTTCAGGTATCATTTTAAAGGTAATTTTATTAACTTTAACTATATACCTCAATGAATGTTGTAACATATATATTTTGGAAGCCATTTGTATTTTTATGAAAAACAATTTATGTTATTTTAGAAATATTGTAAATCGCTAACCATCGCGAAAATTATACTAAAACTCGGTACTTGCGTTACCAGTGTTAATGTTAATATTCTTGCCAATTTTCATTAAATTTGAATGATTTGTGAATCAAATGGCAATTTTCCCATTTGATTATGAAGGAAACAATACAAATTGAAATAAATATGTTATATTTATTAATACATTTTTATAATAATTTATAAAGCGTTGCGAGTTCCAGAATGTCAAAAGTATAGAAAATATTTTTACTATTAACAAATATTTTTCTAAATTTTAAAAAAGACCATTTTTATGATATTTTCCCACTAACTATAAACCGCTAGATATGGAGCATTTTAATGCCAAGAAAAAAGTAAAGTTGTAAGTAATATTAAAGACAATTTCGATACCTCTAATATGGCATCTCAAAGAATTTTGTACCATAAATAATTTGAAAGATATTTGTAATTATTTTTATAAAACATTGCAATTTTTTTCAGCTTTCAAATCTTTATATTTCGCGAACCACTTGATAAAATTATCAGTCTTAGTTTTGATGAGTATAATGATTGTGCGAAATGTCAATAAATTCATAACTGTAAGGACCAAAATCTGCAATTTTTCGTGTTGGTTTTAAATGGAACAGCTCTGATATCTAGAAGAATTAACTATATTACAGTTATAATAATAACAAATCATAGTAAATTAAAAAATTAATAAATGAATAAAATAATATTTAATATTCCTATTAATAAGAGTGAGAAAATGAGTTGTAAAAAAATTTAATTTTTATTAAAAAAAGAAAACATTGCGAAATTGATTTTATGTAAAAAAAGATATATTATTACCCCCTTATTTTAAGGTTTTCTACAACCTTTTTGGTAGTTTTGTTCTAATTAATGAAAAAGTAATGTTCTTTAGTTTTGGGATTTCTTTTTATTCAGTGTTAATGTTAATGGAAAACATTTCTTTAGTAGAAAATAAAAAAAGGAAAATAAAAATTTTAATTGGTTGCTTTCCTTGCGTTCTTCAGTAATTTTATAGTATTTAGAGTATAGTTTTAGTAAAAGATGTTCAATGAAAAGAAACTAATGTAATAAGGAAATAAAAAATAATACTTTTTATGAAAAGAAAATTAAGGACTTCAATAAATTTGTATAGTAATATGCGTATGTATTTAAGTTTGTTGAAATAATATAAGGAATATGATTCATTTTCATTCGTTTCAATGTGTTATTAAATTTTATTGAAATTATACAAAATTTATTTAATAACTTTTTGTGTTTCAGTATATAATTACCCAGCTAAAAATGGTCATATATATTTTATATATGACTGATGTATGTCAATATTGTCATATATGGGTTTATATATGGGACTGTATGGATTCATACATCGAATCTTTTGCAATATATGAATACATGTATGGTAAAATATATGAACTGATTTGTCATATATGGAAATATATGTACATGTAAAATTTTTATCATATTTGGTTTCAATTTCAAACCGTATATGAAATATTAAATCAAAAATAAAATAAGATATAACCCTGTAACCAATAAAGTTGCATAAAAATGTAATTCAAGAAAATTGAAGAAAATTTTATTATCTATATATAAATGTTATATATACCCTTTGATCGTTATTAACTCACTTATCGGGAGTGTAATTATCGGTGACTTATAACAGCATATATAATACGGTAAGACTAAACTACATATATATATACATATATATATATATATATATATATATATATATATATATATATGTTATCTTTTATATTCCTCGACAATTGTTTTTCTTCTTTAGCTTTGTTAAGTATAATAGTTTTAAATACTATATAAATTTGCGCTTACGATAAAAAAAAATCAAAGTGTTCTAAATAAATTTTTCATTACTTCTAAAAATCAAAAGGAAATAAAAAAATCCAGGAAAATATAAATAATTTATTAAATTTTAAAATCTTTGCAATTATCAAAATCTTCTGAGAATAGTTAATTGAAAAAATTAAGTATCTGAATAACGTTAATAAATATTAGAGCATTTTCGCCTTCACAAAAAAAAGAAAAATAAAATAAAAAAATAAAAACTAAAAATAAAAATAAGTTATGCCAATCCCTAGAATAAAAGAATAGTTCATGAGTTTTCCAAAAAGGCAAAAACTTTTTCAAAACCCAAAAATACCGCCCTTTTTAATATGTATGGCGTCTCCATTTTAAATCCGATTGTAGAATATATTATGTCGTTCCTGATGGCTTGACAATCGCTTGTTATCTAGTGCGTGGAAATACTATTTAGGTGTAATTTTAAAGATTTCATGAATACTAGACGTCTCTTTAATTGTTCAATTACGATTTTATATTAATAATTTATCATTAGTTATTTAACGAGCAAAAAAAGCTGAAGACTTCAGAAATAGATATTGTTCTGACTTGTGGGTTGCCCTAAAAATGAACGTTGAAAAACAATTCTCCATATTGTGTGTGTATATATATATATATATATATATATATATATAATTATCTAATTAATCTTTACCAAACAGGAAGCATTTCTTGTAGTGTATACTACTAATTTTTTCCCATATTACTTCATTACTTTTTTTCCCTCCGGATTTTCTTGTTTCATTATTTTTTTTATTTTTTTTTTTATTGAATTTTATTTCTTTATTTCTTTTATATAGCTTTATTCTCGTCTTGTTCATGGATTGGTTACGTTTTTTCTTTTATTAAATAATTTCCATCACCATTATTATTTTTATTAAATTACTTGAGGAGTGGCAGAAATCGTTAAAAATAAGAAAAGGATTTAGATGTTTAAACATTTCGCCATCCTCGCAATTCTAGATGTTAGGAACAGAGTTGCCAGGAGGTGAGAAAGAAGGAGGTTAAACTGAACTTTAAAAAAGGTCAGAAAAGGCTAAATGCCCCAAAAAATAAGGCTGGAAAAACGCTAATATATTTTTATTTTTATTTAAAAACTTATTTTTTATTATTTGTTCTCATTAGCTTTTAATATCTTTTTTTAGAGATTTTTTTATAAATTTATAAATAATACATAGAATGGCTGCCAATTTTGTTGTCCAGTAACGTTACAAAATTTTTATACAAATTTGGGTTCTACATATTTCATATGAAAAATCTTCTATTATTTCAACGCAATTTTTGTCATTTTTGAATTATAATTCCTATTTGATTGATAATTTCCAAAATTTATTATAATTATTGGTTTTTATAAGAATTTTGTTTTAAATTATATACATAGATATCTTCTATGTTAATGAAATTTATTAAAAAATAATTACCTATAATAATTAATTAAGTAAGTCCATAAAATTAGTTGACTTTTATTTGGAGATTGAAACGTAGTAGGTGAAAATTTTTGTTAAATATAAATAATTAAATTTTTTTTGTGCGAATTAATACACAAAAATGCTTAAATGGATGATTCCCTAGAAATGAAATAGTATAAGTAATTTTTGTTGAATTGCTAAAATTTTATCCCCATTTTAGAAAATTTTTAGAATTAAAAGAAAAAAAAAAAAAAAATTAAAAAAGATAGTTAAAACGAAAATTCTCAGGCTAAAAACACAATAAAAAGGCCTTTAAAAACTAAACTGGCAACACCCGTTAGGTCATTCATTCTCCTTTGATAACCAGTATAATCTACGAAAGTTTTTAAACTTGAGCAATTCTTTATATTTCCCTGCCGACTACTGTAAAAATTAACTTCATTTAATATTTTGCAGCGTTTTATATAACACATTTTAAACCGTAAAGATTATATGGTTTATAAAGATTACCAATGTACGAACTCAAATGTTTCAAGATTAACAGCAATGCATTAAAAATATAAAAAAAAACTACAATAGTTGGCGTAAGTAACAAAATTATTGCTAGAGAGAAATGGTGGAATGAATGAACACACAATGGCCACGAAATTAAAATTATGAAATGAAAGAGTGATTAACACAGCAGTTTTTTGTTGGGTTTTATTACCAAAAAAAAAGTTTGATGACTGTATTCGGATGTGTCGAATCATTTACAGCCTTCACCATCTTAGCAATAAATAATAAACTTAACTTAGCAATAAATAATAAACTTACGTCTAAAAGTATAAATACAATAATAATCTAAATATTTTCCAAACAAAAAATGTAAACACAAAATTAAACTATCATAATGGCATGCGTTGCTTCCTTTGAAAAAAAAAAAACAACTAATAGCTAATGAATACTAAATTTATACACATATGTTTGTATGTATTTACATGCTTATACAAAAAAAAAAAAAAAAAAAAAAAAAAAAACATTGTAATGCTTCTATATGATTAATCAACAACTACTGCTTGCTTATACAAAAAACAAACACACTGCAATTCATTGTAATGCTTTTTATTTATGTGTGCGTATACATTTTTAATATTTTTTTTTTTCAAATTTTTGCTTATAATTCAGTTGTGAGCGATATGGTTAATTAAAAAATCTACATTTTAGAAAAGTATTTACAACAAATTTGTACAAAAACGAATTCTGAAGTTTCACAAGTCCAAAAGTGCATTTTAACCGATATTTCAGTTACAATTTTGCTTATTTCTTCCCCAAAAACATTGCAAAAAAAAAAAAAAGAAAGATTCCGAATTTTCTGTGCAAAAACAGTATCGTTAACTTATATAGGGGCTTAGAAAAGTCGAAAAAAAAACGTTTTTAGAGGCTTTTTCACTTTTTTGATATCTCGGCCATTAATGAACCGATTTTGATGATTTTTACTTTCATCTTTCTATGGAGTTTTCCCTAGTTGGGCTTTTTAAAAACTGATTTTAACAGACAGACGTACAGAAGAAAATCGTTGTATTGACTTCTGTATTAATAAGAATAAAGAAAATATATAATTTTTGAGGTCCTCTACACCTGTCGTGAAGCGTATAATAAAACTTAAATTGGTATGAGCATGTATTAAAAATTGTGTAATGCTAAGATTATAAGTTTCCAAAAAAAAAAAAAAAAAAAAATATAAGCAGCAATAAAGATATGTAACAACACCTAAAACATGATTCTTTATGTCACATCAAGTTAAAGAAAATATGTGGTCGTTAATTAGTTAAAAAAAAGTCACACTGGTCAATACTAAAATACTTAAAATTATTTCGATTAAAAATTTTCCTTTTAATTCACACTATGATAAAGAGAAAGGTGAGGAAGGATATAACTAATGTGCGAATACAGATTATCAGAATGGCAAAATCTACAAAATTGCACGCACCGGCACAAATTTTATTAACGTCAAGAATTCCAGAAAAATTTGAGGGTCAATTTTTTTTCTTTAACTCTCTGAAGGAAATGTTTGCTTCTCTGAGCAAAGCCAAAAATAAGAAGGTGATATAAATGGGACCAGATATCAAAACCTTTAACGTAGATGCTCGGATTAATTTCACTTTTGATATTGTCTATGAGCTTCTGTAAAAAAATTATATTGAATACATTAATTTTAATTTATCAATTTAAATTTTTGATTTATTTTTAGGACCGAAAAAAATTATAACAAGAAAGTTATTTTAAGGCGTGTAAAAAGAAATAAACTGAAAACTAAGGATTTAGAGTTCACTGTAGAACTCAACATTTGCAACTGAAAAGCAGTTTGTTATAATCACATGTAGAAATTATAATTTAAAAGAATATTTTTGGAAATTATTCTTTTTTATATAAATGAGTATGGACGCTTCATTTGCGTAACATTGATTTGATAACCTATATATATTTATTTGCATAAAAACTATATTTAAAATTTTTTTAATCTTTGCACTGAAAAAATGACTTTAAATACATGATTTTATGGAATTTTTACTGTTTTCATACTAATTTTTATTTTAATTTTTAGGTGATTTTGAACAAATAGAGTACAATCAATTATTGGAATAACACATAAACTTCAGAATAAGAGATATTTCAGATTTTTGTAGTACTTAATTTAAGTAATTTAGTACGGTCATCTTTTGATATGATTTTGTTATTAATAATTTCAGTAAATTTATTCAAAAAAAAAAAAAAAAAAAAAACAAGTATGTAGTTGGTCAAGCCTAACCATTTGATAACCTACACCATGCATTTTTAATATTTTTGGAGTTGGTCTTTCATGGACTATATGGTCAACTGTTGACCGGTTATTATAACATTTTGTGGTGTAATTTATATTTCTGTTAAGGATATGTATATGTAATATTATCGTGATATTATAATTTTATGACATCTACTATGGGCCTGATTCCCGAAAATATGACTTATATGGGGGCTAGTTTCAATTATGGACCAAAAGTAATAAAATTGCGTACATGGTTTTGTACTCATAAAAAACTTATTATTATTGTTATCAAGGACCGAAATTTCATGCAAATGCATGTTTTTTGCCCTTACTTCTAGAACAGAGTAAACTAAATATCTTTCCGAATTAGAGAATTTCATTTAAAATAGCTTCGATTTGTTAGTACATATTTTTGCATATTGAAAATTCATACTTTTGTATCATATTTAGTGAAAAATTACAATTTAAAATATTTTTTTGTGTAGAAAAAAATAATTCTGTGAACTTTTGATAAAATGACTTAAGTCTACATTTCAAAATTTTCAGAAGGGCTAAGAAATGTTTTAAAATATTAAAAATACCATGGACAAATTAATATGTGATAAGCTATATCTGCAAAACTAACAATCACATAAGGACGTTGATTTTTGTAAAAATTACGCTATCAAAAGATTCCTTATTTATCTCGTATTAAAATACGAAATTACACGGAATAAATAATTTCGTTTCGGTAAAGTATTGTCCTAAAATATTTGACAAAACAATATCACTGAAAAAAGTCGTCCAGTCTTTGGATAGCCTAAAACATAGAGATAAATATAGACTTTCAGGGTCAAATTTCCAGTCATTTATCTGAAGGCAGAACAAGTTCATTTAATATGAATTTTTTATTCGAAATATTTGTGTTAGTTGTCATATGTTTTTGTAAAACATCGAGAATTGATTAATTCTTTTTAAAGAAGTTACCAATGAGATTGTTTCTCTAAGAACACAATAAGCTGTATAGAGCAACCGCTTATATCATTTGAGAAAAATCGATCCATACTTAAGACCACAGCCATCGAAAGAAGTGTTGCCAATACGGTTTATACAATTTTAGATTCAAAAGAAGAAACAATCAAATCTCTCTATATCATTTAAAAATGCATCCATCATATTTGTTGGTGTTGAACGGTAATTTTCTATGTACAAAAGCTGTATAGATATTTTTAATTTAGGTCCTGTGTGTAATAGTAGAAAAGTATGTTTGTTAGTAATTTTTGATAGTTATAAGGTTTACTAGCTCATAGGGCCAGTAAAAATTCTGTCAAAAAATATAAATTTTTTAAGTTTTAAAATTTATAGAAAAATTTCAATTGAACAAAATATTTTGAAAGATAACATTATTTTAAAATCTTTTAACATTAACGTTTTACCACATATCGTTCTTTAGCATTTTTCATATTCAATATTCGCACATGTCTTTTTGATTTTTTAATAATAAAATTTTGAATTACTAATATTTATTAGTTTTCATTTCACACAGGAAAATATTTTTTAACGTAAAACTTTCCTCCTTTCACACATGGCCTTAATATGGTACTGAATTAAAATTTATGTTTTTTTTTTTTAATAAACGTTAAAAAATAAGTGCATATCTTATTTTTTTTTTTAAAGCATGTTTTAACATTTTAAGCGCCTAAAACACACTTTTTAAATGCGTGAACTTCCTTTCCCTGACTATTATTATGTTGGATTATATATGGCACTCATGCACTTTAAAATTATTTTCGGAGGAGGGGTCATAGCTCACTTGGTCAAAATTTTAATAAAATTGTGAATAATATAAAGCATTTATAAACATCCATTACTACCTTATTCTATTTTAAGATATTTTTAGTCACAAAATTTGGTATGTTCTGATTCGAATTTTTTACTGATTTTTTGGATGCTGATAAATGCTTAATAAGTCTTACCAAATACAATGATCCCTGGTCTAAGTCATTAGTGGAAACTGGAAAATTGTGAGGCAAGCTGAAATTACGCAAATCAAATCACTATTTTATATGTATTTACAATATTTTTTTAATAATTTGTTACAGGATAAAAATATTTGAACAGAAAAGAAGTTAGTTTTTAATACAATTTTTGTATAAAGAGGTAAAACTAAAGTACTTATATCTATTCTATTTTAATTTAGTAAGTAAAAACAAAGAATATAATTAATTTTTTCCATTAAAATGGATTTTGGCAAACTTATAGTGAAAAAATTATATTTTGGAAAACATACTAAATAAAAATAAATGAATCTACGTCAAATACTTTAACTACCAGAGCACAAATAAAAATCGAAATCATAACGGCACAAATCGAGATATTGACATTTCAAACAGCGACGCAAAGAGAAATGAGTCGAATTGAAACGACTAAGATCAGGATATCGAAAAAAATTAAGAAAATGATTAAGTATTATGATTTTATAAAGTTTTCATCGTCTCCTGTAAACTTTTATATTAGTTTATATGCGTCCATTTTTCAAACGTTTATTTTATTATGTAATTAAAATAAAAATATAAAAAAGCTTTTTGCAGTTTAATAAAACATGTAAAAATTCAAGTGCTTAAAACATTTGCAACTCTTATAAACGTTAAGGGAAAATATTTTAGGTAACGATTTTACAATTACACCATATATTATGTTAAGATCGTTATAGTGCTGAGAGAATATCTATGAAAGTGGAATTTTCTATTCACCGTATGACTGGATTATCGACTAAAGAAGATATCTCTATATGGGGCCATACTTTGTTCAGTACTACGACAATTTTAAAAGATTCCATGTTCTGTAAAACACATAAAAGAAAATCCTATTTTATATTGTAGGAATGGGAATTTTTATAACTTAATACACCATAGATGGTTAGGGTTATATGCATTTGTGCTGATGTTTTTAACGCATAAAAACCTGGTACAAAATTCAACTTAAAGTACGCCATTTAATTTAAAATCACTTCCTGAGTCGAGATAACGATATTTTTCTTCGAGTTGGCTGTCTGTCTATCCATGTAAATCTTGTACAGTCGAAATTTTTATTATATTGTAATAAAATTTGGTTTGCCCTGTTATAAAAAGAAAGTTGATTGAAATTTGTTAGATTCGGTTCATTATTTCCCCTACCCCCATGCAAACGTCCTTCAGAAATATGGTTTTAGTTTATAAATTAATAATGACTTAAATAAAATTCAGCAAATATATCTTTTTATAAGCATAATTGATCATAGCGATATATAAGCTCACTTCTGAAAATCACTTTAACTTTAAAGAAAGTCGAAAGCCTTGTCAAATCTAATGATGTTCGGTCTTTAATTGATCATCACCTCTCATCTGAGAGTCGCGATTGCATACATAAATGCCATGTAAATGCTGCTATCATGATAGTATTATGTATACAAATTTGAAAAATTCATAAAAAATAGTAAACGAACTTAACATTATTAAATAGAATGTTAGAAACATAATTCTATACTACCATAGGGTAAAAAGAGGAAATTCATTTAAATACGATTAGGCTTAAGAAATATCTGAGCATCAGAGAGGATAACAGAAGTCAATACAAACTTTTTATTTTTCAAAGTGGAAGAAATTATTTCAAATTTATTAAAAAACCATATGTTATATTTTCGCTAATTATTAAATTATAACAGTAATCGCGATCTAAAATAATATCATTAAAATTTAAAACATACCTAAATTTAATAAAAAAAATAAACTTTTTCAGAAAAATTTTATGCTATGATATTTTTTAACTTTAAAAATAAACAAAATTAAAAAAAAAACTTAACTTTGATACTTCTAAAATTAGAAAACTAATTACCATGTTATATGGAGAAAAGTCTCCTTTTTCATTCATGTTAGATTTTTAACTTTTTAACTCAGAATTGTATTTATTTGCAGATATTTTTCTTAAAAATAAATAATGCAATATTTTGCTTAGAATACTGAAATAAAACAATTAAAATGTAATGACTAAGCTGGATACTTTCTAATATGAAAAAAAATATTAGATTATTAAAAAAGAATATGAGTTTTGCTTTCGCTTATCATTTGAAAGTATAAACTAGTTCATTTAGAAAGAAAGGAAAAAGTTTCAAATGTTTTGGTTATTTTATTTTCGATCATCCTACTTAATAAAAATTATTGTCTATATATATATATATATATATATATATATATACTTAAAGACCATTTTTTTAATAGTATATATTTACAATAGAATAATTTATAATTTTATAATATAATAATTGTTGAACAAAATGTAATAAATAAAGTAAAACAAAAACAATGATACAAAAAACTTTTGCAAAGCAAGGTGAAATATCATGTTAATTCCGAATGTATTGACCATTATTTCAACCGAGCCCTGAAGATGGAATAAAATTAAGTGGAGTAAATTAGCGATAAAAACACCATAGGAATTTATTGAATTTTATTCATTTAAGCGGTGCAAAGATGATAGAATTACTAGTTTAAAACTATATGTATAATTAATAAAATTTTGTATGTTTTGCCTATCAGTCATTATGAAGTCTTTTTAAAAGTATATCTTTTTAACAAATTTAATGGACCCTTTAGTATAATAAAGAATATATGTAGTAATTAAATTTATCGTACTGAATCCACAATTTTTTAAAAAGCCCATCTAAATTGTACAACTAATTGCAGATAGCTTTTTTATATGAATATTTGGTGTTTTTTTTTTTTTTTTTTTTTTTTAATGACATTTCATTTAAAGCTATATTTAAAATTAAATATTATTTATATTTCTATGTAAACATTAAAAAAATTTAAAGTCCATCATTGTTTTAATAGTTTTTCATGAGATAATTAAAAGTTGATTAAATTACCTTGATGAACCTTTTTTTATTACATATGAATAAATTAAAAAAAAAAAAACAACCGAATACGCATTTAAAAACAAACCATAATGCATATACACTTTAATGGATAGAATGGATACACACAAAACAAGTAAGAAAGCTATAATTGGTCGAGCCCGACCATATGATACCATACATTATTGTGTATGTACACCAAAATTCATAAAAGTGTCCTATATTTCAACTGTGGGCAATTGTGGACCGATACTTGTGTTAGGTGTAAATAAAATATACAAATATAGATAATTACAATATACCTTGATTCTAACATTTATATGAATTTATAAATTTTAGGGTGATTTCCGACATTGAGCTATGGTAAATTATGGAGCGAGCCTCATAAAATTTTGCACTTAAATTTATACTCATTTAGAACTTATTTGTGTCGGATATTAACTTGATGCTTGATGCTAACATTTGTGCGGGATTTATGTGCTAAATTGGAAATGCAATTTACTTTATCGAATGAAAATTGTATAAAAAGAATTTTTAGGAAAAACTCTAAATATTTCCGAATGATCTTTTCGACACATTTTCGTTCGAAGTCGAGGAACAGGCCGAAAATTTTAAATTATATTATGTAAAGATTTAAAGATTTTTTAGTTGTTCCAATTTACCATAAAGTAGTTGGTTTGCACATGTTATATTTCGTTTTTGTTCCGACTTTTTGATTCATCCATTAATAATCTCTGCCTTAAAAATTTAGATGTAAAATACTGCATACTTATCTGTACTTATTTTGTATTAAATTTAATTTTCGTTTACTTTAACTATAGTGTTTGTTATATTTTATATTATTTTACATAATAAATTATTCTTTTTAAATTTGCATGAAATTCCATTATAAAAGAATATTTTATTTTAATAAAACGTACCATAAAATAATAGCAAACAATAAAAATGCAAAACTTTATGGCTTCTAGTTTGAACCGCAACAAAATTAAGGTAAAACATTGTGGGTTTTATTTTTCCAACTGGTTTTTATTTTCGTTTGGAAAAATATTGTTGAACTTGTTTGCCAGTATTTTGGAAGCCGAAAGCGAATTGCCAATTGGATGATAATGGACAAAAATATTTTATGTAACAAAATTTTTTGCTCGAAAAAAAATAAGGCAAGTAAAGACATACATTTTTTTTTTAGTAGCAAATACAAAAAAATTTGTACATTTGTTCATCAAGTTTGTATTGTTTTAAACTATTGAAATATATGATATAATTTAATACGTAATAAATTCTGTGCACTCTATTATATAGAGTGATTCATTTAGAACTCTTTTTTTAATTTGAAATAAAATTAAAAAAAAAAAAAAAAAAAAAAAAAAAATAGTGAAACACTACAACATAGTCGTCACCAGCATTGGAATGAAATTATATTTGAAAAGTAAATATCTGAGTATGTTCTTTCGAATCATAATAAAGATACCGGCATCTAATACTATTTCAAGTATTTTATATAAATTTTAAAAACAAGGGTGCTCGTATAAATGGTTCACCCTTTAGATATCAATTGGTTAGTTTCAATTTAAAAGAAAGTAATTGATTTATTAGGAAATAATTTTTTACATCCTCCACCAGAAATGACAACGCAGATACGACGAAAATTTCAGAAACACATGTGTAGCAAATTTTATAGAAATTTATTTTTGCGAAATTTAACAACTAATATTATTTTTTATTTACTAAATGACCAGACTATTAAAATTAGCAAAGCAAAACGTGATTATTGTTATGTCGAATCAATTGTTAGTGTAAATTGTTTGAAATCAAAAAAAAACAGAAGAAAGAGTTTTAAATGATTTGAACACTTTACACTTTTGACCACTCAAGTATAAATAAACAATATATATATATATATATTTATTGTTAGGTGGTCGAAAGTAAAGCATTTAAAACTCATTCTTCTGTTTTTTTAATTTGAAGCAATTTACGTTAACAACTAATTCGAGATAACGCTAATCAAAAAAAAAAAAAAAAAAAAAAAAAAAATCATATTAGTTTTTAAATTTCGAAAAAATAATTTTATTTGCAAATTGGTGCACATGTGCATTTGCACTCTTAGTTTTTCATTCCTAAATGCTCTGACAGATTAAAAAAGTCGCTCAGTCTCGCTTGGGCTTTCTGACAGTAAGGTTGTGTTGTCGGATGATTTTCAAAAAATACTGAAAGAAATATTTAATGAGATATGGGAGAATGATCCTTTAGTAATTTTTATATATTTTTTATAGTTTTCTTAAAGAAAAACGTTTAAGTATTCAACTATAGTTTTCATTATTCAAAGTAAATTATTTAAGAGCAATAGACTCATTAAAAATTAAAATATTTAATTATAAATTTGAAAATTTTTCTGTGTATAATATAAGTGCGGGAGAGTTATACAGAAAATTTAAAAATACAAAACGTGAATGAAATGCGTTCTTATAAAATAATATAAAATAATCTGTTCGCAAATCAATAATTTGTCGAATAGTCAATAGTGTGTCAGAAAAAGCCGAAATTCATTTCCGAATTGAAATGTTCAACAATGAAGAAATGTGCTATGATCTGAAGAGTCCAAATTCATCCCATAGAGGAGTGAGTATTCGTTGTCCTATAAGCACTAAATTTAATTCTAAGTACCTAGCTGCCACAACGGGGCATGGAAAAGGAAAAGTAATAGTATAAAACATACGGAAGCTCGAGTGGAAGAAAATTAAAAAAAAAAAACATATAAGTATAATGTCATTACCATCATAATCTCCTAATCTGCACCCGATTGATTACATTGGATGATTACATAGTATTTGCAATAAAGCATTTCAAAATGCTTTTTTTTTTTTTTTTTTTTAATTGAAGAAGTAGAATGTTATTGCCAACGACTATGTTGAAAATATTATGGTCTCAATGCCCAAGTAGTATTCAAAAGTCATTAAAAATTTTGGTTATTTAACCGAATATTTAATACATTTTAATTTTTTTTCTAATAATTTTGAGAGATTCAAATGTTTTGATCATTTAAATTTTTACTTGTTTTTCAATAATTTTTAGATAATATATAAAGAATTTGAAAAATTTTCGAAAATTTTTGAAATCGACTTTTATGTATTGTTTTTCTAAAGTTTGTTTTAAAAACAGAAAACCTGTTGCTACATTTTGGTAGGCCTAACAAAGTAACTAAGAAATTCAAAGCTCATTCACCTAAAATTGCAAGAAAATATAGCCATTTAAACATAAAAAATATAAAAAAAAATAAGTTGAGACTCTCGAAGATTTTTTCATTTAAATCAGTTTTTCACTGACAATTTACATCTTTTGGACTCAAACTATTAACCAGTCGAGAGACAACACTTAAGAACTTTATATGCTGTGTAAAAAGTAATCGTTTTAATCTCTGGTGAAAAGTAATAAAAAATTAAACCAAAAATTTATGATTTTTTAAATTTTGCATTTTTTTTTTTTTATAGAAAATTTGCGCGTATAAATGAAATTAATTTTAGATAACAAAATTTTAAAAACAAAGTGATTCTCTATAATATAAGGTATATCTAGTTGACGTCTTTAAACCAGGCATGAGATGCCATCATCGTAAACTTCCATATAATTGGCGTATATGTTAGTAAAATGTATGTTTTTCTCTACTGACAAATACCACTTTTACAAAAATTGCTCAAAATATCGCGTAAATAGAATCTTTTTCATAAATGAAGCTTCCAAGTCAAAGGGGCGTTAAAAAAAATTTATAATGCACTTTTTAAAATGTTCACCAAATTTTAAAATTATGTTCCGCATTTTTTAAGACCAAATATTATTTTATATCATCGAAAAATATCTTTGGAGAATCATCATAACATTTAAAATTCATAAAGTGAAAAAAGTTCAAGAAACATCATACATACCGGCGACAGAGGCACTCTTCTCTAAATACATTTCGCTTGCTGACAACTACCGCGAAGTATAAATCACGTTAGTACTGATATCAAATGAAAGCATTTTATTTGCTTAATACTAAAATTCAGGTGGCGTTACAACATTTTAGAGACTTATAATTATATGGATCAAAAAAGATGTTCTTAACCCCAAAAATCTGAGCCACATATTTCGCATTATAGTTAAAATAATAAAAACTATTTTCATGTAAAAATTATCATTAAATAAGAGTTGGGGTTTGAATTTTACAAACATTTTAAAAAACCATAAATTTAAAAAAACCAAAAAAATAAAGTATCACAAAATGTGTCTATTACCTACTATTTTTAGAGATTTGTAACCAATAAATATTTTTACAGGGTACGAAATTGTGCACAAAATAAAATAAATTTTTTCAGTGTACTTTGATAAATATTAAAAATGCAGTAATAATTTTGTCATAGTCTGATAAAATTTCAGAAGTTTTATAGGATCGCTTTATTTTTGATACGATAAAATAATATCTCTATTTTTATTTTTATGTTTCAACTTTAAACCTTTACAACTTTTGTGCGCATTTATAAAAATGATTAGCGCGAACATAATTTGCATGGATAAATATTACTTAATAAAACCGCAAATCTACGTTCGCGTCAGAAGAAAAAAAATGTGAAAATATTTTTTCTTAAATTTTGAAAAATTTTTGAAATTCTTCATATGTTTTCGTTCCAGTAACATAATAAGCATTTACAGTAAATCAATAAAAAATAATTTCTTAAGATATTCCTTTGATAAAAAATAAAATAAATAAATTGTGAGTGATAGAAATTTGTTTTCATTTACAAATCTTTCCATCATTACTATAGTTCAACTTCAGCTTCCACTTTAGGTCTCTATATGGAAACAATTTATTTCATTTTATGGTGACACTTTAATTTTAATCGATGGTCTTCGTATTATTTAAATAGCACTTTTTTACTCAGCTCCTCTTTTGCCTAAAGTAAGTGCCCATTCATAAGCGTTATATTGACCCACTTTAGTTCTGATCATAGTCTTTTCCATAATTCCACTTCAGCTTTAGTTGTTAGGCTTTAAACATATTCTCTTCCCTTAAAGGCCCTTATATATATTAACTTCTAAAAATGTAAATATTTTGAACACTTAGATTTATACTTGTTTTATTGGAACATGGTTTTCAATAATTTTTAGTTAGGAAATGTTTTTTGTTTTTCATTACGTAATAAAATAAATATATTAGCCAGAAAATATAATGTATTAGTTCTACAACTATTTCAGGAATGCATGGAAATAGTCTATACTCATTCTAGTTTGTCGTTAAAAGCAATGAATTTTGTTCGAAATTGTCACCTATAGAACTGGATCTGTGGAAGTGTCACACAGTCGGTAATCATTCTACAAAACGGTTCTACTAGTTTTTAAATCACTGATCCTAATATAAGCCGAAGTGTCGAAGCCGAACATACGACGCCGATCTTAATTCTACTACCGAACCAAGAAACTTCGATTCCCGAAGCTGCCACCTGAACTAGGAACCGATCTCGCTGAAAACCCGAACCAGTTTGACAGCCGAGTGTGTCGAAGCCGAAAGTTCAAAGTCGAAGTTAAGAGTGTCGAAGCCGAAAGTTCAAAGTCGAATAGCTGAGCCGAGCCTATTACGAGCCAATTAACCGAGCCAAGCTTCTATAAGCTAAATGACCGAAACAAACATAATCTAAACCGATCAACCGTACCGATATTAACATACGCCGAAGAGCCGAAATAAGCCTGGTTAAAGAAGAAGGAAGTGAAGAAAACATTTATTAAGCCGGTGGTATTTGAATTGGAGTTATAGAAATTATTCTCTCGAAATATCTTTATATTTTGTACTTGAAATATTCTTGACGTATTCAATAAAGAAACTATTATTATTTTAACCCTAAAGAAAGGGTGAAACAAACGTCTTATTACTTAAGGTTTTTGGATCCGTAAGTAGACCCTGGAGGCGACTAAGTTACCTCAGCCGACGACAAAACCACGTTATAACATATATTTCCGGGCAAAAATATTTTCTATGAAAGAGCAAAAAAATTGTCATAAATTTAAAATTTTATTAAATAAATAATTTATCTTGTTAAATCATATTGGTTTTTATTTAAAACAATATTTTTGGGAAATTCATTGAAGAGCTGTTCATAAACATATTTGTTTAAAAAAATTAATTAAAAAAAAAAATAAATAAATAAAAATAAACAAATTGAAGCAAAGGAAAATAACTACATACATGCACAAATAAATTTTAGAAAAAATAGTAATAATAAATGAAAGCATACAATTGTATTTTTCACTCTATATACATATTTTCACTCTATATACCTAAAAAAATATTTTGTTATACTAGTTCATACATGCAGAAATATACACATAAATAGTTACAAATTATAGTTGATATTCAACAAATTGCATAAATTATTATTTTAGTAAAATGAAAAGTTTAACATAAAAATAAATTATGCTTAAAATGGTAATATACTTTAAGCAAAAACAAGCTAATTTTCTTTATGCTTTTTTTCCATCTTTCAAAAATAGAAAAGAAAAAGTTTTCGCAAAAGGAAGGAAATAAAGAAAAATAAATTTGCTGTTGTTTTATTTTCTTATTTTTTTTTTAAATTTAAAAAGTTTTGCAAAATGAAACATTTTTTTTTTATAAATTATACAATTATGAAAATATAGGTCAATAAAAATACAATTAAAATATTTTAAACAATAAAGCAACATTTAAATGTATGGTAGTGTTAAGTTTTGTAATCATAATTTTAGTTGTGTTAACAATTGCAAAATGAACAATGATCCAAATAAAATACACAGAACATATTTTATTTATAATTGTAGGAATTCTAGTGAAGATGAAACCAATTATGTTTTACAAAACGCCATAACTCAAAAAATTATACTTTTAAGTTACTAATGTAGAAATGTGCTTTACCTTCTGTAAAAATATGGTGTACATATATATATTTTATGGTCAACATTTGAGAAGCAAATATGTCATTATTTCATATCATATATTTCGATTTTTTAAATATAGTATTGACATATCACTATCGTTGCTGTGAGAAAATGTTAATTTTTCTAAAAAAAACAGCTTATTATGTATCCTGACATTATCCATGAAAATAAGTAGAAAAAAAGTATATATATTTCCTGTTAGGTTATACGACATTTGCATATCATATAATGTGAAATTGCTGCGTAAAATTTTCCCAAAAACGACTTCCATTTGAGAGCAGATAAAATTTTAGATATAATGTCTTTTAAAACTGTTAGCAAAAATATGACATTTTAGAACTTGCTCTATATGACCAATTTATAAGAGCTTAAGATTTTTATTTATTTATTTTATTCATTTATTATTATTTATATTTAAGTTAATTTAGTGATAAATTGGTAAGTAAAAAACTACACACTACGAAAAACGGAACTTTTTATTTTCACTTGGTAAATTATCTATAATACGATCTAAAAAAAGCTCAAAAAGTTATTAAGCATTTTCTAAATTTTGTTTAAAAAAATTCTTGAAATATTTTAAGACAAAATATTATTTTTTTATATATTTATACCCTATAACCTACACCATAGTTGGTTGGGGTATTATGTATTTGTACTGATATTCATAACGCATAGAAAAAATATTTGGACCCCCACCTTAACATATCTCGTTCGACTCAGAATCGCTTTCTGAGTCGGCTGGCTATCAGTCCACGTAAACCTTGTGAACAAAGTACGGGTCACAATTTTAATTTAGCCACTATACTTATATAGGGGCTAGATGAAATGGAACTAAAAAGTTCTAATTTAAAAATTTGATTAGTTTATAAAAGAACATACATAAAATTATTGTAAAATTTTAAGGTATTGACTGAAAATCTGTTATGCAAATATTACACTAAGATTAGTGTGATTAGATCCTAACACGCCTGCTTTTAAATTATTGTTTTTTTTTTTTTAATAAGCTTTATAAAAACCTGTCCGATATCCGAACAAAAAATAATATTTTACGGCCTTGTCTGTTAAAAGAATATTAAATTTGAGTCAAATATCTTCAAAATTGGAGTTTTGTCGATCTGTCTAATGTGACAGTGTGCGACCTGATTAAAAATATTTTATTCGTCGTTTTTATAAACCATTTTATGAAAAATTATAAAACTGTATTTGAAAGATATTTTTATATTGAATTACACTGATAGGGGAAAATGGGATGTTATGTATTATGTGTATGGGTAATAAAGAAAATTTTATTTTTTTTCGCGTATTCTAGACCTTTTCTCAAAAAAGGTTACTGATAAATGTTTATGATTATTGCACATTTCAAAATTATATTTCATCCACGAAATATTTGATTTTATTGCGCAAAAACTCGTAAAGTTTTTTTTTTAAGTGATGTTTCTATCTGTGGAAGATATCTGAATCACGAGTATTCTTAAATCAATGAATACAAAATTATATATTTTATTTTGTACATATTCAAATTATAAAAAAGTTTTATCTCAAAAATTTACGCTTTTACAGACCTCTATCTGATGTAAAAATTTCGGAACTGGGATAATGTAGTAAAAATATTTTGAGGAAAAGTGCGATGTATAATTTAACAAATTTTTCACCAATTTTTATTTCTAATTTTGCCAAAAATATAGTAAATAATCGGCTTAGTCACCAATGATTTGAACATAAATAAGAAGATTTAATGAAGCAGATAAAAATTTGATGCTTAAGTAAAAGTAATAGAACCTAAGAAAGTGGGAAAAGAACTCAATAAACTCTAGAGCAATAAGACCAACAATTTCTAGAACTAATATGTATCGTTACGTTGGACTATAAAGTTAATAAAATGTGTTTTTAAAAATCGCGAAAATAGTGGATGCTGTAAAAATACACGCCAGATATGATTAGCATTATCGTTCAGCGAATTTAGTCGCCAATTGCCCCTTTTTCAATTACCTGACTACTTTTTTGACCCTTTTTTAAAATAGAACTGAATGGAAACTTTCTAAAATTATGTGATAAATGACGAGAAACTAAGTAGTTTGAAATACTCGACCCACTATATTATTTCCAACGAGGAAATTATTTGTTTTGAGATTGTTTCAAAATATAGCGATGTAAATAAAGACCCCAAAGAATTTATAAATAAACCGAAATTCTTAAAAACTAAAGCTATTGACAAAGTTTATGAACAACTATTCAAAACATCTAATGCCTAATTTTTTTCGACCAGATTGGGAAAATTAAAAAATAGATTTGATGAATAATTATATCCTAATTTATACCTAAACTTTGGTTCATAGCAGTGCCTCGGCAGAACACATTTTTTTTTAATTATCACTAATGAAAAATAAATTGTTCAAAAGACTTAAGGATAACACTTGTGAATATGAAAGAATGGGCTTCCAGTCCTAAATTTGTTAGACGGTAATTTGTTAGACTGGAGTCCAAGAGAAGACCTCGTATAATAGTAGAGAAGTTTAGTATTTCATATTAACATTTTGCAATGATAAAAATTATTTTATATATATATATATTTTATAGCATACGATAAAAAGCTATGAAATTGAATTCCTAATGTTTTAATTAATTTTTAATTACTCTTTCTGCTTTAATAAAATTTGTTCTGTTCATTTCTAATATTCTTGCCAGTAAAGTACTGTGAGAAAAAAATACTTTAAAGAAGGTCAGAAAAGGCAAGATTTTGGAACTGTAATTCCTTTTTGATCATTTACAATTTTTTGGGTGATTATATTCATAAATATTTTTTATGGTATATTAAGTGTATTAAAAAATAATCATAATAATTGAAGTAAATCCATAAAATAAATTATTTTCGATTTGTAGAATGAAGCGCCTAAGGTGAAAATTTTTGTTAAATATTAGTAATCTCAATTTTTTTGTGCGAATTAATACATAAAAGTGCTTAAATGGATGATTCTGTAAAAATAAAATTAGTAAAAGTAAATACGAAATAATTTTTTTTTTTCTGCTGAAATACTTAAATTTTAGTATTTTTAAGGGAATTTTAAGAATCAAAAAGGATAGAAAAAAGCTAGAAGATAAAACGAAAATTTCGAAGCTAAAAGCGCAATAAAATGATATACATTTGCAGCAACAATGTCATAATTCAAACCATAAATAGTTCTTGTTCAAGAAAAATAACTACTTAGATTCGATTTTCTTTCTGAATGTATTCAATATAAATTACTTCTTTACAAATATATTAACTTTTACGATTTCACATTTTTACTGCAAAGCGATAATTATTTTAAAATTTTAAAGCTTTTTCTGCAAAATCGCTGATTATGATATTCTTGGAGTAAATGAGCGGTAGTTGTTACTCTTTAAGAAAATATGAAATAAGTTTAGCGATAGCTTTTTCCTAAATAAGTAATGGCTGTTTATTGCTCGTATTTGTTTACCCTTCACAAGTTTTATTGAAATAAATTTATACTATTTGTACATATTTAACGTATTCATATGGATCTTATTTTAGCAATCAACAAATTATTAAAATAACAATAAAAACCTATTTAAATATTTATATGAAAATACATACAATATATAAGAGTATTTATATTAACATACATACAACATAACGTTTACCCAAAAATGGTTTTCTTAATTGCGCACAAAATTATTATTATTATTTTTTTTAAGAGGCGGTAACGCATGTTAAAATATTTGTAAAATGTAGTATTTAAAATAATAAAAAACCAAAAAGAGCAAAATAGAATTTTTCATATTAAAGAACAATATGCTATTGTCCTACATACATATATAAATACTGTATGATAAAATTATTTTCGTAAAAAAATTTATAATTTAAAGTTTATTGAAATTAGCATTGTTTTTTATTTTATTTATTTATTTTTTTTTTTGTTAATAAAGATAACCAATAATATTATATTCATATATTCCTTCCAATTAATTTATTTTAATTTTTTAAATTCATTAAGTATATGTAATTCAATAGAATATTACGAAAAATGTTATATTAAAAGTAATATAGAGAATAATTTGATTCCTAAACGGCACATGTAAATAAATATTCCTTTAATAATACTTTTGGAAACACTTAACAGGGTTTTTGATAAATACAAATGAATCCTACGTTTAATAACAATTGTAACTTTCTTTCTATAATAATTTTTCTAGTTAAACTAATAAATTACTCAGCTTTACAATCCTTAATACTATTAAAGATTTGAATATCCCTATATTGATTGTACATCTCATCTTATTTTAAAATCCCTTCCTAATACCCAATTTACACTTGAGTTCTCGGTGAAATGAGTTAAAAAGAAAATAATAATAATAAAATAAAAAAATAAAAAAAATAAATAAATAAAATCTACCCCGTTTGCATTTATTCTTTCAACATTTTGTAGATTGTGTTTGACAAATATAAATTCGCACATTCGCTATTCAATTTAAAATCGACACATGTTTCAACAAGCTTTTTTTAATATTAAATTTTCACATATGTATGATTAACTTAAATTAAAACTTTATTTATTAATTGTTATATCCTTTACCACAAGGGTAAAGGCATAGATTAATAACTAGATATTTATGTGAGAGAAAAAACCTGATTTAATTGTAAAAAATCTAATTCAGACAAAAATAAACTACATGTAGTCACATATATTTTGTTTTTGGGCTTTGAAAAAAATGAGTATTTTTTTGAAAATGTAGTTCGAAGTGTATCTCACATAAACTTCCAGTTGTATTCTATGCTAAAGGCTAAATAAAAGTTTGTCACTCTGTTTACAATTTCTAAAGAATTCAATTAGAAACATAAAAAGTGTATTCTTCCTGGCTCTTTATTGATAGGGAGATCGATATATCGTTGTCCGTCTATCTGTTGAAATCAGTTTTCAGAATGCCTCAGTTATCAGATATATATGTTTTGTACATCAAGTTATAGGGAATATTAATTAGATTGACTGTTTAATCATATCGTTTAATATTCAACTTAAATAATATTCTTTAAATGTTTCTGCTTCGTCTTTATCAATCAAGTTTTATATTGTGAAATATGTTTTTGAAATTGAAAATTTTTTTATTTGAACTTCTTTTGTAATTGAAATTTTTTACAATAAAATATGTTAGAAAATATATTTAGTTTATATAATTAATAACGACAATAGCAAAAATAAACAAATTCGGTCCATTAAAGGTCGAGAGATCACCAATAAACCGAAAAGGCCTCTAAAAACGTATTTTTTTCGACTTTTCTAAGGCTCCATATAAGATAGCGATATCATTTTAGCACAGGAAATTCTGAATCCTTTTTTGAAATGTTTCTACGGCATAAATGAACAGAATCGGTTCATTAGTAAATAAATGCATTTTTGGACTTTGTAAAGCTCGTTTTTGTACAAATCTGTTGTAAAAATTTTTCTAAAGTTTCGGTTTTTTAAGTTAACCATATCGGCCCATAAACAACCGAGTTATAGGCAAAAATTTGGAAAAATTATTAAAAATATGCACACACACATTTCAATGACTTTCAGTGTTGGTGTTTTTTATATAAACACGCAGTAGTTATTAATTGTATATATATATACGCACAATCATTTTTTATGTATGCTTGGTCTCTTTTTCAGTGTTGTTGTTGTCTTTTGTACAAGCATGTATCCAGCGTTATTGTTGAGAATTATTAAAAGGTGCCCAGAAAAGTGGATTTCAAAAAATTAAGTCGCTAAAAAAGATGATTTTTTGAAAACAGGGGCCAACTTCTTCAATACCTAAAATCTCCTCAAAACAAGCAAAAATATTGTATTTTAAGAAAAACTAATAAATTAAATTTTATTAATAACATAATAATTTATTTATCATAATTTTTATTATTGAAAAAAAAGGATTTATAAAAATAATTAACATAAAATTCTCTTTTTATTAATTGAGCACCTGTACTTCGTACAAATCCCAGTTTAAAAAATTTATTACTGAAAGTATGGATTCACAATTGTTGATCTTAAGTCTGTTGGCCAATTTATTTTTTTAATTAGTGATAACTTAGAAAAAAGACGTTCCGCAGAGGCAGTGTTATGAGCCAAAGTAAAAATATAAATTAAAATATAAACAGTCATCAAATCTATTTTTTAATATTAACAAGCCGGTCCAAAAGATTCGGCATTAGATGTTTTGAATAGGTTTTCATAAACTTTATCATTAGATTTAGTTTTTAACAGTTTCATTTCATTTATAAATTCTGCATGTCTTTTTTTTATCAGTACATTGTGAAACAATCTCATAGTAATTAATTTCTTCATTGGAATTAATGTATTGTTGGTCGAGATATTTCAAACAACTTAGTTTCTCGTCATTTAGCATATAGTCCTAAAAAGTCGCCATTGAGTTCCATTTTTAAAAAAGGGTCAAAAAAGTAATCATGTGGTTGAAAAAGGGGCTGTAGCGCTATTTCTAAGCATAAATGTGAAAATATTGAAGCATACTTTAAGGTTTATTTTTTATTACTTATCAGTAAGGTTGTGAAGGGTATAAAAGATTCGGCACAACCGAATGTGGCACTGCAACTTTTTTTTTGATTTAGAAGTATTTGTTTTTATACAAAAGTTATTTTTATTTTCAGCACATTGTTGTATTTTTCTATCAATATTTTTCAAAATTTAGTAAAATATGAATAGATTTTGAAAATAAAATCTAGCCTTTTTATTTTGCTTTAGCCTCAAAATTTTCGTCTTAGCTTCTTAAAGTTGCCTTAAAAAGGCCAAAATGTTATTATTTCAACAACGAAGAAAATAATTTCTTATTATCCACTACTAATTTTACTTTTAAAGAATTATTCATTTAAGCATTTTTGTGTATCTATTCGTACACAAGACTTATATTTTTTATAAAATTTTCGCCTGCTGTGCTTCATTATCCAAATCAAGAACATCTAATATTTTAGTATATAACTAATTTGAGGGAATTACTAAATCGATTATTATAATTATTATTATTATTCTTTTTTTTTTTGCTTTATTAACCATAGAAATTATTTATAAAAATAATTTTAGCAAATTCTTATAAAAGTACCGAAAAGTCGTTTTAAGATATTAAGTAATTTTTCATATGAAAAACAACCCAATTTCCTATGGGAATATTTTGGACAATTTTTCATTTGAGTTATTTTACTAACAGCTGTTCTATGTTTTATTTATGAATTTATTATAATATCCTTTAAAAAAAAATAAAAACTAATGAGAACGAAAAAAAAGAAGTTTTTAAATTGAAGAAAAAACTTTAAGTTTTTTCTGGCTATATTTTTTGAAATTTTTAACCTTTTTTGACCTTTTTTAAAGTTGAATTTGGCTTCTTTTTTTCGGCTCCTGATAACACTGATGGAGGTCATTGGCAATAAATAAAAATAAAAAATGCGTTTTATGATACAATTGTTATATATTTTTAAAGACGACAATTTTTCTACATAATATTTTTCACAACATTTGTCTTCAACGCTTTTGTGTGGTCATGACTGAAGTCCGAAGTGAAAGGAAAATTAAATCCTTTTAAAGGAATAAACTTTTTCTTTTCTTATGGCATATATTAGAATCAAAAAAAAAAAAAAATCATCTGACATTATATTAAAAATAAATTTTTTTCTATTTATGATGGAAAATTTTGTTAAGAACTAGTGAAAAATATTTGAAACAAAAATGCAGTCGCGGTAAAATTGAAAATTTATTAATATAGCATAATTACTATTATTTTTTTAAGTTTTAAAATTTTTAAAAGCAGAAAAGTAACATAAATATTAAGAATTATCAATAACTTCTACATATACCTTAAAGATCGAAATGTCCCGTTATATATTCTATTTTAGCATTTTGCAAATTGTTGCGAATTTCGATTTTAAGTCATTTTGAAGTGTTTAATGTATCTTTGAACTTTTTAGGCCTTCAGCCTAATTTTTAAATGAAATCTGGTATCAAGTTTTTTTTTTTTTTTGAAACAAGCAAAATGACTACTGAAATTAGATATAATCAGTCCATTACTTCACCTAGCTTCCATACAAAAATTTTGCCGGAAAAGAGCTTTAACGATTATAAGTGATATACATAGTCAGATTTTCATCAAATTATGTAATATTACATTTTTAGTATCCACTACCCTACCAAATTTCAAAGGAATTGGTCCACATTTGATGGCAGTGTTCATATATAATACTTCACGATAATGGCTCATATATACGTAAAATTTTTGTTTGAAGAAATTAAAGATATATTTCGAGTTTCAAATTCAGATTATTTTAACTCTTTATTGGAACGATATATTTATATGATTGGTGCTACAATATAATTTTTGTTTTTATAAATGGATAATTTTCAGGAACAAAATTAAGGTAAGCTAAATAGGAGAGCACATTTTGTTTGGGTATACCTATGTAAGAGTATTTATTATGGAGATTTAAAAGAATATTCTATATTTTTTAGAATCATAAATTATTTTTTGGCAATTAAGTTAATAAAATGATTAGCTCTGAATGTGCTCCTGATACCAATGGGACCTATGCACCTACAAATGAAAGTAAAACCACTTTATATATATATATATATATATTTAAATGATATACTCAGGAGGATCCTTTACGAATATACTGAGGCCTCGTTAATAGGACAGGATAAAATTGAATCACTATTTCCTATATGCATATTTACAATATTTTTTCTTAAAAATTGGTTTAAACAATAAAAATATTTTACCAAAAAATAAGTTAATGTTTAATAAAAATAGTTAGTGTTTGTAAAAAGAGGTGAAATTAAAACATTTGTATAAATTCCATTTTGATTTTATAATTTAACACAGAAAATTTAATCCATTGTTTTACATTTTCTTCATTACCTTTACACCTGTAATTAACAATTATGAAAATACTTATAAATATATATAAAATTTTTAAGGTATTGCAAGTTCATTTAAACTCAAAATTGATTGACACTTGTTAAATCTACTGCTGAGTTTCTTAAACTACACATAAATTGTGTACAGGTAAAATAGTATGTAATCATTCATTTCACTTTCTTTTCTTAAGTATTTTATTCAATGTAATTTTTATATAGTTTCCTATAGTGATATGTTAAAAAAGTGACTTATTTTAAAAAAAGGTTTGGCAAATATTTCTATATGTGGGTATATACATATATAGTATAAATAAACACTTTATTTACGTTATATGTTGTTGCTATAGCCATTGCTATGAAATGTTGTCAATGCTGCACAGTGGTCTGAAAATATTTTTTAAAGATAATTCTGTAACTTGTGAACCGTTGGCGATATCTAAACAAAATTTCACATGATTAGAGCCAAGGCCTTTCTGGGTTGATTTGGTGAAGTACAGGTTTCTAGCGGGTCACGGGAGTAGAGGGTAAACCTACAAATTTTTTCATCTGAGGTATGTAATTTTTTTTTAATTCGTCAAAAATTAATTTATGCCTGGAATACAGAAAAAATTACTACCTTATATTTTTCAGTAAGCACAGTTGTTTTATTTTGCATCAAAATTTAATTAATATATTCAAGCAAAAAGAAATAGGAAAAATTAAATTTAAGTGCAATTTTTTCTCATTTAAATTTTTAATTCATTTAATTATCTTCTTGGTTGATTTAATTAATTTTTTAATTGGATTTTTTTCTTTCATTTTTTACAGTTTGGTGATAGGTGTAAAATTAGACAATTTTTAATTGAATGAATTATTTTGGTGATTGTTGACTTTTTTTGGTGAATGTAAAAAAAATTTTCATACAGGTAGTCCTTATAAATATCTACATTATATATCTCTTACATATGTAGGTTCCCTTTTTATTTTAAGAGATATTTAGTTCGAAGCAAATTTTACCTCATTTCTGCACTAATTTTTGGAAAAGTTTTTTTTTTTTAACTTGAGGGCATTAATTTGGATCCTAAAATTTTTTGAAAATATCCACTGGATTTCTTACCAAATTCCAGATAATATTGCTGCAAGAATCATATAAATACCCGGTAAAAAAAGAACTGAAAAAGAGTTTAAAAAGAGCTGAAAAAGTCATGATTTTAACATTATTTTGTCGCTGGAGGGAATTACTTAATACTGAAAAAGAACTGCAGAAGTTATTTTTTGAATCCATTGTTGTGATTGGAAAGAAATTCTTCTTTAATACTTCTTGTTCATTGCTTTTGAATTACTTTTCTTAAAACTATATTTATACAATTTTTTAATAAAGATATGGTTTTAGTTTTATTAGATAATAAAATACTTTTCAATTTGTGAAATTTGTATTTTTAGAAATTATTTTCATTTTGTTTTCATTTTTGGAAGAAATTTTTATAAGCTTCCAAAAAAGTGGAAAATATGCACTTAGTTCTACGTTTGAAGTGGTGAAAAAGTTTTTTTTTTTAGAAGCACTAGATCGTTTTTTGCTGGGTATATTTATCCGATAAAGAGTTATATTAATTTGAAACTAAAAAAACTAATTAAATTTTTGGGTTTATATTCCAAAAAGTAGGTAATATTGATCAGCTCTGATTTTTTGAAAGTTTATTAAGATTTCTTCAACGGTTCACAAGTTAGAGAATTATTAAAAACAAAAAAATCATTTTGGGACCACTGTGTGCCGTTGTGATGTTTTGTTACCAGATAGTATTATGTTGGTTAGTTCCCTGGAAAACTTGTGTAGACAATAAAAACTAACAAGATTTTTGTTTACGTTTGTGAAATATTGTCAAAGTGTTGGTGCATAAAAACTTTAGCTTTTTTTTTCTTTTTTTGATAAGCTTTTGTTTCTCTTTACTTGCATTTAAAAACTTTAACAAACGCTCAGAGTATTCTCCAAAGAAAAATTGTTTTAAACTTTATATAACTAGTCATTGTAGTTAAAAAAAAGGAATAACAATTTTGTTTTTCTTTTTTTTTTTGCTGGATTTATTTAAAGAAAATGTTGATTTTAAGTTGAAAATTTTCGAAAGTTTTTTTTCGTATCATCTATTGATAAAAATGAGGTCAGGGATAAAGTTTTCTTTTTTTTTTGTCTTTTATATTTGATTTTTTCAACGAAAGAGCTGGAGAAGGTACCGTTATGTACTTTTCAAGTAAAATAGAATAAAATATAAAGCTTAACTGAAAAACAAAGTCTGTTATCTTGAAATCTCATAAATAAAGTGATGAAACTTTAAGTGGCATTTAAGATGAAAGCGAAAATATGTTAAATATCACTGTTAGTGATAAGGAATGTTGAAATTAAGTTTTGTTTAAGGAGTAGGCTATAATATCTAAAAAGTTTTTATTTTAAATTGGTTTCGAAATGGTTATTGAGAAAAAAAGTATTAAATTTTATAAATAAAGGGCAATGAGTTAATGTTTTAATAATATTTTAGTATAGACAAACTTATACATATTTATTTAATTCAATAGACTTTAGGATACACAGTATACTTTCAACGGTGTACTCCTCTTCTCCTTACTATAATTATTTTGTATAAGCCACTGTTTTTACATTCAATTATTGTTAAGTTTCGTATAGTATTTACCACATACAGTAGTAATTAAGCTCTCATATATTTATATCAAAAGAAAAAAATCTCCATTTATTGCACTGGCCGCATATGCTTCAATCCTGATAGAAACTTCTAATTATAACGTTTTTGAAAACACTTTAAATCAAAAATTGCCTTTTCCAAATATTTGGTCCAATTACCAATCATGCCACCACAAGAATGTGTTCACAAATCAAATTGTACACTTACCACAACAAATTTAAATTATCACACACACACGCATCATTAAGATTGGTTTCTCTCACTTTTCTCAAAGTGCAAAATCGAAACATTACCAAATTAATTGATTTATGAATTTATTAATAAAGTGCACAAATGAAGGAAAATCTTAATATTTATATTGGTGTTATAATTATTGTTGTTTGAGAGTTAACATCAAACCTTTGTTTAATAACCTTTAGTGCAAATAAAATCATATTAATGCTTAAAATAATTGAAGTTAATTAATAAAAGTATGCACAAAAAACAATTTCGTTATCACAACCGAATTTTTTGTAAATTGATTTTATTCAGTTGCATATACTATTCTAAAATTCGGTATTTCCAACTGTTTAGAAAAACTTAATTCGATTAGTGTAATTTCTTAATTTATGTTTATGCATTAGACTTACTCAAAAAAAAAAAAAAAAGGAATATATATTATATAAAAAAATTGCAGTTTATTATTTTCTACCGATATAAGCATTAAAAATATCCACTAAAGTATACTGCAAATATTATTAATTGTAAAGTGGGAAGATAGTCCAATAAAATTAGAAAAAAATAGCTATTGGCAGGAATTTTATAGAGGGTAGCTAATTTTATCATAAAGCTTCGTCTTGGAGTTTTATACATGCTGTAAATCGCTTGTACGTTACGTGACCAAGATTTCAAAAACAGTTTAGTTTATATTTCTGTTCATATGCATCGTACGTACTTTGATTTCAATATTTATAGATTAAAAATTTTCCTTATTATTATCTAGTGGATATTATAATTTTCTTAACAGTTTAACAATATTTAACAATGTACTTGCGTAAAATTTTTAGAAATCTTTAAAAGTAACTTAGTATTGCTATTGGCCGATATTCACCATTCAATTTTGGTATTGTATTATTTTCGCATATTTCTATTTAGTAGAATAAGTACTAGTTGTTATAACAATGTTGAAGAATAGTATTATATTGATTGCATTAACTGAAAACATGCTTAATATTGAAATGTTCATAACACAAATTACGAGTACTTTTTAATTGTAACTACCAATATTAATGGTAATATAAGAAATCACATCGGTTGTTTCTTCCGACTTAGCTTATTTTATTTTAACCAGTCGCAACTGATTGCAATAATTAACTAAAGAATTGTGATAACTGTTGTTCTGATATAACGATATTTTTACATTACTTTGTATAGAAAATTAGATACTCAAATCAATTTTTTATTAATATTGTAAAATTTTAGTACGGTTTATCAGATATTAATATTAGTAACCGTTTTCCAACCAATCTTTTTTTCTGTATGTATGAGCGGGTTATTCGTTACACACACACAATAGATAAGTGTCGCCTTTACTCTCATATAATTAAATGTAACAAAAGCGGTGGGTAAATGCATTTATATAAAAACAAGTCAAGGAAATTTATGAAGGTCTTTCTAATGACACAAATGGTACTGTGAATTTATTTGTACACAAAGAAAAAAAAAATTCGTTGTGACTACGATCGAATTTTGTCGGTTGCATCAACTAACATACAATTTGATTGAAATATTTTTGATTGAATATTTTTGGTATTAGCAATTCTATCTAAAAATATTTCAGTAAAGAGTATGAAACAAAAAAAAAAAATTTACTCTGAATTATTATTCAAATATAAAAAAATTATTTGATTTTTTATTTTAACAATAATTTTCTTTAATACATACAACGAAAGTACAAAATACAAAAAATAAAAACTTTACAGACCTTTACAGATGTCTATGTATCTACATAGACATCTTCATCAGAATTAATAAATTATTTTTTGGAATTGGAATATTCTTCCAAATGTTGAAAAGAATAATTAAAAGGAATAAATAAAGGAATCACTTTATGGCCACAGATAACCCCAGAACATTGTTCACACGAAAAAGATACTGACAAACAAAGTATAATAGTGTCCTTAGCAAAAAGATAAAAGGTTATTTAATTTTAAATTTGGAATTACCAATTTACTGATTAACTAATTTTGGAAAAATTTTGACAAAAATTTGATACTGCACTTTCTAAGCTTCAACCAAACCATGCTATTCTCAGTTAACCTCTTGAAAATTCTGTGGGCCATAATTTTTATATAAGTAAATACGAAGTTAAAACTTTGATATCAAATATGTTTTTAAAACAGGTAAGAGTTGGCAACCCTTTTGCGCTAACGTCAAAATTTTATCGTCTTCTTGTGAATTATAAAAAAGCAGTGGTTAATTCCGTTAAAACAATAGCTTATTGTTGTTTATTTTATAAAGCAAGATGTAGCGATTAAAAAATCAATAAAGGTATGTCTGGTAAAGGACGTCGCAGCATACAAAATATAGAAATTATCTGTGGCTATTGTGAAATAGAGACAAAGGGGAATGAAGATAACAACGATTCTGATAAATGCGAAAAAATGTTACCATGCATTAAGTAACGTTTATTAAGCTTAAATAAACGTCAATTTGAACATTTATTAAAAAATAAGAGTGAAGAGTTTATATGTAATACTTGTAAAGAATTTGATGAAACAGCAAAAGAAGAACAAGTTAAAATAAAAAGAAAATAAAACCATTAACGAAGTTGCATCAGCTGTCTTCGTTACAAGAAATAACGAAATTCATGTCAAAACAATTCGAAGAGATTATACGAGGGGTGACTGAAAATAAAAAGAAAATTGAAGTAATGCAAAAAGAAAATCCTTTATTAAAGAATGTAGTAAACAATTTGAAAGATTCAGTTAAGCTATTCAATGATGAAATTGTTAAAAATAACTGTCTTATTGTGGCATTGAAATAAAGGAATATTTAACAGCAGTTGATACGTTGTTAAAAATTGCAAAAGATGTTGGTGCAGGCTTAAATGAAGTTGATGTTGAAAAGGCATTTTTTATTACAAAGAAAAATACCTCATATAAAACTAAAAACAATCTAATATTATAAAATTGGATTCGAAAAATCTAAACAAAAACTAATGTCAGCAAAATCAAAATTGAAAGAAAAAGATAAAGACAAAATTTATTTATATGAACGATTGTCTAAGTAAAGAGACTTTAAACATTTTTAGACATTTTAAAATCATACATAAAATGGGAAATGGGAAAATGGAGTGTAAACCTATAGCGATCGAGTTTATGTAAAACGAAGCGAAATTTTTAAGCCAAGATTAATTAGATTTTAGGAGCAAGTATATGACATACTTTTGGAAGCCACAACAAACAAGCTTCAAAAACGTAGATCTAATCTTCAGCCGCTATCAGCAGTTGAAGATACAGACAATGATGAAGATGAAACCCTTGCTGCTTTTATGTCACCGGCTTAATAGATTGGTGCAAATATTATAACATTTATTTTACATTTATTACAATAAATGTAATAATTTATTGTAATAAATGTAAACATTTATTTATTACAAATAAATGTTGTTTTCGAGTAATATTTTGAAGCTCAAAAATCTTAACTAATTTGTATTTCTACAAAATTTTGCGCATATAAAACTTTAATAATCCCAAAATAACTTATATTAAAAAATTTATGGTACAGAATTTTTAAGGATCGCTCTAAGATTAACTGTAGCTTCGATATAGGGACCTGTCTCAAAAATCAGTTAAAAATACGTAAGACTCACATAATTGTTATTATGATATTGTAATAAAATTTGGCTCAAATAAGATTAACATAAAGTCCTCTCTCAGGTGTCATTTTAAGCCACGTACACAATAGTTTCGTTTTTATTAAAAATTTATTTTCTAATTGCAAGTATTTAACTTATTTACTACTCCTAAAAATCTCCCAGGCCATTTCACTTTTTGGTTTAATATTACAAAATCTTTATAATTTCAATTGAATTGTTATCTTTATTGTCAGTTAAAATTGGAATGAGAAGTCATAGAAATGTATTTTTATCACACTCTCATTTTATTGGTTATTATTGGCAAGATTTAAAGAGTAAATAAACTTATTTTAAAACTTATAAAAATAAGATTTTAATTTAGCAAAAAAATTAACCAAAATGGAAAATAATCATCAGCTTCGAATTGAAATAAAAATAAACAAATTTAGTTGAAAATAATCAAAACGGCTCATGATTCTAAAATCTAAAAAGCATTTTTTTTTCAATTAAATGATTAATTTAAATAAATGATTAACTTAAATAAAAGGAATTTAATTAAACTAAAATTTTTGTTTTTATTAAATCAATCTAATAACTAATTGAATAAATCAAAAATTCCCTGCAAAAACTTGGTAGAGGATTATTATTTTTCAATGACAACAACATACTATTTGAATTATATAGAAGTATTTTATTAACTGCTTATTTATGATATTTAGATAAATACTTTAATATTTATTATTATTTATTTATTTATTATTATTATTTTTTTTTTTTTGATGATTAATAATCAACACTTTTTAAATTTTGATTTTTTTAAAACTTATTATTGTGGCATAAATTTTCTCACCTTGAATATTATTTCAATAAACATAAGAAGTATTTCTTCTATTGATAAATTTAATATATTTAAATGTATGATTTCTAAATTACCAAAACTACCAAGTGTTATAGCAGTTCAGGAGACATGGTTTAATTCAAACTTAGTTCAGATTTATAATATTCCTAGTTATGATAGTTTTCACTGCTGTTGGTCAGATGGATATGGTGGGGCATCAGTTTACATAAGTAACAGTCTTCATTACAATGTTGAAGCATGTTGTAGTAAGGATTTTATTGAAAATATTGCAATATCTTTGGTTAACCACAAAATCAATGGAAAAACTTTAAAACTAACAACGTTTTATAGATCTGAAAAGTGCATTGTGGAAAAAATTTCGAATTTTATGGAAAATATAGTTGCAAGTTATGGTCGCTTTCCTAATATTATAGTTGGAGACTCCAACATTGATTTCATTAACAATACTTCAGCAGATCTAATTAATATTTTGTCAAGTTTTGACTATAAAAACTGGCATATATTAATAACTCGCGCGGAATCTGGAACATGTATAAATAATGTGTATAATAATATCCAAGACGAACTATTGATAAATACCGTTGAATGTTGCTTAAGAGATCACAATACAATATCCTGAATGCTAAACAGTAATGCTAAAAATTCTGAGTATGTTGAAAAAGTTTACCAAATATATAATTATAAACGTGCAAAAGAAAGTTGAACTAATTATTTAAAAGCCTCTAAAGGAACTGGTGACCCGTCTGTTGATATTTCGCAAATTATATCACATATTTTAAATGCAGCAATAAATTGTACTGTGAAGAAAACTGAAACAATTGATAAAAATGATTTAAAACCTTGGCTAAAACAAAATTTACAAGGTCTTATATTATATAAAAAAACTTTTGAAACATAGAAAAAAAAGTGATTTTGAAAGTAGATTAAAAAGAATTGGTATTATAACCAGAAAAGCTTGCAAGCTAGGAAAAACTTTTCCAAGGATGTTAGTTGTCCATATCTTTCAAGAATTCTTAACAGAATGATTGACACTTCAACATGATTTAAAAATAGCAAAAATTATAATAATATCAAAAGAGGTTAAAGCTACACTGATAGAAAAGTTTCGACCATTTTCTTTGTTACCAATAATTGATAAGATTTTTGAAAAAATACTCTACAAACAGCTTTCTTCATTAAATTCGAATATAATTGCCAGTATGGCTTTAAAAAAGAATATGGCACAGAAGAAGCGGTTATAAACGCAATTAATACTGTATGTAAAGGTTTGGATGATGGTGGTATATTTTACGACTTCTCCAAAATGTTTGATCTTGTCGATCACGATATAATGATAAATAAACTGGAATACTATGATGTTAATGGACGAGACTTTTTATTTCTGCAGAGTTAAATAGGAGGCAGTATGTTGAGGTGAATGGTGAAAGAAATTTTATTGATCCTGTTGAATATGGCGTTCCTCAAGGAAGTGTATTATGTTCACTATTATTTAAAATTTATGTAAATGATATAAAAAATCTTCAGTTATTTGTAAAGATGTTTATGTACGCGGATTATATAAGTCTTGTTTATCCTTATAAACATGAAACTGCTTTAAAGGCTCATATGGAGTACGATGCTGCATTAACGTCAGAATATATAAGGCTTAATAGATTGAAGCTAATTGCCGGAAAAAAATTTCGATTTAGAACATATTTTATTCACAATCACGTTTTTAGTATTTGGATAGATGGAAAACAAGTAAATGAAATTTTTTCACCAAAATACCTTGGTAATATTTCATGAGATGCCCATATTCAGAAACTAAAATCTAAAGTATTATCTTTAGTTGGTTTACTATATAAGTTTAAGAATAAGAATATTAAAGCCTGAAATTCCTGATATTTCAGGCTTTAATACGCAGTCATTTAAAATATTTGCTTTTTTTATATATGGTTGTAAAAAAAAAACAAATGAATCTCTACAGAGAACTCAGAATAGAGCATTAATATAGTTTTTAATTTGCATCTGATGTGTTCAACAATATTTTGGTATAAAAACATAGATTTAACCAACCTTCTTGTGCACAGCTTACACAAAATACAACTTTTAGTTTATGTTTTTAAAATTTTGAATAACATTGGACATCATAGAATAAATTTTTCTAGAAATCAGACAGATTTCAACACAGGGAATAATATGAATTAAAGAGTTGCGCGTTGTCGAATGGAAACCAAAAAACAGCGAGTAGAACAAATTGATAGTTTGGAGTATAACAACCTTCCTCAGAATACCAAAAATATTGTTAGAATTTCCATTTTCAGGTTTAAATTTTAAGTTTCGATTTTAATTGTGCCTCACTTTATAAAAGGTCTTAAATAGAGTGTACTTTATTATTTTTTTGTCAAATACTAAAATCAAATCGTTCTAAAATCTAAAAGTAAATACAAATGAATATTCATTTTATGACTATATTCCTCTTCGTCTTGAGAAGACTTTTAAATTTATATAATCCTCAATTTGAAATCAGGTTTATTTATTAAAAAGTATGTTAAAACCTACATATATAAATATTGCATTATTTTACATAACAATTTGAATTTTTAAAATTGATTATGAGTTATTATTGATATAATTGAGGTGAGAGGTAAAACTTATAAAAAAACTTTTGATTAAATGAAAGTTATGGTAACTAAAACAATTTTTTATATTTTTTCATTTTCATTAGTTAAATTTCCATATACCACTTACTAAAAATATTAAAACATAACCACTATCTCTTCAAAAAATACTTAATAAAAAATATTTTAAAAACTACTTTCGCTTTTACTTAAATACAAAACGAATAAGACATAAATGATTTTGGAAAACTCTTAATGAGTTATTAATTATACCAACTATGCACATTAAAACTTTTTTCTTATATTTATATTTTCCCACTTCCTCATTTTTTTATTTTAAGTATAATTAAAGAAAATTGTAATAAATTATTTAATCACACACATCTATAAACTTGATTATATAGATATAACTTAGGGAATTTTTATAATTAATACAGTATTAATTACCTGCACATTTGATTAACGAAAAAGTCAAGAAAATAAAAGAAAGAGCAAGCATGTAGATCATCCATAAATATTTATAAATATTCTCTAATAGTTTTAGACTAATGTATTTAATATAAAAGTCTTATGTGTGTAATAAATTAACGAGTATTAATGACAGCCCTTTAATAATGCAGGAATTTCTAATTTATTTAATTTACTGTTTTTACATATTCTCAGAGTATTAATGACAAGATCTCTACAACATCTGAAAATAATGATTTACTATGTAAATGAGCGGTATCTGTTTTTCCCGTTTCCTGCTCTTTGTTATTAAAGAAAAGGAAATACTTGTATACAGTATTGTGCAGAACAAACATAAGCAGCAAAAAAGGGATTATTATAAAAGCTGATTTAGTTGGGATTTATATATATATACAAAATAGGACAATTCAAAATGTAATTATGTTGGTTTTGTTCTGCACATTACTGTATACTTAATTAATATTTACATATAAATCGCTTAATGATAGTTGAAGTAATGTTTGATTTCAGGAAATATTTGGTATTGATATTTTTATATGATATTTATTTTTCTTAATTAGTGTTTATGTAATATAATATATTTTGTAGGATGCTTTTGTTCCTTATTAAATTGAAATTTTCATAAGATTTTTGAGTTAAGCGTAATACTAAATTTCAACTTGTATTACTCAACGCTCAATATTTTAGGAAACTAATTTTAATCTAAATTCCGTTTAGTATAGAAGAATTGATATTTAAAAAAATATCAACAAACAACTATATTGCGTTAAATTCGAACTAAAATTTGACTAAAAATATATCTTGAGTCCGGCTACTTACGAATGATATTTTGTTCAAAATAATATTTAATAATCACCATAGCAGAAAAAGAATTTAAACTTCGACTTGGTAAATTCGAAAAATTAGACTTTAGTGTAATTTTTTTTTAAGTCAAAGCAAAGATTTATAATTGTGGGTGTTATACATTTAGTTTGCAAAAAAGAAAACAAACTAATTTGAATAACAAAGTCAACAAAAGAGTAAGAAATAATTTTTCGTGGATAATTCTAACAATTAGATATCAGAAATTTTGTGTGTTGTGTGATGTAGATCAACTTAAGAAAGCCGCTCACCTTATGCAAAATAGGTGATGCTATGATATTTGTAGGTCCAAATGAAGTGAACACTTATGTACAAGAGTGCAAATTTTAAAGACGTTTTTGGTCTAAATATAATAAAATTTATTTTTTTTTAAATTAGATAAAAACTAAATAACCTATACAATTTTCTCTACAATAACATATTTAACCCTTTTAGAGCCATAAAGTGATAATTTTTGGGAGAGCCATTGAGTAATCGAAAACATATTTTAAAATCAAAATACGAAAATTGGGATATTCTTCAAGAATTATTTTTCATTCAAAAGTCTTACTTTACAACTTTTTAGATTCACTAAACAGTGTTGCCAGGAGCGTCATGCAAAAAAAAAGCTGAATTGAGCTTTGAATAAGGTCAAAAAGGCAAAATTCTCCAAACAAAAAAATAATAATAAATCGACGAAAAAATTTAATTTATTAAAATGGCAAAAAATTCAAATTTATTTTATCTGCAAATTTTGCAGAAATTATTTTTTAACTGCTCAATATACTTGAAAATATTTAAAAAATTTATAAAAAATAAAATTTTTGAATTCAAGGGATTCTGTTTTTAAAAAGTCGTTAATAATCGAACTCTATTTTATTAAAATCAATGAATATATAAATGATACAAAAAACAATAAAATTATTTACAACATTTAATTGCAACATCTTCTATTAGAACTTACGATTTCTTTTTTCTAATTAACAAGCATTACTGAAGCATTTTTTCTATAACCTGCCAAAGCAATATTTGTATAAAATATAAAGATTCATGAGAAGTAAAACTTGAAAACAACACAAAACATTTCTCTTGGTAACAAAACAATTTTTTAATACGCATATTACTTTACTTTTTTACAATTATGAAAATAATTGTAAAAAAATATAATTTCGGTTATTCGACGCAAATTTTTCGGTTTATTTATTATTCGAAAATTAACAACTTTAATTTATTAATCGACAAAAATTAATCAGATAACCGGTTGCAGCCCTTTGAACACACCTTGCGTATGAATGTTGAATTTTGCAGATTTCTATTATTCATACGTCACATAGCAATATTGTTAAAAATGTATATAAAATGTTAAAATACTTAATTTTGTTACTTAATTTTACTTCGTAATATTTTTATATCTTTTCAAAGAATTTTCAAATCCAAAAACATTTTCCATTTTGCTTAGTCATTTGATATTTATTTAATTTTATTTTTTATCTGCAAATATCTATAATATACTATAATTGTAATAAATTATGTTTACATAAATCTACTCACACTTGATGCATTAAATAAAAGGAAAGAAAAACATAAAACATATTTATAACTCATGTAGAGCAAAAACCAACATTTATCACAGTTAAAAATGGCAAAGTGTCTACTGATGTAATCACAAAACTGGCAAAAGGAATGGAAATAGTTTATATAACTTTTTTATCTTCAATAAGCACAGCTACAAGTGTAACTAAATAAAAGTTCCAGCAATACAAATGCTGTTACAACATGTTCACTTTGTTTTGTTTTTCTTTTTTCATTCTGTTCCTTTTTTGGTTGCATTAATAGTTTTTTATTTTTTTCTTTTCATTCCTACACATTTGCTTGTGATGATGTCGATGATGATGTGAAGATTATGCTGTTGATGTTTGTTTATATAAATAGTTTGTTAACCATATTATTCGCTTATTATTTTCTTGTTCTTTTTTTTTTTTTTTTGTACATTTGCTGGTAATTTTATTATAAATATAAATGTTTACAAGTTTATGATGAGTTTTTGGTTTTGTATTCCTCATATCATTTCAAAAAAACAAAAGTGTATACACACTTGTTTTATATTCTAATTTCATTTTAAATAAAACTTTAACTTTATAAAATAAGTTTAGTTTTATTGTTGCTACCGTACCATATATATAGAGGTGGCCGCAAAATAAAAAGTGTCGATGTTCAAATAAGTACAAATAAAAATTTATTTCATTTTGAGATACGATTTCTCAAAATTTTCATGTGCTGTATCAACATAAAAAATGCCGTTTTTTCGGGTTTTGCTGTCTTTTGTCCTTTGGTAAAAAAACTATGAACAAAATTCGAAAAATTCGAAAAATTCGAAAAAATTCCCTTTTTAATTTTGATCTAGGAAACTATATATTTCATTGGGGCTGGGAACATCGATATCACATTTTTTCTCCATACAAACAGGGCTACCTTAATGTACATAGTCTATAAGTTGTAACATGCTTGTTGTTCTTGCAAAATCTTTATTATTTAGTTGACTGTAAGCTTTGGAATGTGTTTGAATATGAGTATGCAAAAATTACCTAAGGACTTTAATGTTTATATAAAAAGAAAACTAATAATGTTGTATTGTAAAATATTGTATAGAAATATTGTACTCTTTATTTTTTTGCAATATTCAAATTGGTATTTTTATTATCTTGTGATTATTTATTCTAGCATATTATCTAAAAGAGCTTTACATCATGATATGATTATCTACAATTGATTGATGTATATATTGGCCAATTAGTGCAGTGATATAGAAAACTTAACCCATTTATTTGAATGCATGGTATTTGTAATTGTAAAACATGATTGTTATAAAAAATGAAGAATATTAAGTGGTATTTCATACTTTTTTAAATAGAAAGTTGTAAATATGAATAAGGATATATTGCATATATAATAATTTGAATTTTTTACATCATGACCTAATATTGCGGAATAAAAGACACAAAAACAATCACAAAAAAAAGTCAGATACTTACTAATATTACTTACTTAACGGCTACGTGTATCAATATTATTATTTTTTTGAATTCATATTAATGTCAGAATATTGAAGAATAAAGTAAAGTAGATATTTTAGGCAATAGCAAAATAGAATCCATCTATAACAGAGGTTTATTAAGTTGAAATAATTTTTAATGATAACTTTTTGTCAACATAATAGGATTTAGGGTTTTCAAATTTAGAAAAAAACTGAAGAACTTATAATTTTTTTAATTTGTTTTTACCCCAAAAAGTATGCACCAAAGAGCACGTAAAACAAAATACTTTGTATCAAAGTTAAAAGCTATTTTGCTTAGATAAAATCTAGTTTCACTCTTTAAAATTGCTTAAAAGCTCAATAGAATTTATGCGCGTTAAACTGATTTTTGAAAAATAGAACTATATGTTAGATATAGTCAATTATAGACTATTTGCAATACAGATTTAAATTTATACATAACTTGTTTGTACCGAATTTCAATTAAATATTACTATGGCAAGGTAAAATAATTGACCGATCATAACAAGTTTTAATAGACTTCAACATTGTACCAAAGTTTTAAATTGCGATCTGTACTTTGTGTATATATTTACATGTCTGAGTTTGAATTTTTTTATAATTATTATTATTGTTATTATTATTATTATTATTATTATTATTATTATCATTATTTTGAAATAAGACAAAATTACTCTGTAATATATTCCGAACTACTACGCTGAAGAAATTTTTTGAATATCTCAATTTCTCCAGACGTAAAAAATTTTCCAAATCAGCACTCTGAAATAAGTATAAAAAATGTCTATTTTTCAAAGGAACTTTGCTTTCAAAGTTTTTTTAGTAAACAATCTTTTCTTTACATACTTCAAAATATAAGGCTTCGTAAATGGTTAATGAAGAAATTTTAAATTGAATTAAGTTTTTCATCCTATATCCAGCATTGATCGAAAATGGTAAATTTTAGAAAAATTTACATATTTATGAATTTAAAAAAAAAATGTTACGCAAGTTTTTTTTTCAAATTTTTTGACGATATTTAATCGTGAGTTCGATTTAAATCGACTTAACACTAAATTGCTTGCCTCCGACCCAAAAATGGATACAGGAGAGCACATTTTATGAAAAAGTTAATTTTTTAAACAACTTTTTTAAATTGCATTATAAAATCATACCAGTACAACATTTTTGCTACTATTTCTTACGCAATGTAAAAATTGCTATAAATTTTTTATTTCTCAATAAATTGTTTAAATAGCTGCCACTTTTTTGAAAATTTTTAAATGTAAATCATATTAAAAAAAAAAAAAAAATAAAAATCAAAAAATAAAAAATAGTAGTTTTTTAAGCAAAACTCCGTCTACTTTCCAAGTAATACTTTATAAAGTAATACAAGGGTATAAAAGCAGACGTATTTCTTAATTCATTGGTATATAATATGTATAATTATGTCGTTTCAAAAATATAATATAATGGCGTCAAATCTGACAACTTAAGTTAACTATCACAAAATTTCATAATATTTTACTGTGCATTTCCATATGTGCGTATACATAACGCGCAATTGTACTGGCGCGCAACCCTATAGTTAGGAGTTTTTAAAATGTGTCCAAAAAGAGAGTTTTTTTCAAAAAGCAAAACAAAAGGTATTCTATTTTAAGAAAAACCACTAAATTCAATATTATAAATAAAAGATAATTTGTTAATAATTAATTTTATTATTGCAAACATAAAGATTAATTCACAAAAATAGTTAACATAAAATTAATTAAACTTGTGTATCTTTGTACTACTCTTTTAATCCCACACGCAGAGAAAAAACATAGTTACGATATTGTCAATACAAAAATATTATGTTGTAATTGTTAATTTTTATTAATTTTAAAAAATATTATGTTCATGATAACAATGTTTTCAATTTATATTTAGTCAACATTTTAGTATATTTGACTGTAAAAGTTTTATGTTTTTGAACATTTTTACCAGAAGTAAAGTCTTATTAGTATAAAAATAGCATTATTTCTACAACCATTAAATATTACCAATTCTTTGCCTTGTTCTTAAATCATATTTTGTTTTTAAAACATATTATTATTATTATCATTCCCATAAAAATAACATGTTACAAATAAATATGCTTTTTACCAATATGGTTGAAAAATTCACAACTTGTTTGGTTTTGAATATACTTTCTATTTTTAACGTTTGCTTTTATCCTTCATTATAATTCTAATTTATTTTGTACATGAATAAATATAAATATAAATAGACAATATTTTGTTATATTTGGTGTGATTCAAGCAATGCAAAGATATCGATTAACTACTATTAAAGGATTTAGCTGATAAAATAAAAATAAATAGATAAAATTAATTAATGAGCAAATAATATGTAAGTAATTTTATTTATGATTAATAAGCACTTTTATCTATTATATTAAACTCAATAAAATTTTTTTTAATATGATAAGATGGGATAATGGTAAAATGAAATCATAATCTGATAGAACTGGATAACGGATGTAGTAAGATGGTATAATAATATGCAAAAGTTAAATCATAGCATGAAAAAATTAACCATAAAATCGGACACAATATGACACTAATAATTATTATTTACAATCACATCTATTTTTAGCTATGATCATGTTCCGAACATAATATGTTGCTCTTATATTATGGTCACTATATAAATCCCCGTCTAACAAATTTAGGGCTGAAAGCATGATTCATAACTCCTATTGTCTATTAGCGATAAGTTAGAAAAACAACATTCCGTTCATCGAATCTGTTTTTTTTTTAATTAATAATGTATGACGGATCAAGATATTTCAAACAATATAGTTTTTTATCATTTATCATATAGTCATAAAAAGTTGCCATTTAGTTCCATTAAAAAAAGTGCCAAAGAAATATTCAAGCGGTGTAAATAGATAATATTCGTATTAATCAATTAAATTTATTAAATATCGTTTATTTTTGAAAAATTACCAAAAATTGGTTTGTAAAGTTTTTTAAATGATTTTTGGGGAAATAAAAAAGTAATATTTATTTTATATACTACATAAGAAATAATAGTGAAATTATTATACCAATATGCTTTCTTAAAAAAAAGCCGTCATTTAGAAATTTACTTTTTCATAAAATCTGCACTATACACTCATTTTTGGCCGGGCGGGAAACGATTTAGTGCCAAGTCGATCTAATTTTGTTTTGTGAATAAATATTGTCAATAAATTAACAAATCGCATGACATTTTTTATTAATCGATAAAAATAAAAAAAAAATTCGAAAATCTACCAAAGCTGAATGTAGGGTACAAACCTAAATCAATTTAAAATTTCTTTAGTAACCATTCCTTTTCTTTTAAAATAAGTAAAGAAAAAAATTTTTTTATTAAAAAAAAAAAATTTGAGAAAAAAGTGAAAGAATAGTATTATATTTTTGTAAAAGAATAGCTATTTTCGAAATGTATTACAAATTTGATAATATTTAAAAAATGTTCCCTCATATAACTCAGAAATAGGAAACTTTTGCATGCTTGAGATAGTCAGTTTTGACATGGCGTGATCACAAGGTGACTATAGAATGATTTTTCCTAAAGCTTAGGTCCTCCTTTGTAAATCTTCCAGACATATTTATTTGAACCGACCGGTATTTTAGGATGTTACCAAAAATTTTAAGGAAGGGCATCGTCAATCGACTCAGAAAGTTATAATGAGTCTATCGGTATACTTTAAGGTGGCTTCAAACACCTTTTCTATGCATTACCAATATCTTTACAATTGTATAATACCTCAACCAGTTGATGTTGAAAAAGTCATTACGTATTCAGAATGTTACTATAAAAGATTTTAAGACATTTAAAAGGGTATCTTCTTCTGCTTTCTAAATTGATTAGGTTGACTGAAAATAAAAGGAGTAATTTTTTAATATAGAATTATTGATTTTTAATATCAAATTATTGAGGAGAATAATTAACTTACACAATATTCATTGTAGTTCTTGAATACTGCCAAAAACTTATTTGAAAAATGTAAATTTTTTTCTAACAGATCAAGTTGTTGAGTTACGTGCAACATATTAAAAAAAAATTACTTTATACGAAAAGATTCACACAAATTTAGATTAATTTTTAAGTTCAAATAAACATCGTTTTAAATGCTTTCTATTATATATTCAAGTAGAAAAAAGGTTCATTAGGGGCCAACAGTAGTCTGATACCAGAGTCAATTCAAACAAACTCAAATAAGATTAGAACTTTATTAACTTTTATATCATAATTTATTTGATAAATTCCACTGATACAAATTTTACTAAATCCTGAACTTAGATCAATAAATATTTGAGTCAATTTTAAGCAAAATTCATATGTATAAAATCATAAATTATTTAAATGAAAACATTTAGTGCAATTTTAGTTAAATATTATAATATTGATAATTAAAAAAATGAAATACTAATTCAATTTGTATAAACAATTTTGTAATTGAAATGTATTTTAATTTCTTCCGAACAAGAAAATATGAAAATTTTCTTTAAATACTTGAATTGTATATAAACAGCATATGACACAAATCAATAGTAAAATTGCTAAAACAAATTATTATTTCCTTCTTTTTTATTTCCCTATATATTTACTGAAAAATAGTGTAATAGATTTCATTTCCTCTGTAATAATTTGTAGCTTTTTTGAGGTAAATATTTTAGAATTTTGTATTTATATTTTCAGTTTTACTTATTTACAAACCAAAATATTAATACTTTTAAAGATGGCCTTTTATAAGCTCTTTTATAAAAGCTGTTAAAATATTGTTTTTAGAAATAATTTTACCTTTCTTATAATATATTATTTCACTTATCACTTTACATAATTTATTTATATTTAATTTTACACTATGTAATAAATAATTTGAACATACTTGTATAATTTATTTAGTTATAGTGTTAAGTTTTTATTGTTAATTACAACAAAGTTGTTTCTTTTTTTAATTTTTAAAGTAAATATTTGTTACACATTATATATATATATATAAATATAAAATTTAAAATTTAATATGTCATCCATGTATGCTTTTTGTTTACATTTTAATTATTTTATTTATTTAATTTATTTATAAATAATTTGTATGAATTATTCATTTATATGATTTTATTTTAATTTTATTTATATTTATTAATTTTTTGTTTATTTTTATGATTATTTTATTTTCACATTTAGTTGTTTCCATTTTTCATTATATTGATATAAAACTTGAAAGCTAAATAAATTTATTTTAATTAAATGGATTTTTGGTTAGTTACTTCATGGAAAAATTATTATTTACATTGAATTGTAGTTGATGAGTTTTATGTAAAAGAATTTTAAATTAAAAAAACTTTTAATGGGTATTTCAACTTTAAGTAATTTGTCCGAAGTCTATAAGATTTGGAGTGTTAATAGCGAAGTACTAAGGCTTTGGAAGGTAATCAATTAAAGAAATAATAATAATATTGACAAAAAAAAAAAAATAAATAAATAAAAAATGTGACTTAAAATTTGTTTTCAATTATAATTCTAAAATTGTTGGCTTTTTGTTATGTAAGATTTTGAGACATTAACATTTTTGAGAAAGGAAAAACTTTAAATTAAATAAAAAGGAAACAAAAATAATATTTCAAAGTAAAAAAGGCTAAGTAGACCTAGGTTAAAATACATCGAGGATTTTTGATTTCATTATACAGTAGCACTTTTTTTTGTAATAACAAATAAATTTTAATCGATAAATAGCAAAGTAATTTGGTTTATTCGTACCTAAGTTGAAAAGTATATAACCCCACTACTTTTGATAACTTACAGAATTTTAAATATTTTTCCTAAATTTACACCAAAATAGCTAGTTTTTCTTAATTATAATTAAGAAGTGAGCACTCAAAAAATTGGTGCACAATTTAAGACTAATAATTTCTACCATAAGTAAAGTAAACTAACACCATTAAGTGCCTTATATTTGTCATTATTCACATGAATTTTTTTTTTTTTTTTTTTTAATAACAAAATTAGTTAGTGGAAATTGAACAAAGCTCACGCAAATGTGTTGTTTAAATTTATAATGAAAACCTATTTCTAACATATAAATTAATTGCTAGGAATGTAGGTGTGCCACGAATTTAAATTTTCAGATCATAAATATGTATAAAGAATTCATTACCATCAAAAGGAAACCTGGCAGCTTCGTCTATTCATAAGGAGAATCAGTGCGCTCAGTTTTTTCTGGCATGACCTTGAGTGGTATCAGGCAAACAGAAAATATTAAATATTTTATTAAAACCAATAAAAATAAATTATTACCTTAAATTTAAAATTTGAATGTAACAGTTTTTAATAAAAACATAATAAAAACTCGTTGGTTTTATTTTTATAAAAAAAAAAAATTGTGCAATTATTTTTTCGTTCTCACTACTCATGTTTTATAAAGCAATATAAGATAAATAAGATCATCTCTTTTATATGCCATTTACATCAAACAAAAACTAGTGGTTTTTGGCTTTATTTGGTTTTTTAATAAAAAAAAACTACGTAAATTTGTTTTGTTTTTCCATACAAATCAAGAACCATTTTTAACTAGTTTTTATTAAAAACCAAATAAAAACCACCAAGATAATTATTTATGATACATCCTGTTTAGCAAATTTTAGAACCGTTGCTTTTATATTAATCTTTAATGGTTGATAAGTAGTCTCAAATTCCTTTTGTAAGTTTCTACGAACTTTAATACAATTTCTATTTTTTTTTTTTTTTTTTTTAATAAAAATAATTTACTGCCTCCTTAAATTTTTTCATTACGATCCTGTTTTACCGCATCACAATCTTTACTGGTAAAGAATTTACTAATCTGGTCACACTGTAAAAATTATTTGAATTTATGTAGATGCTTACATATGTATATATTTAACCACGAATTTAAATAAAATGAGGTAATTTTATTTGCAATATATCCACATTTATGGTAAAGAAGAAAAATGAAAATTTTTGTTATATTTTATTTTAACGATTTTTTTTACCAAAAATTTTAAAATTTTGTAAGATTTCTTTTTTCTATTTACAAAATTTGTAGGTTTCAAACACAACGATTGCTGATGTAGTGTTTAGCGACACAGAAAAAACCTATTGCAATCTGCTGGTGTTTGATTTTTATGGTCCTTTAAACCTGATGTCGACTTACGAAATCATTGATTACTATTGTAATCATATCTATAACAGCGTTTACGACATTACGTTAAATACTAGGGTCCCTCAAGGCGGGTACCATGTTTAAGATTCAACGAAGCATAAGTCGATAAGACACCACGAGTATCGATGAAGTGTGTAGCGACATAGAATAACCTATTCCGCTCTTCTGGTATCTAATTATAGTCCACAAGCTCGGCTTTGGTATCGCTAAATAGACACAACAAGGAAATATACAATTGCAAACTTGTTTACACAACTTTTTGATATCTCCGAAACTATTGAGCAGATTTCAAAATGGTGTGGGTATAACTTATAAATATTTTAAACTAAAATATAAATTTTTTATTAAACCAGATACATATTTTCTCACACATGAAAAAATCGATATTGCATCAAACTAAAGTTTTTTCCGGGACGTAATATTTTCTCCCAAAAGGACTTCAAAATTTAGAAAAATACACGACTTAAAAAAATATATATAATATGTTTACAAAAATTATATCAATGCAGTACGTATGCCGAATGAAAGCTAAGAAACTCTGAAATATACCATAAGTTTTTATTTAAGCCTAGCAGAACAATATCATATCTTTATATAAAGTATATCTTAACTAATGATATAATAATATTAAAGGGTTAAATTTTCAAAAATATATTTTATCACATTTTTATACTGTAACATTTAAATAAAATATATTGTTCTTTTGCAATGGTTAGTAGCGTTCTTTTGAAGTTCAAATTGAATTGATATAATCTTCTTAAATTTTTTATAATATTTTTAAAAATTGCTCAACTTTTGAAACTGTGAAGTACCTTTGAGTGAAAATTTGACATCCCGGAGTAAAATTGGATATAGATTTTTACCGTGGATTGTCTTTCGTTATATCCATATAACGATTTTTACATGTGTGAGAATGATTGTTGCAGGTTGACATACATGTGAAAATAAATAGTAAAAACTAACATTGTCAAAAGAATATTTTCTTAAGTTGTTGTGCTGTAATATTTAAATAAGAAATATTGTTATATTGTAGGGAATCTTAGCTTTAATTTAACATCCATGTTGGATTGATATAATATTCGTAAATATTTTATATATTTTTTTTAATGTGTGTCCTTCTAAACTTTCTAATCCTTATAAGAGTGAATTTGAAGAGATTTTTTTTAATATTTTTTCTCAAGATGTGTTGCAATATATCATATATCATCAGTAATGTTTTATGTAATGATTTATCTCCAAACTAGAGTCAATTAAAAGAATTATCTATAGGCTAAGGTTTCTAAGATCAAAAAAATCATATTTTCGTCTGGGTAATCACTTCATAATAGATCGATCTCAAATACAAGCTATACCAGCGAAAGTACATATATATATATATATATATATATATATATATATATATATATATATATATATTGTTTCTAATTTTTTCACAATTGAGTAATTTCATTTTAAATTAAAAAAAATGCACCTTTTCTCAGTTAATCAATTTGGTAATCTGCTGTATATGGTGTATATAAGCTACTCCCTTCACCGTATTTTGCAAAAAAAAAAAAAAAAGAAAAAAAATATAAATATGTACGAATTTTTTAAAAACAAACATGAAAAAAATGTTGAAAGTAAGGTTAAGTGTTTCTCAAAATAAAACGAACCCAATTTTGAAAGCCAAACTTCTTAACCATTTTAATCCAAAATTTATAGACATTGGATAAGTTGTTTAGAGGTAATAGGAATAAAAGAGATCACTTATGGGATTTAAGTTTTTGAGCACTAAATTTTGTATTAACAATTATAAATTTTATTTTTTATTTAATACATGTTTTGCAAATTTATTGATTAGTATTTGTTTAGAATATTATTTGCTATTTTATAGGCATCTGTGGGAGGGCTTTATTGTATTTATTATTTATTTTAAACATAATTTTGTAGTAGTTTTCATATAATTTTGTTATTTATGTAAACATGTTTAAACTTTCATTTAATTTTATTTAAGAAATTTTTGAAACTTTGTTAAATCCAAATGAGTGTTTTTACTATTTATTTTTTAAATATAAAATTTGTAAATTTAATTTTTTATTTAATTTAATTCTTTAGTTTGAAACATTTTAATATATATTTTTCATAATTTATATTAAAAAACACTTTGAAAATTTTACCCCATTTTTTTTAAACACTTTATTTAACTTAATTATTTTTTTTTTTTTTTTGTAAATTCATTTCTTTTATTTTTATTGTAATATTTTTCTTAGATATTTTTTTATTTATTTATTTTTTTGTTCATAAACAAACTATTATGCTTTTAATTTTTGTTGTTGGTTTTTGTTATTTTATCATTCACTGAAAGTAATCCTCTTTTATGGGTACTTAAGCATTTTACATTTTCGAAATGCAATATGTATTTATTTCATATTTGTTCGATTTTTATATTTATTTTCCATTTACAATATATACCGCTATTATTCAATATTATTCTTTTTAACATTCCTTTATTTATATTTAAATTTCCATTTATTTCGTTGGCGCTTTATTCTGAATTCACTATGTTTTCAATATGTAAATTTGCTATTTTAATCAAATAGAAACTTCTATCGGTTTTATTTGTGTTAATTCCACAAAAAAACGCGTAGAGTTGTTGTTAACGCGCGTTTATCCTTTCAGGTTTGAATCAAAACTGATGCTTCATTTAATGTTCAACATTGTAAAGATGCTGTGTGTTTACTGTTGTGTTGCCTCTTTCAACTTTTTTGCTATATGATAGTCTGTGTAAAAACTCTGCTATCATAGTTTTTTTTTCATTTTCCAATTTGAAGATGATAACAACTCGTACATTTTCATTTCAATTTCCGTTTAACAGTTAAACACATACAAACAACAAAGTTTTTTAAGCAAAGAGTCAAGTTTTTACTTTCCACATGAAAGAGAAAAATGACCGTTATAATTTTTTAAACAAAACATTATAACATGAAAAGAGAACTTTAGAGCAAAACACAAGAGATGTGGGAAAAATATGTATGTGTGGGTGTAACAAAAATTATTCATATATATTGGAGTAGGTCAGTATTACAAACTGTTTTGTTTTTCTTTTGCTACTTAAATATTAACTTAAGAGATAATTATAAAGAGAGTGACTTCTGTATTAGAGAATGTTGTATAATTTAAAACATATGGAATAGTTTCGCTCTTCCAAGTTTTACAATAATAATATTCTATTATTTTAACATAGATTTTTTTTATAAGAGTATTTATTTCATATAGTTTTAACAGTTTAGGAAGACTTTAACACAAAATAAAAATCTAAAAAGAATTTTATTAAAAATAGAATTTTTACAATACTTAAGATATTCGAAATGTAAATATATAAAAATTTTTTCAAAAACTTTATAAAGGATCTCAGCACTAAAGGACCATAAACCTTCCATCAAAATAGACAAAGAAGATGATAAATGTTTATTTGCTATCCATATAATTTTACAATCCAGAAATACAATTAAACCTGAATATATATTTCAGAAAACCATTTCGACTATTTGTCAAATATAAAAATATAATTTTTTATATATTTTTTTTTTTAATTAAAAACTTTAAGAAGTTCCCAGATGAATTATACTTATGACCATCAATAAAAAGTACGATTTAGTTAAATTTGACAACAATTTACATTAATATTAAACTAAAAGTTATTATAATATTTTCATTGACAGTATTAAAAAATTATTCAACTTTCAGTTAGTATTAGCTCTGTTCCAGTACCCTTCAATTTTACTAAATTTTTTAAAAAAGGAAATTTTTTCATATTTTTTTAATTAAAAACTTCACGAAGTTCCCAAATGAATTATACTTATGCCCGTCAATAAGAGTGCGATTTAGGTAAATTTAACACAAGTTAACCGGAAGTTAATATTAAACTAAAAGGTATTATATATATTTTTTTTAAGTTAGTTAACTTTCAGTTAGTATTAGCTCTGTTCAAGTACTCATCAATTTTACTGACTTTAGTAAGAAATTGTCAAAAATCCAATAAAATATACATACATTCTTAGTACGGAAACGTTTCCCTGTCAATACTAACTAAAACTTTCAAGTTTGGTAAGTATTGAAACAGAGCTATTATTGTGATTTTTTCATCCAAAATTCAAAATATTTAAAAATTTATTTTTTTTTTTTTTTTGAAAGAAGAAAAAAAAACACGGTCTTTATGTGGGAGCCATTGTCAATTATAAACCAGTTAATTTCAACATATATATTCAATAATATATTCAAAGTTGTGAATTGTATTTCGATCATAAAGCTTACATGAACATGCAGTGGATAAATATCCTGAAATCCCTCTTATGTATATATTTAATAGTGGCGTTCAGAATCTCATACTTTATTGGTCAGTCGAAACTTATTTATGCCAATTTTCATCACCAGATATTAGATGTATTGGAGATATATGAACATTACTTTGAGAATGCAATACATATGCGAGATATAGTCAAATTTATATAGAAATTGCTATAATGGCATTCAAAAAACCACTACAAGAGAATATTTTTATGATAGTTATTTAAAAATGTTTAACCATTTTATTTTCTACCGCTTCATAAAAATATTTTGACCCAAACTTTTATCTCAATTTTAACAAAGAAATTTTCTTATTGTCCTTTTACTAAATATCAGGAACCATGGAAGCGATTGTTTCAGAATGCACATATTTTTTATTTCATTTTTGTATAAACTAAATCTACATTCACATTTGTCAAATATTTGACCAAAATTGGGTTACCACTAGTTTTACAAAAAAAAAAAAAAAAATGTTTGCTGTTGTTTGATCTTGCAAATGTTTTGTAAGAGAAAATATCATCAATAAGATTATTTTCCTATTTAAAAGGAGAAATTAGGAAATATTTTAAATAGTGGTTATGTTATTTTGGGCAAATATTTGACAAGTCTAAACATACCATAAGTAAAAAAACTAACTGGAAGAATTTTTTTGATTAAATATTAAATGATTAAAGTTAATGTAAACTAAAGCTTTGTGTTAATGAATATATTTTAGCTTTTTGTTTAAATTGTAAGTTGAAAGTTAGCATTTAATTTTCAGATATTGTTTTATTGTTAACAAACCATAAACTAATTTCTAACAGAAAAATAATAGTGTGGGATATGCGAGTATATAGCAAATGTATTCATAAAATATTTAATAGGATAAAAAATTACATTTTGAAAAAATATGGAAAGAATATAGAAAACATTTTTGTTTTTACCAAATAAACTAACTTTAAGGAGTTTATTATATATTGAACCGTTGGATTATATTTTTTAGTTCCTTTTTTACACACTTTTTAAAAATCCATCTATCCATCTAATCCATTCAAATAAATCATTTCAATAAAAGAATTTCCGTGGAATAAAATTTACTATATCGCCTATTTTTCTCTCCATTTATAGTTCGTTATATATGGGCAAAAACGTGAAAACTATGATTTAAAAATCAATGTTACAATAATTTTGAACATAGTTTTTTTTTTTTTTTTTTTGAAAATGATTTACAACATTCCTTTAACGACACTATAAGCAATCAAATCCCAAAGTTTTTATCGTTATTTCAACTCTTCAAATTTGAAAAAATAGAAAAATGTGATTGAAATGAACCAGTTTATATTTTTATATTTTTGACTATTTTTCCCACAAGTTAAAATTTTTGGTGCTAAGAGTTATATAAGATAACTACTCTCCGGATATAGATGAACAATATTACTTTATATATTATGATCAGGGTATCGATTTATTTTATTCTTAAGAACATAATTTTACGTATATTACACTAAATGAGCATAATTTTGCATATTTTGCATGTAATATAACTTTTTACATAATTTTCTTTTAGTGAAATTTCTTTTTAATATGTTGCTAATCTAATTCCGTAAAAATGTTTATGTTATAAATTTATATAATTTTTTTTAAATTTCCTGATAAAATGTGTTAGTTTTGAATATTTTTAGTGTAAAATGTAAAGATTTTTAGCAATTGCTAATCTAAATCAAGTTATTTTTAGCATGAATAATAATAATAATAATAATAATAATAATAATAATAATAATAATAATAATATTTCAAAAGCATATTTTTAAATTTTAAGGGCATATTTTTAGAGCATATTTTTGGTTGCCCTGGTTACCACTCTATCGCTTTTTGGTCAAAAGTTTTACCATGACAAATTTTGAAATCAACATTATAGTTATTTTGATATTATCGTACTTTCGGGTCACTTTATGAATTTTACTTCAGCATTTTTGGATGCCAAAAATGTCTTAGAATTATATAAAGTACATTGATAGACTCGCTTTAGTTCATTTTAATGATAGTTTTTTTTGGCGGAAAGCTAGATACTTTTATCTAAACGCATTTTGCTTAGGCACCTCTAAGCCCCTGCGTAAAAGCTATCAAAATATGACTTAGTATCAAGGTTTTGTCAAGATTTATCCCAAAATCAAGAGCTCCCTAAAAAATGCAGAAGTTTATAGAATTTATGGACATTATACATTTTCGTAATTATGACATTATAATAACAAAAAAAAAAAAAAACATTTATGAAAGTATGACCAGTCTTAATATCCTTAAAAGTGGACAATTTTTAAACAAAGAAACCGTCAAAAAATCTCCATTTTTCAAAAAGATGTTCCTTTTTGAATACGTGTTTTAAATTTTAAATTTATAAAAAACAGTTTTTCAAAACAGTTTCACAATAAAAAAATTGAAAATAAATAAAATTTTTTAAATTAGAATAGAAAAAATCGTATTCAATAACAGGCATCTACTGAAATACACAGATTACTCTTAGAATTTACATTAGAATTATTAAATACATACTTTATATGCTCTTGCGCTGTTGTTTTATGTTAAATTGTTTTTAAGTTATTATTTTACACTTAAAACCATACTCTTTAACATGTAACATGATTTTTCTCTTTATAATGCTTATTGTCCTTCTGTTAGAATTTTATTTATCTTATTTTTACTCTTTAGTATGACTATAAAGAGAATCAATAAAAAATATCTGTTAGGAAAAAACAAGAATTAAATTGCTGTTAAATATGAAAACGTCCTGCAAAATTTCTCTTAATTTTTTGAAACATGTAATGCTACTCTCTTTAATTTAACATTAATTTTTGAATACCTGTAAAATCTTATATTTCTCAGTATTTTATTCACTGTCCTAAATTTCCTGTAAAAGTCAGCATTAAAATCCTGTTACCTTTAACTTGTTAAGTCTGCGTTTCTCTTAAAAATGTTTCTGTTAAATTGTTAGAGAAGAGAGTTTTTCTAAAAATCTCTAAAATTTGAAGATATTGCTTATGACATTATTACTTTTTTAAGAGAGCTTAAGCAAATAATATTTTTTATATTTTATGTCCTGTTAAATTATGTATGTGTTGTGAATGCATGTCTTTTACTATTAATTTTTATATTTTTTATTTTTTCTGGCGCCTTTTTCCGTCTTGTCTAAAAATTTTTGTTTTAGTTTTTGCACTTCTTTTATAATTTTGTTTTTTTTTTTTTTTGTTTTTTTTTTTGTGCAACTGGCACTTGAGTGTTTTATATGACACTTAATAGTTTTGCATATTATTCTTAAAAAAAAAAAAACTTAAAATATATTATTCGTTACGTATTTTGCTCATCTTCTCTTACACAACTTTATCTTACATTTTAAATTAGTACCTTAAATATATGTTTTAGATTCGTAGTCATTTATTTTATGTTGCATTATCTGTCTGTCTCTTACACGCAGATTTCAAAGGAGAAAGTACTTAATATTATAAAGATAAAAATATAAATATATTTAAACTTACATTGGTGTTGTTTAAGTAAGATGTGTGGTTTGTGTAGAATTTTTGTTTTCAAGGAACTTACCTAAAAAGAGATAAAATGAAAAGTAAATGTTTAGTATTTGTCTTAATAAATTGTAAGTAATTTATATAAATTATTTTGACATTTTATTCGAAATTTAAGTTCTTGGTAAATTTTGGGAAGTACGCAATATACAAATATTTTATACTGCTCCACTCTATGGAGTTAGTTGTATACGTTTTCCATTTAGGTTGTTTTTAATTTTTGATCATTTTTTAGGTTTTAAATTGAAAGATCGTAGGTATAAAATTTTGAATTATCTACAATGTTTTTCAAATCGATATGCATATTGACTATCGCAAAAATATAGCAAAAAGTAAATGGTGTTATTTTTCCCTTTATAAAATTAAAACATTTTTGTTGTATATTTTTTCCAAAATAAAATTTTAAAATATATCTTGAATGTCGATGGTGCGCTCATGAAAAGTCCTACCTGTTTTTTAATACCTTTTAGGAGAATAAAAAAAAGTTTTTTTTGTCAATTCGCAACCTTTTTTTCTTTTCTGATTTTGGTATTTTCCGTTGATATTTTAAAATTGCATGCTTTGAAAAAATCGATATCCTTTGGCGTTCGCGAATGGCAAAAGAAATTAAAAATAAATCTACACATAGGATTTTTTTCTATAAGGAACTTTCAATTAAATTTTAACATTTTGTTCTTCTTAAAAATAAGACTTTTTAAAAAAAACAAAAAAAAAATTGTATTTTAGTCCACACATTTCAATTGTGTCGATTTGTGTGAAGACAAAAACTGCTGCAAAAGTGTTATTGTAAACTAATCCCAAAATATTTCGGTACAATTATTTATTTCAAGTGAGTTGGACCATTTTAAAATTCCTCCAAAAATAGAGTTTTTGAATAAAAGTGTACATAATTTAAAAATTTTGTCAAAAATTTATAACATATGATAGACAAATGACATAATGAGTAAAAAATTTTTAAAGTTAGTTTTCATACTCGCGAAATTAAAATTTTAGTAAAATTTTGTATGAGTTTGAATATTTTAGAACTTTTTCATCGTAATTTATATTTTAGAGTATCATTGGAAAGATCTCATTCAATACTATTGATATATGAATTCATGTAACCCTTTAGTTGCACAAGTAATATTTTGGATTTTCCCGTTCGTAATTGGTTAAGTAATTTCTATATCAAATAAATGATTAGTTAAGAAAGAAAGTGTCACCAGAAGCATACATTTGTCAGAACTATAAATTCGTGTAAAAGAGTGACTAGATTTCAAAAATCTCTTTGATTCAATTATTATAGAGGTCTTAGAGGAACTTATTATATTTTTCATAAATTCATCTATATTTAAGTATAATAAATATTTTCATGTGACTTATTTGCAAAAATTGCTAATTTAGCTTTTTGGTGAAAAAAATAAATAAAATTGACCTCTTGCTGTTAAAGAGTAACTATGTGTAATCTTCAATTTTATTAGAACTTTTTTTCGTGAAGCTCTTTAATACACATTAGACTTTTCGCAACTTCGAAACCCATCCCTATAAACATTTGGGAGATACCTTCATGGAAGTAATTTGCGCAAAATCTTCTTTTTATTATTTTGACGAAAACCATCAAATCATTATTTTTCTAATATTGTATTTTTATTAGTTTAAAGATAATTAGGCAATAAACCACAAAAACTATTTAAATCAATATTTTCTCTATTAGTTCTATTTTCAAAATATCGCCCTTTCTTCAAGGTGATTATCACCTCCTCAATAAATTTATGATATCTCATTGAGATCAGTGGGATACAATACTTTTGTTTTTCAGTCAAAATTTTTTCAGTTTTCGAAAAATTTTTCAAAAATAAAAAAAGTCTTTTAAGAATTTTTTTGTCTTTTAGCAAAAAATAGATATTTTATGTGAGTGTGTCAGTTTTCGTGCTTTATGGTGCATGATTTACAAGATGTAAAATATTAATTTATTATAATATTTCAAGATTTAGTTAATAATAATTTTTCCACATGCTTATTACATCTTCCAGAAGATTATCTACCGGTGTCTTCTTTTTTTCACCTGGATGATATTCTAGTAATATTGCCTATTTTTCTTCCAGGCGGCAACACAATTTTCCTTCGAAGCAATACGAATTTGAATCACTTTCGTATTGTTTTGCTTGTAAGGATTGAAATAATGGAAAATGCTTTGGTGGGTGAACGTAAATCTGATAATGATAGAAGATGCGATAATAAAAAACAAAAAATAAAAAAATTACAAATGGAACATTTCCAAACTGATATGAAAATAAAATTTATGTCTTAAAAGAATACATATTTCAAATAAGTATATTAAATTTAATCATGAATTTTAATATAAGAAATATGAAAAAAAAACATAACGAGGACTTATATTCACATGCTCTATTTCACATTATCATGAAGTTGCGTTTTTGATGACATTATATGATATACCCTCATCTGCGAAATAAATTTCAAATGATAACTCCAAGTTTTTCCAATTTTATCAACTAACTCTCCTAGTAATTATTTCATTTTTTGATAATATAAACATAAAACATAACATTTTTGACCAATTTAAACATGCTGAATATGAATCCGGCCAAAAATTTCTTAGATACCTTTTTTTTTAATGGAACTAAATGGCGACTTTTTAAGACTATATGATAATTGACGAGAAACTAAGTTGTTTGAAATATCCCGACCCATTTTATTTTAATTCCAAAGAAGAAATTTATTATTTTTAGATTTTTTAAAACTTTAGTTATAGGAAAAGAGGCCATAATTTCTTATTAAGAAAATTATTGTTTTATAAAATAAAATAATAAAAAAACATTATAAATCATACTGAGCTAACGAAAGATGAAAAAATATAAAAGTATAACACTATTTCTAAGATTAAAAAAATTTTAAATATTTTATACAAATTAGTAATTTTTGTAATTTATGTTAAAACTGTGTTTCAGTTTTTTAGGTTATTGTGTTTTTGCTGCTAAAACTTTTTAAAAATATGCGGTAATCTATTGGATAAATTTCATTTATTTCACTTTCTTTCTCTAATTTACATTATTTTTTTTACTGCTGCTTACCAAATTAAATACAAATCTGAAAAATACCAAAAATTTGTTCGCAGCAATCATAGTGTTCAGAAATCTGATGACATTAGTTTTTTTAAAATTATAACATTCATGTCCAACATTTACATTTATATCATACATTTGGATTGTTTCAAAAGAAAATTTTAAGTTAAAATGAAAAATCTCCCAATTAAATAATTTTTTTTTAAACAGCGAGTATTTTCGAAGTTCAACTTGTTTAATATTCATTTCCATAAATCTATAATAAAACTAAAGTATGTAAAATTTGAACATGAAACAACTGGTAAGTAAATTTGTTAAACCATAGATAAACAAATACATATATATATATATATATATATATATATATATATATATATATATATATATATTTAAAACTATATATATATATAATTCATGCAACATTATTGTTCCTCTCAGATAACGCTCTTTTTGTATTATATGCGTTAAACTCTTGCTAAAGTAACGTCAATCTTTCATTGACATAAGGTGGTAAAAATGACAAAATGTTTGTTAGAATTTTAAGACTACGAGAATATTTAATTTCCTGTTAAATTCCCGGGAATTCCCTTATAGTGTTTTAAAAAAGACCCAAAATAATTTATAAATGATCTGAAACTATTAAAAACTAAAACTAATGATAAAATTTATGAGCAACTATTTAAACCATCAATTATAAAATTGGTTTAATGAATATTTATATTCGAATTTATATATTAACTTTGGTTCTTAACAGTGCCTTGGTGGAACGTCTTTTTTCTAAATCATCATTATTGAAAAATAAATTGTTCAACAGACTTAACACTTCTTGATCCATGCTTTCAGTCCTAATTTTTTGGACGAAAATTGGAAAACTGCCGTCCGACTGAAGACCTCGTACAACAGTACAGACATTTGTTTAATAAAAATAAAATTTTATGTTAGCTATTTTTATGAATAAATCTTTTTTTTTTTTTTTCTTTGCAATAATACAAATTATTGTAATAATTGTAAATAATAAAATAAAGTATTCTAGAATACAGTATTTTTTTTTTTTTTTATTAAATAAACAAATTTTTGGGAATTTTTTAGATATTGAAACAGTTGGCCCCCTTTTTTTAAAAATCGCCTTTTTTGACGATTTTAGCTTACGAAATCCTTTTGTTCTATACTTTTTATGTCGACATTATTTTAAAATAGAAGTTTTGTTTCATCCGTACTATAAGAAATATTTAAAAAATTGTTTTAAAAATTTTTTAAAACTTATATATTCATAAGTTTTGAAGACTAAAGTATTTTTTAATTTTAAAAGGAAATTATAAAATTTAGTTTGAAAAATATTTTATAGTAAGATATTGACAATAAAAGTCGACTTTATGGGTTTAAAATCGACCTTTAAGCTTTTGTGTTTAGGCTGTATATTTTTTTGTTTTTGTTTTTATAAAATAAACAAATTTTACTGGGTTTTTTAGAAACTGAAGCTGTTGGCCCCTCTTCTCGAAAAATCCCAACAATAAACAAGAATAAATATTCACTTTGCGTGGCGGCTATTTCCTTTTGCAAACCTATCCTACCTCTTTCCGTCTCAATTGTGGAACGAGACTTTAATTGTAACAGTTCCTTAAATATACGATAATTAAGATTTGTCTTATTTCATATCAGCTATGATGCTTGATAAACATAGTAGCCTATTTGAATTATGTTGATTTTTTAAATTACTGACTGGTTTAAAAACTTTAAAAATTTATATTAAATGGTAATTTATTTATACATATTAAATATTTTAAAAGTGCAAATCCATATATCTCCCTTTAAAACTGCCAATATTGTAAAATATTAAATACAAATTATATGTATTATTTAGTTGTAGTTTTAAATAAATATTGTAAAATATTGTTATGCAGGCTGCTATCTTCAAAAGTAATGAACAGAATTTTATAAAAAAATTACACAATGTGTAATTAAATATTAAAAAATAAAGAAAATGGAATGCACTATTACTTAAGTTAATTAATTTTTCCTTTTGGCTACGGAACTGTTATCAGATACACATCTATTTTTACCCAAAGAATTCTAGTAGGTTTTTATAAATAAAAATTAAAAATACTAATTCAAAAAATGTTTTCTAATGCTAAGATTTATTTATACCTTAAACCAAAAACTTGACATTATTATCATTAGGCTGCGGATTTACATGCAATTATACATTCAAAATAAACTCCTAAAATATACTTCCAGAAATTTACACTTATTAAAAACTTCAGTGCTTACTATAGCATATTTTATGGGCACATTTGAAACATATAAATGGACGAAAATTCAGCCTGTAATTATTTTGTTTCCCCTATTGAACATTAAAAAACGAAATATATGGCTATAAATACTTTTTCCTAACAGAAAAAAATATTAGTGCATAAAGGCGGATTTTAATGGATTAATTGATTAAAAAAACCTGCACTAAATGCACTAAATTTGCAATAATATGCACTTATGTAAGTGTACATTTTTAAAAGTATATTTTAGGGACTTATTTCAAATGTATAAATGCATACAGATCCGCCCCCTAATCATCATAAATAACAACCATAAATATAAACATATAGAAAACTTAAATTTTGTGCGAGACAAAGCACCCAGCAGGGGCACAATACTTAAAAAATATTTATACCTTTCAGAAAAGGTAAAATATGTACTGTAATTTACTACATTTTTTATTTCTTTTACACACAAGGCAATTTTTTGAATAACATAAAATAATTTATAAAACTATTTCCAAACATTCACACTCATATGACAGACAAAAAATAAAATATATTTTTTTGCTAATAAATGCCGAAAAAAAAACTATTTTATAGAAAAAAACATTAAAACGTTTTCAGACTACAAGAAAAAGTCACTTGTTTAAAATAGTTTTAATAGTTTTTATTTACTTCCTAAGCAGAGCAGCCTAATGAGAATTCTATATGTAAGTGTGTATGATTCTTATAAAAAATTATTTACTTGTTTTGGATTTTTAGCCAAAAAGTGTGAGAACAAAATATTATAAGAAAAAAGTAGACTAAAATGTGTTTTATACCCATAAAGCGTATAAATCACCGGAAATGCTAAAGCTTTTAAAACAACCTAAGCCTTTCCTTCCTATTTTACAAAAAAAAGTGCATCTTAAATAATGTTCACAAATACACGTTGTCTCATTCTCCAACAAACTCTTGCATTTACTTTTACATGCAAACAACACTCTAAGTGTGTGTAATATAAAAAAAGTAAACAATATTTTACTATCAGTAGCACGAAATGTAATGCTAGGAAAAAAAAAACAATATAATAAAATACCAGAGAAAATTTGAAAGGCTGTACCAACTTGTTTGGTACTTGGTTTTGGTAATTGTCTTTTTTAATAAGTTTAAATAAAACGAAGTCAAAATACTCTATTTTAAATAATTAAAATACAAAACAAAATTAAATGTACATTCAGGAATAAGTAGAAAAGTACGTCAAAAGAAACTTTTAGACATCTTTAAAAGATATTATTAATTGTCTAACACAGCTGACGTTACGCTGAGTTCTTCATAGGTAGAGATTAGGTAATACGAAAACACATCTATCTATTTTTATCAAGTTACATAGATTAATTTTCTTACTATTAATGGTGCAAATAATTTCAATTCTCTTCTCTTGTCATGACCGCATTTCATACAAACTAAAATACGGCTCTACTCAACTGTAACAGGACGACACAATATCAGATTAGTATCGATATCTGGGCATTACAGTATTTGTAGGAATGAATTTATGAATGCTTTAGCCAGTAGCAGGTTATCTAGGGATGTAGCAGAAGTACACACGTACTCTGATATTTTTCTGATCAAACTATGGAATGTGATCGAAAGATTAGCGCTTAAGAAAAGATCTCGTCCACGGTAACCACCAATCTACTACTTTTTTCCCCCAATTAATAGAAACAGAATAAAGAAGGTAAGAGAAAATTGTAAAAAAAAACAAAGATATTGATATCTGCTCTTATTTTTAGAAGATGTGAAATCCTACATCATTCTTAAGCTCAAAAGAGCTAACTAGGACACCTTCTGTTTTATCACATATTATAACAAGGAGATATAGAATTATTTAGGTCTTTCCCTACAAACAAATTTTGCAATTCTTTGTTCCTTCAATTCAAAATATCTACAATAATTCTAATTTAATCAATAACAAAGAGAGCTTATCATGCTGATAATTCTATGGTTATTAAACATATAATATAGTGGCTATTCTTCATCACTTTTAAGGCTAAATCTAGCCTTTTTATTTTGCTTTTAGCCTCAGAATTTTCGTTTTAGCTTCTAACTTTTTTATAGCCTTTTTTTTTTTTTTAGAATTGCCTTAAAAGGGCTAAATTACAAGTAACAAAAGTTTTTGCGGTGGCGCTGCATTATTAAGACCAAAATTAACTAAACTAATTGTATAAAATTACTGAGTTAATCACTTTCTGAGTCGATCTAACGATGTCGGATCATAAATATCATAAATATAGCAATATTTTAATGAAATTCGGTGTAATGAAGTTTTGTATAATTGTCAAATTTTATGAAAATCGGTCCATAATTGAAATCACAGTGATAAATTTTGTGAGGATCGCTCCATAATTATAAAAATTAAAAAAAAAAAAATTGTGTACTGGAATTTCTATTAAATTCGGTGGTATTGCTGCAAGCCATCAATTAATTAAAATAATAAAAACATACATAGAAAAAAGTCACCAATCACCAAAATAATTCATTCAGTTAACATTTTTTTAATTTGCACCTCTCACTAAAATGATTGTATCAATTACTAATAACTTTCAATATACTTAAATTTTCTCTTCCAAAATTTCTATTGTAATGTAAATTTTTGCGATAATAAAAACTTATACGAAAACATGATTGGTAACACTGTTAATTATACATTTTAAAATGACTCAGTATTGATGTTTTTTGTATCTACATACAAACATATGTACATAAATTTAGTAGTAGTTAATTTTTAGAAAATGTAGATTTTAGAAATTGTAGATTGTATTTGTAAGTACAATTATGAGAATATTAAAGCATACTCTGAGCCGAAAATTTCATTATTTGTCGGTGATGAAGGCACATCCGAATATAGCACTCTATCTTGTTTAGGACGAACTAAATTTGCCACTTTTTGGTTGTATGTGCAACTATTTGTCCCTTTCCATAAAATACTATTACGGAAATTAGTTTTCGTAATTTAAATTATCAATTTTAGAATTTTCTACTTTGCAACGTCTGTTTATTTAAATTTAATTGAAATGTCTTAATTGTGATTTATCTTAATGATCTAAGAGACTTCTGTCCACTGTAATGATAAAGATAGTTTTTTTTTTGCTATGTAGTAGAGAACAAGTTCTATTATAGAAGCTTGTATTATATAGTATGTTTTAAATTATTTCGTATGTATTAGTGAGTAGCTAGTTTTTTTATAAGTAAGATCTTATATTGTTTTTTTTTTTTTTTTTTGCTAAATTATTTTAAAAATAACAGCTGAATCACGTAGTTTATCGGTGTTATACAATCGTCCACTTTAATTTTGTTTTATTAAAATCCACTATCGTATAAATCCTTCGATTCTGTATCTGATAATTCCATTTGCTTTTCATTACATTCCACATGATATTCTTCTTGAATCCAGTTGTTTAATCGTTGAAAGATGTTCGTACCAATTTGAGCTACAAGTGTACCAATAGATCTTCGCTTTCTTCCTGAATTATATTCTGTAAAATATTTAAGGCCATGTTATTCCCTTAACTAGTTGAATTTAAAATATGTTGAACTTTTTCAACATTAAGAGATATATTTACACAACAAATGGTTCGAATAAACTGACAAAATTGAAGATTAAAATCATCCAAAAAGGTCAATGTACCAATAGACGGAGATTTCCCCTTTTTTTGGTTATAGACATTGTAATCAAATAAAAAGAAATAGATAAAAGTCGGGAAAATAGAACCCGTTTTTCGTAAACTGTCGCGATAATATAATCTGCAATTTAAAAAATAGAGCCTTCGCTATAACCAGGCCGTCGCGAAACTGGGTAGTCGTGAATACAAAGCTTGCACTGTAATAAAATTTATGTAGAAGTGGTTAAAGTTTTTGATCAAATCTTTTGTATGTATTTATATGAATGCCAAAAGAATTTACTTTGAGTCTAATTTAAAGTGGAACAAATTTTTAAAGATTGATTGAATTATTACAATGGTTTTAATTATAATATATTATAAAGTAAATTCCTAACATTGGACAACTTTTTATCTTATTATTCTTATTACGGCAACTGAAATGCGGTAAGAATATTTTGGTATAGTGAAACTAAACTAAACTAAATTTTCATCCCCTGTGGTAAAACCAGTGATTTTTAAACATAATTGTTTATAATGTCTTTACACAAGGCATTAAGTAGTTGTATTTGATCTTTTAAGTATTTTGGATATCTTTGCATCATTATTCTCATAATATTGTAATTATTTTGCTGCACCTTATTGCATTTTGATGCCGAGCTTACTAAATTTACGTTCTACTTTTTTAAAACTGTTTTTGTGCACTATAAATTCAGTTTTCCTACCACAAACTTACTATATCATTTTTATACTGCTGGTAGAATCTGAAACACAATTAATTTAAAAATGGTTCACACTAAATTTTTTCTATAAGTTTAATGTGTTCATACATTTTACGACTTAGGGCCGATTGTATTTTGTGTAACTATACAATTTAATTTATCTAGTTAAAGACTTTTGAATATCTATGGAATGAAATAACGACTTCAGATGTCAGACACGGCGAATATTGAATTTTATCACAAGCACCGATTTTTTAGCTTCATTAATGAGATTTTAAAATATAAATAATAATTTTTTATGAAAAGGTTATACATATTTAACGTAAATGCATACATTTTAAAATTAAAGTGTTAAAATAAGTTGCCCCTTTTTCTTTTTTAAACCTATCCAAAAAAAATTAACGTTAGTCAATACCATGGGGTTTTTAGTGGGTTTTTCGTTTATTTTGTTCCAAAAGTTATAATTTTATGTAAATTATTTATTAGTATTTTTCGTCTAGTTATTTTTAAATGTTATATAATTCAGTACATATACGTTAAAAGCTCAATTAATAAGGTCCACTTCCGAAAATCATTATAAAGCGCATAAATTAGTATTGGTAGACAATATGTTTTTTGTATACGTAATATTATATGAACTATAAATTGTAATTCTAAACTTTACAGCAAGACTTGATCCAAAATAAAATACAGGTTTCATAGAGAAAACACTCCGAAAATCTGTCAAGCCGGACTATAACACTTTTAAAATTTCAAAGAATACAAAGAATGATGGTACTGAATTGATCCACAATTGAGCATAGGTTTCATATAAGTTCCGAAAATCGTTCAACCTCGACTATAACTTTTTTATAATCCAAAATAATATTGTCAATGATGGCACAGCGTTATGTCAAATTTAGAGCCACAATATCGAAAGTTTATATGTCGTAAAATGGTGACAGTGAGAAAGATTTGAAAGTTGTCATATACTATCTTTTATTCCTATTTCTGAAGCTCCTAAATAATATATAAACTATATTAGATAAGATTTTTTATGAACTAGTTTTCCTTTAGATGCTAATGTAATTTTATATAATGATAGTTTTGGCCGAAATGGACAGGCTTATTCACTAGTTAAAAAAATAAAGTTTAACTCTTAATAAAGCTAAAGACAATAAAAGTAATAATTATTGCAAAGAAAATTATATGAGGTTACCCTGGTATTGAATCCCTTAGGTGTAAAGTTTAAAGATATTTTATATATGGATCAAGTTAACAAAACTGGAATTTCTTCAGTTTCTAAACTTTAGAAACACCTAGATCGCGACGACCTGAAGCTTCATAACTATTTCTTCATTAATAAGGAAATCTGCGTATTTTGAAGACAAAAGAATTCCCTTAGTACTTGGTAATTCTTTTAAAATTTTCAATGGTAACGCTGGTTGTACTACCTTTCATTTAGACGTAGGGTTTGCACAAGTAACAACAAAAATCTCTTAGGAATATTAAATTTAGTGCTTTCTGATTAAAAAAAAGAAAAACTGTAGTTTAGTGCGAAATAGTTAAATTGTTGTCGCCCAAACATATGCTGCACTTTTGTACCTTCCCAACATTTACACTTACTAGTGATTTTATATCCGAAAACTGCAAATAATATTTTTTCACTAAAGGTACTTTGAAAGCTATGTTTTTAGATTTTTTCTATGCTTTTACTCAAACAGCTAAAAGGAAAAAATTAGCTGCATTTCCTGTTGATGACCTACATTCTTTTCTACAGGATTTTTAGTTTGTTTGGCTTTTAAAAGACATTAAATCTTAAGTATACAAGATATTTCTCCTTAAAACAAACGTGAGATGTGACTTTTAACTTTTTTTTGCGAAATAAAATAAAGAAAAAAGATCACATACGTAAATCAACATTTTTATGTGAAGAAAAATGTATTTGGCACAATTTGCTATTTTTAAAGTTTTATATAATTTAAAGGAAATTGAATAATAAATTGTTAACTAACAATTTAAATTTAAAAACTTTGAGATTTTAAACGTAAGTTAAATAAATTTTTAAATTATTAAATTCAACACTTAAGCTACATGTGTTGTTTATAAATACTTGACAATCAGTATTTAGTAGATCTAGCCAAATTTTAAAGCCTCCAAACAAAAATAAAATCTTAATGGAAAAAAATAAATAAAACCATTATTTTCAAATAACCTTGTTTTTCTTTAAATACTCGCAGACACCAAAAACACTAAGAGACACATTATTGTCATCATTGTTTTACACAAAATTTCGAGAAAAGGAAAAGTATCATTGGCACCTGAATAAAACATTTCTTTTTAATGTTTCTTTCAGTTTACTTTTTTTTGCTTGCTTTATTGTTTTCTTATGTTTTTTTTTATTTTATTGTTGTCACTTCCTTTTCTGGTTTTGGTCTTGTTGACTTAACAAGTTGTTGACTTTGTAATTCTGTTCTAAAAACCTTAAGTTTAACAAAATAATCCTCGTTGCAAAATACTCGTAAAAAAGGGGGAGACAATAAACATAATACGTCTACTTTACTTTTGGTTTCCAAAGTATTTATAAAAACTTTTTTTTTTTGGTAAGCATTTTTGGACGCCAAAATATGGTGGGGACAATTTTCAATGTTTACGAAAGTAATTTATATTTCTTTTTAAAAGGTATTTTTTGCAATTAATTATAACGCCTTCAGTTCAGTCGTTTATGATTTTATAAAATATTAATGTTAAAAACGATATAAAATTAAGAGTTGCTTACATTGGAAAAGGAGAGTATTTTTATTTAAACAAAATGGACATAACGATTAAGTTATATCTATTAAATATTTTAGTTAAAAATAGAACACACGTTAAGACAAATTATCTTAAAACTCCTTTTTTTCCCAAGCTATATTCCATACAAGTCGATGGTGACTTTGCTCACAATTAAAAATGACGCAAAAAATATTATAAAATTATATATTTACCAAAAAAAAACTTTTTAATGAAAATTGGGAAATTCGTCCATGTAAACTTGTTCACAAAGTACAGGTCGCAATTTTGAAGATAATTCAATGAAATTTGGCTCGTAGAACTTTCATGATACAAGGACGAAGCTTGTTGAAATTGGTTGTGATTGGTTCATTATTTCACCTAACCCCCATACAAATGTCCTTCCGAAATAGGGGTTTAACGCTCATAAATTCCGTTTTAATGAAACTCAATGTGAGGAAATTTTGTATAAGTGTCAATCTTTGTGCAAAATTTCATGGCTATCGGTTCACAATTTACCGTTACTCCCATATCAACCGCTCTTCCAAGAATCACTTTAACGTGTATAAATCATAAACACATATTAGTATCAAGTTTATATTCGACACAAATAAGTAGAAATCACAGTGACAAATTTTATGAGGATCGCTCCAAAATTTACCATAGCTCATATATAAGCCCACTTTCGGGAGTCACCCTAAAGTGCATAAATTCATAAAAATGTGTATTAACGTGATATTCCGCATTCGTTTATTTTATTTTACACTTAGTAAATTATCGATTCACAATTGTCCACATGTTTGATATAAGACCCCTCCACGAATTTTGATAGACATACACAATGGTATGGTGCATCATATGGACCGACTATATTTTTCTTACTTGTTTAAAGTTTGATTTAGCCTCTTTTCTCTCAGTTCCAGTAAAAGATAAAACTATTATAAGTGTTACTTATTTCAGATGAAAGTAGTTTATACACAGGTCGACTATGAAAGTATGTTACATGTTACATGAATTCTTAAGCCTATAAATCACAATGAACTGGTTCTATGACTTGTGATAAACCGTTATACAAAAACTTTCTTTGTTAAATATATATATATACATATATAGCTTTACCCTACTGGTAAAGCTAATTCGAGTACGCCAAATTCAGTGATGATCGCCATTTTTCGAATTTAGTGCTTGTTTTCGCGATATTTGGGTTTAAATTTTATTATAGAAATTGTACAAATAATAGAAAATTATAATTAAAAGAGACATCATTTATGAAAATTAAACACTAAATTGGTTAGTATATAATCCAATCAAAAAATAGATTAGTTTTTGGCCCGATTTTTAATATATTTATATTTTTGTTTGAAAAGCTTTTCAAATGTAGCACTATTTAATTTAATTCAATCTAATTTAATTTATTTACGGAAATATTGTAATATTTTTTGTCAGATTAAAGTTTTGTAATTCAGCATTTAAAATATATTTAATAATAAGAATTCATGATCCCATACTTTAGTAAAATCATAGTTGTTTGTTTTGTTTAAATTTAAGAACAGAATTGCTAAATTTAGGCAAAAGACCTAATTTTCGTAACCCCTCTTTTATCTCTTCAAAATAGAATATCTGAAAAAGCTACTGCTCACATTTAAGGACGGTTAACATCAATGAATTTTACAAAATGGGTGCCCATCTTGCTAAAAAAATAAGTCTCATTTTCGAGAACATTGTAATTATTAATTTGTTTGTGTAGAAGTGGGGGTGGGTACTATTTCATCTGCTCCGATTCCAAAATAAAGTAGCCTATTTAAATTACATTGGTTTTTAAAATTACTAACTATATTGTAAAATATTACAAATAAGTTATATGTAACATCTAGAATACATAAATATACATAAACAAAAATCTTTTCCAAATGATGTAGAAAATTTAAATTTGGTTTACTATTCGTCCTATAAATCCTAACAGTCAATTTCTTTCAATAAGCGGTGATACGTAGATTTATTTTTTACTTTTTGTATTGTTTTTTAAAGTCAATTTCGGTTTTAAAAAATTTAAATTTGCTCTACACATTGTTTGTTTTCCAAATTCTTTCGGAAACTGAGTTTTTATTTTAATCAGGAAGCGGATTTACGCCAATTATTATTTCTTTGTTTTAAAAAGTTTACCAATTCACACTGGTAAAAACATCACTTTTTCCGGTAGAAATTTAAAAGTCATTTTTAGAACCTTTCTGGGATTGTAGTGAAGTCATTTTATTTTAAATTAACAATTAAAAAACCGGTTTCAAGTATTTTTGCTTAAACATGGATAATACATATTTTTACTATATTAGATATATTTTATAAATATAATATCTACCTGTTTGCTTTTGGTTTCATTTTAATTATTTAGTAAGTTATTAGGTTTTAATTGATTATTGAAACTTCCCAATAGGTTAGAACATAATATTTTCTTTTACTAGTTTGTTAAAAACAAGAAAATTCCCTTTTTTTTATTTTACAAAAGTTTAGCTAAAAGAAAATCAACGATAGTAAGAGTTTGCCGCAAAGTGCTTGCACTATCTAAATTGCCACAGTAAATAGACACTTTCGTAAACAGTTGCGCGTTTTCACATTCATCCAAGTTCATGCCCATATAAACTTATAGGTTATTTCGATAAACAACTCACATGAACACAAAACTTAAAAGTAAAGACAAACTCATTACTTATATAAAATTTAAAATAAACATCTTAAAATAAATCTCCTAGGCTGCAGTTTACATTACAAAAATTGATATATATTTTTCTAGTTGTGCGATATATCTTTTATTATTCTAGCTCTATTTTAATAAAAAAAAAAGGAAATACTAAATTAGCAACTTTAATGCCTTGGCAGACTGTCAGCGTTTCCACATTATATTTTTTAATATATATTCTTTATTGCTTGATCATTTATAAAGTAAATTTACTATTTATAATTTCTTAAATTATTTTGGAATTTCTGTCAAAAAAGTTGGATTTTTGATAAGTGTGCTTTTTTTTTAAACACCATTTACCAACATAGGGAAAAATGCGGACTACAAACACAATTTTCTGCTCTTCTTCACTTCTTATTATTATTCCAGTTAGAAAAATAATTATATATATATATATATATATATATATATATATATATATTAATAAGTTTAGTGAGTTTAAATTAAAAAATCTAAGCATTTTAATTAAATAACATAAAATGTATTCAAATTATGATTAGGGATAGAAAATATATATATATATATATATATATATATATACACTGCCTGCCACTTGTATAAGGAATCACATTTTTTTTTAACTTTTAATAAGTATATCTCCTAAACTAAAGTCCAGAAAAAAATAATTTTTTGCGCAACCAAATTTCAGTTTCCTGGAGAAATAAAAAGTATACATATTTTGTTATACTAAAATTATGCATTTATTTAAAGACATGTATTTCTATGGTACTATTTCGTGTGTCACTTGAATAAGGAATTCTTTTAATATTAATCAGGAGGGCTATGATTTGAATTTCTTTCAATATAAACGGCTAGAGAATTTTCAATTTGATAGTTTTTAAATAGTTTTTGTTCAAAATGGGACGTGGTAAGGCTCTTAATAACCCTGAAAAAGAAAAAATTCTGATTTTGAAATCTCAGGGTCAGAATCCGGTCCAAATAGCCAAAAACATTAACAGAGGAAAGACAGTTGTGTACAATTATTTAAATAACGTGGAAAGTTATGGAAAAGACATGAAAGCGCGGAAGAAAATGGCAACAACTCCAAAGGAAAGACAAAGAATTCTTAGAATTTCATCAAATTCTGCCATGTCAGTAACAAAAATACGTGATAAAAGTGGACTCAGTGCCAGTCTAAGAATAGTGCACCATATTTTAAAGTCATGCCCATACATAGTCCGACGAAAACTGCAAAAAAAACCATCACTTAATGAAAATCGCAAATTACGACGTATACAGTTTGCTAAAAATACAATGACATGGACCGAAAAATGGTTTAAAATTGTATTTTCCGATGATGTTCCCGACGGGTATAACTATTACTTCCATGACCTAAATAAGGAGGAATTATTTTTGAGCCGTAGAATCAGCCGAGAGGGCGGAATAATGGTATGGGGTGCCATTTCATATTACGGTACCATAGAATTGGTTTTTGTATCCAACAAAATGACTGCAACGACTTACAAAAAAATTTGGAGGAATCATTTCCAAAATTTAGTAATTTCTTTGGACCCATATCTTGGACGTACCAATACGACAACGCTCCGATTCACACCGCCAGAGCAGTAAAACAATGGATTAATCAACAATTTGTTCAACTTTTGGATTGCCCTCATACTCACCTGAGTCCAATGGAAAATGTCTGGAGTTGGCTTGCAAGAAAAGTTAGAAAAACAATTTGAGACGATAGAATCCTTAAAGGATGCAATAACGGAAGCATGGTGTTCAATTTCGCTAAATCACTTAGAGTCATTATACAAGTCGATGCCAAATCACGTTTTTGAGGTTATTTCTAAAAATGGTGACAGTACTCATTACTAATTGAATGCAAGAAGACAATAACTTTCATTTTTATAACCTAAAATTTAAAAACTAAATTACAGTTTGCTTAGTTTTAAAATATTCCTTATTCAAGTGAGACACGAAAAAGTACCACAGAAATACATGTCTTTAACTAACTTAGTAAACCCATAAAATTAGTTACGTTATTTTTGACTTCAAGAATGAAACGTTGCAGCCAAAGATATTTGTTAAAAATAAAAAAACTTAAATTTTTGTGCGAATACCTACACAAAAATGCTTAAAAGATTTGATGATTCTGTAAAAATAAAATAGTAAATAAAAAATTATTTCTTTCGTTGTTTAAATATTAACAATGTAGTTTTTAAGCAAATTTTAAGAGTGAGAAACGCTAGAAAAAGCTAAAAGCTAAAATGGCACTTTTGAAGTTAAAAGGAAAATAAGAAAACTAAACGACAAAATTATGTTTTTGTATATATATATATATATATATATATATATATATATATATATATATATATTGAATTGTCATATATATTATCAAATGCTAGTGATTTGGATCTCTTCCTCAGAAGCAGCGGCACTTAAAAAACTTTTTCAATTATTTGTGTTTTATAGATGGAATTAAAACCTTTTTGATTTTGCCAATGTAGTAGATTTTTCGACTTTTCTAATTTTTGAATAGTCGACTTTTCGTCTTTTTGAATGTTTTCAATTTTAGAATAATCCAATTTTCGCTTTTCGTTTTTTCCTACTATTTCCGACTTTTTGACTATTATTGAGTTTTTCCGACTTCTCTCTATTTAATATCATATATTTTTGAGATTTTTCGTTATTTGTCTTATAAAAAATATAAAACTTATATAATGCAATCAAATATTTTGATTAAGAGTAATTCCATTATAAATTTAAAAGTTTTGACCTCTCTGAAAATATTAAAAAAATTAAAGATGGATACACGTCACTAAAGAAAATTCTTACAAAAAAGATATGTAAATAAAAATATTTTCAAAATTTTTATATGGCAACTTAAAATGCAAGCTTTGACAAATCCATTAAAAGAAATATATTTTGATGTCATTTATATAACAAAAATTATAGCCTTTTAAATTCGTAAATATGTTAATCGCTTCTAACCACAGTTCTAAAAATAAGAAAAATTAATTTTGTATGCCTCTATATACTCCTCTACACATGCACCAAATTCTATCTAAATCGGTAACCAAGGGTCAAAACTATTTAAATTGAAAGTGGAATAACTCTTAATCAACAGACAGTATACACAGAAAAAATTATTACTTAAAGTTTTTCAATCAACACATTTGTTTATTTTATATTAAAATTTAATTAGAGGATATATCTATATATATATATATATATATATATATATATATGTATTTTATTTTGCTTTTAGCTTCTAGTTTTTTTAGCTTTTTTTTTTTGATTTTTCAATTTGCTTAAAAAGGCTAAAATCTTACATTTGAACAACGAAGAAAATAATTTCTTAGTTGATAGTATTAATTTTATTTTTACAGATTCATCCATTTTATATTCTTATATTTACTTGCACAAAAATCGAGATTTATATTTAACAAAAAATTTTGCCTGCACCGTTTTATTTTCCAAATCGTAAATTAAGCAAGTTAATTTTATTGACTTACTAAATCGATTATAATTATTTTCAACAAACAAAAAAAAAAAGTTTAAAAAAATAATATCTTTTTTCTGGGCTTAGCTTTTGTCGCATATAGCCTTCTCTGACCCTTTTTGAAAGTTGATTTTAGGCTCTTTTTTCTCACCTCCTAACAAAACAGGTTATAACTTTTTTTGTAAATATCAAGGATACCGTAGGAAGGTATTGTAGAGTATAAAATAGTATAAAGGAATATTATATTAATTTTTCGCGATCGTTAAACAAAAATTCACACACCAAACACGATGAATATTTTTTTATTAATAATAGTTCCGTTCCAGTAGTAGCCAAAATTACAGTTTTTAGTCAGAAAGTGTTCCTGTATTCAAAATTTCCTATATTTTTTTTCTGATTAATTCTGAGTAGCACTGAATCAGAGCCTATACTGTTTTGGTGTCAAAAAATTAACATTTTCCGCCAAGTTGCCTAAGTTTTCTACATTTTTCAGTGTATGCTTTGATATCAAATAATTTTGCAAAATTTTATTGTTTTGGGTGATTTCTGTGAAATCAATACAAAATAACTTATTAGTTTTTTTTTTATTTTATATATAAAATTTTCTTAAATTATTAAATTTCTTAACATTTTATGATGCAAATTTAAATACAAAATCATTTCTTACAAATTTGTCTAAAATATGTGCACAAATGTATTAAACTGGTTTCTAGTGAGATTATTATATCTTTTTCGATTACCGATCAGTCCTGAGTAATTTTCTTCTGAATACTTGATCATATCATAACATTTTTCATATTTAGGTGAAAGAAGAATACAAAATAAAGAGATTTTGATTCAAAGTTAGGATTTTTAATTTCTGCCCTTCTTCAACCTTCCAGAATCGGGATCTTTTTTAAGGCATTCCCGGATACTGGAGAAAAATGCAAATGATATAAATATATGAGTACTAAAGAAAAAAACAATATTTTACATAAAATTCAAAAGCACATTTATCTATAAACTTATATATGTATATTTAACTAATAGAAATTCTAGTACGTATCGAAAATAGTTTTTTATAAATATTTCTGTTGGGCAATAATAAAATGTACATTTACACCCATATTCACAAGCAAATTACAAACAAAAAACAAAAAAGAAAAAAAAATAATGTTTTAAACGGCATTTTAATTTAAAAATTGTTTTGAATGTACGTATTAACATTTTCAAAATGCTTTTCATTCATTCATTTAAGTTATTTTATCATTTCATTATTTCTTAGTTCGAAAATTCTTTCATTAGTATTTTAATAAACACTAGAGTTAGTTACATCAAACTGGATGTAAAGCAGTGTAATCATCGATCTATATATTTGTTTGCTTATGATCAATCAAGGTTGTAAATAGGATTTTGAATTTTTTTAAAATGACAAAAATTCAAATTGCTGGAGTTTTTAATTCCTCGGATTTCCAAAAAAAGGGGAATAGGGAAGTGAAAAATTGGTAAAAATTCCATGAATTCCGGGAATTCTCGGGAAGAGAACCCTATCCAAATCTAATAATAAATTATACGATTTAAACATTTATATTTTTATATAAATTTTTTTTAAATGACAATATTAAAGTAAAGTTTTTTGTTCAAATTTATTAAAATGTAATTTTTCACGGTTTAAGATATATCACATTTAGGAAACATTAAAAGAAAATCATTTTGAATTTTCACTAAAAAATTTCAAAAATTTTTCCTATGCTAACCATTATAAGTATTATTTATAGTTGAATTCAACTATATTTACAAAAAGAAATTCCAATTTTTCTCAAAATCCTTTCAGTTTAAACCTTAATATCTTACCATTAACAAAGAAGCTGAAATCATATTAGATTTGCTAAAAAGGAAAGGCTTATATTGTTAGATATTTAACTTCTTTTGAGAGTACTTGTATAGCCTTAGGTCAAGCTATCAAGAATTGACCGGTTAAATATATTTTTGACCTAACATACAATACACATACATGTGTATATATTAGGGTATCCATTCGAATAATGATAGTTCTAATAGTTGGAAAAATTTAATACGAATAACTCTTCGAAGAATTAAAAAATGGTCTTTTTCGAATAACGGAAAATTCGAGTAATTTTATGATGAATAAAACAAATAATTTCTCTATAATATTATACTGCTTTTACCATACTTTTAACTGTTGGTATACATATATTTATATATATTTTATATATAAATATATTTTTATTTTAATTAAAACGATTAAATATTGAATTATATTGATAATTTTTATTCTGATAACAAAAATGAAAATAAGAGTTTCCTTTGTGTTACAACAAATAAATGACCAAATAACTCTCTTTATAAGTACATAGACGTTACTGAAATAAGTTGTAATACTAAAAACCAATAAATTAAACATTTTAAATAAAAAAGCTAAAAGGAACTGATTCTAACATTTGCTAAATAACTAAAAAAGAGCCTCAAAAATTTTAGGATCATCATAGATACTAAAAATGTTTTATAAATGATGTTGCTGATGCGTGCGACATATGTAAACGTTGCAAAATGTTCAATTGATCTTATCATAAAGAGAAAATATTAAAGTCTTATGTTTTGCTTCAAGAAAGGCTAACACATGATATTAAACATCGATGGACATCTTTATCTTACATGGTTTGAAAGCATGTTTCTGATAATTTATAAATGCGTCAGTCATGCATCATTATTTGATTACAGTTGCCAGTACTCTCGGATAGCGATGTACACCTTTTTAGCGACTTGTGTAATACTTTGAAGTCCTTTGATGTGCCATTAAAGAATTGAGTAAATATTCGGCAGCATTAATTGATTTTGAAGGTATTATATTATTTTTTATAAAAAAAAAAATTAAAAAATTAAACAAATTTTTTCTAATGAATTAGTCACACATTTAAAACATTGTTTTCAGGAAAAACGTTTAGAAGTTCTAAAAACTCTTATATTATATTTAAAATCTGGCACATGTCATTTATTCATAAGAAATGTTTAAAATTATCAAAGTTTTATAGAAAAAATATCCATTAAAATTTCATTAATACCCACTATCTCAAACATTTTAAAATTTCTCCTTATATGAGGGGTAGGCGGTAAACTGGCCATACCATGCCCATTTTTAATTTCTGAGTTTACATTGGTGTTTGAACTACTTTTGAAAAAATTCTTTGATGTAAATGCTTTTTAGTAAAAGATATCGACCGAAAAGTATAAACTAAAATTACGACAGAAACCTTGTTTTCCCAGTATTTGGTCCATAACCTTTTTATTTATAAATCTACATTTTCATTACCAGACAAACCTTATATAGAAAAAATATTTGAAACAAATTTTGCCGCCCTAGAAAGTCCGCCCCGAGCCCTATACTCTTTTCAATAGACAGACGGACGAACATCGTTAGCTCGTTTTAGATTTTCACCAGGAGCCAGAATTTATATATTTTATGGGGTCTTAGATGATTATTTCGACATACTACAATAAAAATGAATGACAAATGAATGACAAACGCATAATTTTTTGATGGTAGGTATAAAAAAATAATAAATTTAAAATTTTTGTTCTGAATAAGGCCTATAAATTATAACTCCAAAACAAAAATAAAGAGTTTGGAAGACTACTCGGCAGAGAAACTGTGAAAAATAAATCGCATAACCTAAGGATATGGAAAAATCTTTTGGAACATCCAATGGCAATGGGAGGTAAATGCAACAATTAAAAGTGTAAAAAGATTCAATTCCAATATTAATTTTTTTAAAATCTAAACAGCGAAAGCGGTTTAAGTCAAGTAATTTAAATGCTATTTTCAATAACAATAGCATACTGTCTGCATTACATATAAGTTGTTTAGTAACCACTAATTTACCTTCCGGTATATAATTACCTATTTAATATAATTTTTTTTAAAATACTACTTTTTATTGATTTTTTCAATCCAATTTATCAATCATATATTTAAAGAAAAGATAAATATATCTATATATGAAAAGGCAAAATTTACGTATCTATGTACATGTGTATATTCACAAATGCACATTAAAAAATTTAATAGGTACACCAAAAAAGATATGTTGTTGTTGATAAATTTTTGAAATCTTTAATTCAAGTTTATAAAATTTTCTTTTTATGTTTAAAGCAAAAATAAAAGAAAAAACCTGCTTATTATATTCCTACATTTAATTAGTTAGTTGTAGCCTAAAATGTAACTAGTTTCAATTATTTTCACTAATAATGAGTACTGTGATACTTCGAAATCAATGAGTTATTTAATAGCTTACAAGTAATGGATTCTTTTAACGACATCTCAGTAATTACTTTCAAAAATGCTTACTTGCAGTAATATGAGATAAATTGTTGTCTCAGATGTCATCACAGTGTTAAAATAATGAGTTATTCAGCTAATCTTTAACTAGTGAGAGCCATTATATTAGGTCCTTAACTCATTATATTGCAACCAAACTTTTTATTAAAATAATAGTTAAATTAATTTTCTGTTTTCATGTTTGGTACACATATAAAGTATATTTACAAAGAATTTTAACTTTTAAGTTATTTTAGTTTTCCCATCACAACAGTATTTTTGAAAACTTATAAAAAATTTACATTATTATTTTATATTTTAAATTAATTCGAATGAACCAAAACGCCTTATTCAAATTAGTCAGCTTATTCGAACAATAAGCAAATCGAACAATTTGAATACCCTAGTATATATTTAATTTTATTTTATTTTTGTGATTTGTAAAAACATTTCTATGGTTTCATAAATCTTTTTTCATAAAAAATAAGGAAGAGAATGAAAGTAGAAACGAAAACAAAAACATATGTGAGAAATTCATCATGCTTAAAAGCCTAAAGGGTTATAACAGTAATTTTATACATTAACACACCTACATATACACACACAGCAACACTTTGCTCTGTAATTTTGATACTAAAACTGAGGAATATATGAAATAAGTGTTGGCTGGATTTCCTTTTCTGTTTTCTTTTTAATGAGTGTTGGAGAATGTAAAAATGTTAGACTTAAATACATTTATACTATTGAAACTAGTAGTCCAAGCTATGTACGTTATAAATAATAATGATTTTTTATGACATTTAAGATTTTCGTATTTTTTTTTCTCCATTTTATGCAAAATATCTTTACTAAAACCTCCATTAGGATAGAAATATAAAAGTGGCATTTTGTCATTTAAATTTGCTTTTCTAAAGTTTACAAAATTATAACAATATTTCTGTTTGTATTAGTTTTTTGTTGTTGATTTATTCAAGTAATTTATATCTGTTGTTTATATTTATTTCCGAAGAAAAGCTTTACTTAAGGGCCTAACCCAACATCAAATAAAAAATATAAATATAAAAAATAGGATGCTTATGAATAAGTGAATAAGGGTTTTTTGGATACTGAGAATTTGCTGTAATTAATTAATCTGGGTTGGTGGTCATTGAGTCTAAGCTACATGGGCAGAAATAAGTTGAAATAAATGTGGGTGTTTATGTTTATTTACACTTATGGTTTTACATAAAATTTAAGATTGTTCATAGTATGTATTTCTTTCTAAAGTATTCCCTTAAGTAAAATTATATCATACATTTCACAAGCTGAATATGAGTAAGTATCTTTTGGCGTAATTAGAAAATTCATTTTTTTTCTTTTCGTTTAACAAACCAATTTAATTCTCTATAAGATGCAGCAGTATTTGAATGCTTAAATAACTTAATAATGCCTAGAATAAATTTTTTGGAAAGCAGTTTTGAAAATAAATGATAAATGGGAAAAGGTTATATAAAATTACTTGTGTACTATACTCATGTGTTCAAAAGTTCATCTCGCAGACCTTTTCAGGAATTTTTCATTTACCCGTGGACCCCCAGACATTTCTGAATTCTTTAATAATAGGCTTTCGATCATCATAGTGAATCCAAACTTCATCACCCGTAACAATTAAATGCAGAATCGATTTCATTTTGTGCTGCTGAAACAGCATTCCAGACATTGAAAATTGCATTTCGAAGCCTCTTTTTTTTAGAACGCGTGGCATCATTTTTCTTGTTTTAGGAAAAATTAATTTTCTTTAAAAACTGAAAATCGAAACTTACGAGCTTTTATCGAGCAAATTTTTTATCTTGAAACTTTATCTCAGCTAAAGCATGAAAATCATAATAAAGCATATCTTCCAATCAGACTTATATTCTACGGAATACACTCATGGGCACTGGACAATATACATAAGACTTAACGACTTTACTAGATATTTTAATATCACAATTTAATCTTCGATCTCTTCTTTCCGCAAAACAAAAAACAAAAGAATTAAAAAGCTATTATTGATTTCGTCGCAGAAACCCTAAAATATTACTATGGATCCCCATATGGGAAAGCTTACTCTAAAGTAAATTAATGGGCTCATTTTGTAAAACGAATGATAATTCGTTCCGAAAGCTAATTTTATTCACAAATGTTGTGCCAAAATAAAGAGAAAATAAAGAGAAATTTGTAACACAAATAAACGATAACTATTTTCGGTGTTCACAATTTATAAAACATTTCTTTTTTGCGATCTTATAAAAAGTATATCGAGGGCTTATATTTAAAAAGCGGCATCTTCAAAACACCAAGTGTTCAGGAGAACATAAAAACAGTTTCTTTCACTTATTTTTCAACATTTTCCAATCCCGTCTTCTACAATTTATTAATATTTCGTCTACTAAATCTCACACTTAAAACTAAATTTTTGAACCCCATTATCTTCTTCTTCTTAATTTATTTTTAATGAATGTTATGAAATACTGAGATAGCCCTTTTTGCTTATCGAAAATTAAAAGCGTAATAGACAAAATTTTTGGCAAAAAATTGGCAATGTATTAAATTTATGATACTTGACTAATCAAGGGATAAAAATGTAAAAATTTGTGGTTAGCAGGACCATGTTTAAATACAAATGTCAAATAATGAGCATAGTTACTCGAAAAAACGAAAATGTGTTCATAAATAAAATTAATATTGTAACCAATAATGCGTGTGAAGAAAATTGCAAAAATTTTAATATAATTAAAACTGCACTAAAATCAACAACTCAATTGTGATTAAAACCTCCAAAGACGCTTTTAAAAGATTAATTAATGATTTAATATTTTAGACTATATCCTTAAACTTAAAAAAAGTAAAAATAGTTCTAATTTTTTTATGAGAGTGAAAAATAGGAGAATAGTTACAGACGATAAACTGATTCAGAAATTGATGGTGGATGTTGAACAATTTTTTATAGGTTTTTGTATCACATTATCCTGTTCCTTTCTATGCTGTTTATGAAATTAACCTAAAGTGATCTAAAAAGTGGAAATAATTTTAATTTTTTTTAGCTTTGCACATTTTTCATCTCTAAAAAAATTTACCCGTTTTTGAACTTTATTATACTTTTTATTTAAATATATATTTTTAAGAAACTGTTTTTGGTATTTAAGGATATTTTTCTTAAAATCACGAATTTTATTTGAACTATTTTATTTCTGCCTTTAAATATATGAGGCTCTCATTTAGCCCCATAAAATGTTAAAGTCTGTACGCGCGTGTGGTCTACAAACTTCAAAAAAAGGTTAAAGGTCTAACTTTAATGGCTCTTTTTCAGACTTTATTAAGATAACAGCATTTCGACGAGATATTTTAAGATTCCAATTGGAAATGTTTAAAAAAAAATGTGTAAAATTTAAAAATTAAAGTTCTCATTATTTACCAATTTTTAATTTTTTACTACTTTGAAAATTAAAAAAAAGGAAAAACTTTTAGATAGCTCAAAACAAAAAGTAAAAAACATAATGTTATTGTTAGTTGTGATTTTAGAATTACCTTTTGGCTGCAAAATTATTACTATAGATAAAAAACACAAAACGACGGAGCAGTATTTCCAAGAGATGACATAAAAAAAGCCTTTATTGAACTATAAAAAAAGGCCAAAAAAGGATAAATGCCTTAAAAAAAATAAAGCCAGAAAAAAGCTAAAATTTTTTAGTTTTAAAACTTATTTTTTTCACGTTCCCATTAGCTTTTGACATTTTTTATATATAGTAATAAATTTATATAATTTCCCTTTTGATTAGGCATTTCCAAATTTTTAGGTGATTTTTCGCTTTTATAAGAAAATTTTGAGGCTAAAAGCAAAATAAAAAGGCTACATTTAGCCTTAAAAAGGCCAAACTAATAAAGAGTTGAATGCGATAAAAATTTTTGGAAATATGCATATAGCCCTTTTTAAATAAAAGCCCTCATTATATGCTAGACCCTTATATTTAACTTCCGAAAATAATATAACCGTATTGTTCCTTTAATTACATTTTTGAAAATAATTTTATTTTTATTGCTTTATGTGTTCAATAATAACTTATATGTTTTTAAGTTTTCTTTAACATTTTTAATAGTATACTGTTTGAAATCTTTGTTATCAAGAAAACATCAAGCAATATCAAAATATTATAAAACTAGCAACAGTGCTATATTTGGCTGTGCCAAATCTTATATACCCTTCATCAGTGCTGTGATATGTAATACAGAACTCTTCTTCATGATTTCTTAGAGTATTAACGATTTTTTACTCCTTTATTTTTCCCCTGTTTTAATGCTGAATCACCCAACGCTCAAAAAGTAGAAATTAATGCACCACACGTTTATAATTATTTATAGAGTAATGGTAATTCGAAAATCTAGACTTGTTAACCAAAAAATGTATAATTCCATGCCTCAATTCCTTTTAAAAATATTAAATAAAATAAAAATGTAACATATAATTGACCTCGTTACACTGATTAAGAAAAGTAACTTAATTCATAAAAATGTACATGAGAAATGGTTTTGTTGTTCATTATTATATTTATGTTACATATTTATATAGGTAAGTGCTATAAATAGGGAACGCATTCCGTAATATCCAGTCTAAGAATTTCCTGGAGATTTACAAAGTTTCAGGTCCTGCTTCCCCTGGAATTTTAAAAGCACTTAAGTGGAACAATTCTGCTAGAATTGTAACAAAAGCACGTGTATCTTGGTATTTTGTTTAAAAAACTATATTTTAATGACAATTTAATTATTAAATTTTTATGTACAATTTATTAGATGATTTATATGGGATGACTATATGGCGTGAACTCAATTAAACATCTGTTCAAAATGTCAGTACTAAAAACCAGCAAGTGATAAAGTGTAATATTTTAGACATTTTAGACATTTAAATAAATACAGTACGAGTATACATTTTTGAGTAGTATTGACAACATGCCTTTCAACATGACTTTCTTAATATTTGACAAAACATTAAGAAAGTCAAGAGAAAAAGTAAGTAGTTAATCTGATAAATCATTAATTACTTATGTAACTCTCAACTGGAAAACTACATAAAATATTCTCTGTTATATATGATAACGTCTTATAGGATCTATATCATAAAAGCAAACGCTTTATAAGAGTTACTGTAATATAATAGACAGCAGACTTAAGCTTAATAGGTCCATTTTATTTTTGACGAGCTACATTTAAACGTACCTAAAATTATGAAATAGTCATAATTTATAACATGTTGTCCACATTTAAGCTTCCTAAGACAATTGAAACAGAATGCTACATGGCCTTTTATGTTAGAAATCCCAAAACAATTCTTAATATTCTCTCCTAAAGACATATGGACCATTATCAAACATTTTTAGTTTCCGATCTCAAAAAATGTTTTTTCTAAAGACACATCTATAATTTCACATGATCTGGAATAAAATGTAACGTGAGGAATATGATTAAAATGAATCTCCTTGCGACAACAGAATCATAAATTCGTTATGAAAGTGGAATTCTCTAATGCACGAGAGCTCGAAACCTTAACCTAATCTTAAAAAATTAATTCCATATATGAATTTAGCGATTTAAATCACATTAAAATTAATTCTCATCTGTTCAGGTTCAAAAGTTGACCCGAATTTGTAAACTTATGTTATTATTTATATATTTCTTGCTAATAACTGTAGGAGATAACTTAGATCAGAAATATGAAAAACTTTGAAATTCGGCTTGATTTGTAGAAGAAACGAATTTTTGAAACTTTAACATACTCGAGGTAGTCAACTTCGACACCCTGTATCTTATCTAATGTAATCACAGAGTTACTTCAATATAATTTTTCTGAAAGCTTAGTTCCTTCTCTATAAATCCCCTATACATTTCAATTCGATCCGACCAGTAGTTTAGAAGATACAGATTTATTACCAAACATTTTGCGATTGGCCCCACTGCGAAACAGTGTATTAAATTTAGCAACACAAGCGTATGAGTAATGAATTAATTATATTAATTATAATAACTATACGCCCCAATAATGAAGTCTGTGATTACTTAATATTAAATTCAGCCATGTAAGCGTATGAGTAATCAATAAATTATAATAAATATACGTCCATATAGTGATCTCTGCAAGCAGTGTTGCCAGATATTTATGAAAATGCATGAAAAAATCAGAAAATTAAAATGCATATCTTTTGTCTATTTATGCTTATATTAAAAAAAGTAATATTAAGTTGTGAAACTATTTGTTTACTAAAAAAATGCTTGAAGCATTGTTTTACTTTATACAAAAATTGAAAAATAGGAACAAATTGAGATTACCGGCCCAGTTAAAATAAAAATACTTTTTTTTTAACGTTAAAAAGGTAATTCCGTGTAGTCGGCCCTTGGTCAGACTTAGAACTTTCTCCTGTATTTATTTGTCGAGTATACTGTTTTAGAAATATTAAAATTTTGTAAGTTCCGGTACATCAATAAAAAATGAAAAATGCATAAATCCTCTCAAGGATTTAATGTACATGGTCATATTAAATATCAATCAAAAGGTATTTGAATCTTTAAACATCATTAATATAATTTAAGTCACATATGTATTCATAAAAATAATTAGAAAATGTATATCAAACTTTAGAGATCCATAACTCGTAAACTGAGAGCAAGTGTCCAATTTTTTTTTTACATTTCTTTAATCACAATTGAAAGTGCTACTGAATCATTATAAAAATTGTTTAAAAATCAAGTGGGCCGGTGATTCTAATTTGCTGTAAATTAATAAACTTAATTGAACAAAATTACTCAAAAATCATATATATTGGTTTTATTAATTAAATTTTTTACTACTTAACATATCCTTAAACTTTTTTTATCTATGATCAAAACTATTTCACTTACATAGATATATATATACGAAATTGGAAGTAAAATTTTAAATTTATTACCAGTGTTGCCGGAGTCGATAATTTACATTCCATAAACAAAACTTTCAAATTATCCAAAAATTTAAAAATTACACAAAAATATTAAAAAAAAAAAAACAAAACGTGTTAATTGCAGTTAGTGTATTTTTGGGATTTATACAATTTTGAATGAAACAAACATTTTCGGATCATCAAATCAGAAGTTATTATTGAAAATATATGTAACTCAAAACTCTTTTCTTAGAATGTGTTAAAGTATGGATGTTGACTCCATATTCAAATTGTGTACATAATATAACCTTTTACAGATTTTCAAAGATTTTACAAATAAGTACTATTTTTTTGAAATTCTGTTTTTCATTTGCACAATAAAAAATACCTCAATTAGAAGATTTTTAATTTACAAAAATATATTTTAGAGACAATTTATGAGTAGTAAATTAACTCATTTGTGAACTTAAATTCCGTTGAAATTACACAAAAATTACATAGATATTTTATTATACAAAAACTATCCAAGTAATTTTAAATTCTCTAATTTTTAATAAGTACACATTAATTGTCAACGCTGCATAGTCATTTTTTATCTCTCTCTCTCTCTCTCCCTCCCTTCTACTACAAAATCTGATTTAAACAAGTAAATTTGCGGGTGTAAACATTTTGTGAAATCATCACTTTTTGAATAAAAATCGTCAAATCGTACTTGGAATTTTTACAATAAAAAACCGTCAAAATACAGACAAATCGACAAAACTGGCAACAGTGTCTGCAAGTACTTAATGAACAAATTTCTATTTTCTTTAATGTGGTAAATCTTTGTAATATTTTCTCATCATAACTATTAAAGAACTCATTTTTATTTTTTATAATATAAAATACCCTCCATAGTACTAAAAATTTCATTTACAATATTCTCCACAATAGTTTGTTTAATTATTTGCATAGAGTGGGACAGTAATTCCAACTTTTATTTAGTTGTTTTTGGTGTCCTTTTGTAGAATGTTTTGTGGTGTAAGTGATAGTCAGCGTGTATATATTTGTGTTAATCTTTATACTTGAAACTGACAGCATGTCATTGCTTTTGTTTTTAGTGGTTTAAAGTAGTTCTAGATATTCCTTTACATAAATAAAAGAATTGTGTGTTTACATTGCACATTTCTAAAAATATGTACAATACATGCACATATATATTTGGGATATAACAGTTGGGCCTTAAAATATCATCAGCATCACTTTTTAGCAAATATTGTCCTGATAATAAAAACCAACTTGTTGGTAGATTTTGATAAAAAGAACTTCACGCACCAAATTCCTAAAATTCGTTTGTATAATTTTTTCAATTTTTTTTTTTAAATAAAGCTTTAAATATTTAGATAACATAAATTGAGTTTTAAATATTTATAATATATATGGGATAAAATCAATTTATTTAATATTCTTTATCCACATAAATAAGAAAAATGATAAGAATAATGATAGTATTCAAAAGAAAATATTAGGATTTATCGGTTATTGGATCCATATTTAAAAAGAAATCTGTGTTTATTTGCGATTTATGGAAAGCTAAACAGCTGTACCGATTTTCTTAAAATTTTTACGGTATCATTCCGTTGTATCTAAAAATAATATAGGCTACCTTATTTTTCGATAGGAGCAGAGGGAATGGTTGCCCCTATACAAAGCAAATATTAATTATCTCGATACCTCAAGAACTATAATAGCAGAAGTCTTATGATTTTTTGGAAATAATTTTCTTAAGAAGCCTCATAGTTGTGATGAAAATGGGGTAGGTAGGTCAAAGGGCAATGATAGCACCCATACAAAGCAAATATTATCCATCCCATATTTCATGAACTATAACAGCGAAAGTCTTAAGATTTTGCGAAAATAATTTTCTTATGAAGTTCCATAGGAGAGATGAATATTGGGTGGGTAGGTTTAGGGGGAGAGATAGCCCCCATACAAAACTAATGTTAATTAATATATATCAGAAGACCTGTATCTGTGAAAGTCTTAATATTTTGTTGAGATAATTTTCTTAACAACACACATAATTAAGATGAAGATAGGGCAAGTATATCTAAAGGGAGTGGTGGGCCCCATAAAATAATATTTTGTCGAATATAAAAAGGCAGAATGAATTTTTTACAATATAATGGAGCTAAAATCATTAAAAAAATGTTATATTTTGTCTTTTACAATTTTAGAACAAAATTAAATGGTTTTAAAAATTGGCATGTATTTAATTAACTATGTAGGAAATGCAAGTTATTTTTGAAATTTTTAAATAATAACATACATTTTTATATTTTTCCAATAAAGAATATATTTTTTAATTTCATTTCTTTTTCCTAGTTTAGAAAAGGTAGTTCCAAATTATTCCATAGTATTTCTTTAAGTGATAGTTTTAAAGAATTATATTAAAATTGCATGAACAAAATTTATTATTGCTTAAAAACATCAGCTTCAAGAAAAAAAAAAATATTTTTTAAAAAATAAAAATTTTGAATATACTTTTTATTTTATTTTAATAATTTTACGGTATGTTTCTCTATGCCGAACCAAAAGTTCGTTTTTTTATGTTGTTTTCCATACATTTTGTCACAACGAATTTTTCTTTCGATATAGAGAAACAGGCAATTATTTTTCTGGTAATGAGAAATTTTTGGAATATAAGTTAGTAAGTTCCTTAGCTTGAAAGATGTCGACAGTATGAAAGATAAACCTATAAAATCCTTAAGGATAGCTACAATAAAAATAAACTAAAGCTAAAATTTTTTGCAGGATCTCGTGAAAGCTGTATTTAATTTAGAAACTTTGGTAGTTGCAGACAATATATCGTTGATAATTTTTCTGCCACTATACCGGGGTAAACTAGTAAAACATAAAGGTCAAATTTCGAACATCTTCGCACATAATTTAGGTCGAATTTGTAGATAATGATTTTGCATTCTAATTTATATCATAAAATGTCTATAAATTCAACAGTATTAGAAATTTATTAATATTAACGTCACAATTTCACAGAAATTACATAGGTAAACTTTGGTAGGGTTATTTTTTATTAAGGTAGAAATTAAAATATCATAAAAACTAAAGTAATTTGAAGGACAATATAAATATATTGATACCAAAACCATATTATCTATAAAGATTTTCACAGCGTTTAATGTGTGATCTTTTCAGAGAATTTATATCATATTTCTTACTACTTTTTAATGCTATTTTTATTGTTATATTTTGGATATTTGCAAAAAACTGTTCATATCCCAGCAAAAACTATTTGGTTTTCGGTAATGCCAACTACTTATTAGAGTAGTTTCTTGGTAATGGGACGTCATCATAATTTGCCTACTCTATATCATATAAATAAGTACTCAATAATATAATATTACAGTTGGCTAGAGCGCTGTATTAACGACCAGAAGCTTGTTGGTTCAACCATATACTGATGATGTTAGTTTTTTTAACAAAATGTCTAAAAAAGATATTTTATACTAAACAAAAGGTTTTGTTACTTAGAAATTTAAGTGCAACAAGGTATACTGAGTAAGACATTAGTCATTAAAAGCGAATGTTTAATATGTGCACAAGTTCAAATCTAACTTAAGGTGAAACTTTTTGTTTTTTTATTTTTACTTTCGTTTAGATACATTTTTTAAGTCTAAAAATAACTAGTTATTCAGGCAAAAAAATAAGTAATTTATTTTTGTTTCTAATTATACCGGCTAGCTCACCAAGTAAAAAAAGTTTTTGCTGGGATATTATAAAAAAAATATATTATATTTTAGATCAAAATTATTTTTAAAAATCAAAAGGATTATATGAAATTAACACATTAGTATTTTTAAATTGCAAGAAGATAAGAAGAGGTTAAAACTGAAATTATTAAAATAAAAAAAAAAAATACAACTCTAGACCTGAAAGGATTTAAATTATTTTTTTTTTTTTTTACATCAAACTAAATTTACTCATTTCTGTTGATAACAATTAAACAAATCATGATAATAAAAATGGGCATTATCATAAAAATTCCTCTATGATGAATAATTTAAAATTTTAAACATCTCAAAAACAAGGGAATGATTTTATGTTTTCACAAGTAATTAACTAGATTAATACCAAAATTTTGTTTTTTTATTTTTGTGCTCAAACTGTACTTGATGTTAAAATGTTGTTGTTTAATAAAATAATAAACATAAATAAAATAATTAAAAGTAAGAAAAAACAACATTGTTTTAACACCTAAAGGGAGACAAATAAATCTATAATACAGTGATGAGTTAATGAAATAAGATAATAAAATATAATTAAGAAATATTTATATAAAAAACATAATTGTTAAGCATACATACTAACAAACATTCAGACGCAGACGTAATTTTAAATTCCCAGATAAACATATACTTCATATACACTGATATGGGAGTATAAGAAATTATGCATGTAACGGATAAACAATGTCAGCCCAACACAAAATATCAAAAAAAAAAAAGTAATAAATAAATAAATAAACAGAGAGAAAGAGGACTTAATGGTTTTAATACAGAATAAAAACAAGAACAACATCAGCAATACTTAAAACGCATGAACAGGAAACACGTAATGAAAATGGTATTAAAAAATGTTTACACCTTTCACTAACAAACATACATACACATTAACGCTCTACAAACACACATATATATGTATATAGTATATCCCCTACCCTTTCAAACATTTGAAAGATAAATTTATAGCCAATTATCCAGGTGTCAGTTTTTAGTAAGTTCTAGATGATTGTGAGAAGTCTATACGAAATGTAAAAAAACAAATTATATTACTTTCGCCCTTTCGTCTACCAAAAGTATAGCTTGTAGTTACTTCTGGTAGACAATATGACGATAATTCAAATTTAATAAAAAAAATACATTACTATTGCGCATTAATCTTCTTGGCGTCACTGACTGTCAGTTTTTTATCATAACTCATTAGCATTTTTAAATTGCAAGAAGATAAGAAGAGGTTAAAACTGAAATTATTAAAATAAAAAAAGTACAACTCTAGACCTGTAAGGATTTAAATTATTTTTTTTACATCAAATTAAATTTACTCATTTCTGTTGATATCAATTAAACAAATTATGATACTAAAAATGGGTATTATCATAAAAATTCCTCTATGATGAATAATTTAAAATTTTAAACATCTCAAAAACAAGGGAATGATTTTATGTTTTCACAAGTAATTAACTAGATTAATAAGAAACAGGTAAAATCATGAACTTCAGCAATAATTTAACTTAGGCACAGTTTGGCTGTAATATGAGAGGAAAAGGTTCCTCATAATTAAGTGTTTTCTATAGTTTATTAAAACAATATTTTGTAAACAATAAACAAAGGATACTATGTAAAAGTAAGTAAATGTTATTCAACATTAATTTGGTAATATCGGACTTTTTAATTTATTAAAAAAAATCCTGTAATCAAACAAGCTTTTACATATTTAAAAATCCTCTAAAACTTCTCTTGTAAAAATTTCTTGTCGTTTTTTTTTTTTTTTTTTTTGTACATAAGATAATCTAAATATAATTTAATTATTAAAATTTTTACTAACTTTCTAATATTCCTTTAAAGGTACCTAAATTAACCATAAGTTTCCCATGATGATTTTTTTTTTTTAATTTCCCTATATTCGTTTATATTAATTTATATATTTTTTTTTTTTTTGTTTATTTTATTTATTTAAATTGTTTCTTTTGTAATATTTATATGTGTGAAATAAAACTAAATACGAAAAATTTAAAAAAAAAATTTACTTTTAATCATAAATACAACAATAGTAAAAGTACAAAATCGTCTTCTAGAAGACAATAAGACGACACTGAGCATCGTCCGGGTGTTATAAGAAGACTCTTTTATGGCACTTCTAGTAATGTCACCTTCGAGTCGTCTGGAAAACACTTCCAAGGGGAACAGTTGTTCTCGACGGAAGATGATTTTTATGATACTTTGGCAATAGTTTTGCCGATGAATTTCAACTCCTGGCAGACTCTTCTTACTGACTTACGCAATAGAAAATATTTGCAGGGATTAGACGAGAAGAGAAAGAGAGAGAGTGTGTTAAGGAGACAATACTGCAAACGTGCACATATAAGAATAAAATGTGAATAATAAAAAATAAAATATTTGCACAATTCACAATTTCATTATTGTGTTATTTGTTAAAATAACATGTGAACAAAAATTACCCTTTTTAAAAAAGTAATATACTTTGCGAATGAGTGTATTATTTTCAAATGAATTGAAATATTATAAATGTAAAATTTTTTATTATTTTATTTTTTTGTTTTTTCTAAATACTGAAGTTTTTAATAAAAAATATTGTTAAAAATCTTGCTTTTTGAAAATTGAGACTTTTATATACATTTCAACACCCAACTTAAAGTATACCGATAGACTCAAAATCAGACTTCCATCCATATGGCAGGTTGCCTGGATGTCCGACTGGTTGACAGTCAGTCCATATATAATTTATGCACAAAGTATAAGTCGTAATTTTAAAGTTGGTTTGAATAAATTTGGAACATATGACTATTTTGGCACAGCTTATTGAAATTGGTTGTTAACGGTCCATTATTTCACCTAGCCTCCTTGCAAATATTCTAACGCAATGAGGTTTTAATACTCATAAATACCTTTTTTGGTTTATTATATCGGATCCTTTCTACAGTGTCCACTCCGAGAATATTTAATCGGTTCAAAAACAATTTTTATTATTTTATCTACGTAGACTTGGATGGGATCCTAACCTTCATTTACCATCTTATAAGAGTCGTCTGGCTCTTATAAAGCTTGCAACGCTTCAAAGTCGTAGAAAAATGCTGAACGTAACATTACTTCTCAAACCTGTAAACAGCAACTTACACTCTGAATTTATCTTAGGAAAAATCAATGTAAATATTTCTCATCGTATCTCGGATTACTATCAATTCCTCATTCTTAAACACTTCCGCTCAAATTACGAAAATTCTGATCCATCTCGCCGTATTTGTGTTGAATTCAATCAACTATATCGCATTATCCACTTTAATAAAAGTTTAGTTGCTATTAATAAGGACATAATTTATTATCTCAATAATTAAGTTATCTTTATTACTTATTTAATATTATAATTATTTTTGTTAATGGTTATATTGTAATAGTTTGTAAGGATTGTATTTCCATAGACTGAAAATAAATAAATAATTAAACAAAAAAAAAAAAAAAACTCGATTTTTAAAAAGTATAAAATCAAATTTTTAGTGAATAATTGGATTTTAGTGAATAATCGGCATTTAGTGAAAAATTGGATTTTTAGTGAATAGTCGGTTTTTAGTGAAAAAATTTTGATTTTTGATAAAAATTTGGATTTTTGTTGAAAATTTAGATTTTTTGTTAATAATGGGATTTTTATTGAAATATCTATGCTTTTAGTGAATTTTTGTGAATAGTCGAATTTTTAGTAAAAAATTTAATTTCGGTATTTTTGTGAAAATTTCAAGGTTTGATGAAAACTTTAAATTTGGTGAAAACTTGAAATTTTGGTGGAAAATTTTGTAAAAAAATATTGAATAAAATATTAATTTTTTTTTGAGAAATCAACAAATTTTTAAACAAAACAACATAACTAATAAACATAGATTTCACAATGTTATAATATTATTTTAAATTACCACACAATTTCCATAAAAATATTATAAATAATATGTTATTTTAAGTAACATATAACAACACAACTCAAATAAGATATTTTGTGAAGTGGGTAATTGTTTAAAGCCAACACGATACAGAGTGTGTTAAAATATTTAATGTTTTTTTTTTTTTTTTTTTTTTTTTGACAAGTAAAACTGCTACTTCTTGTGGGGTTTATTATTTTAAAATTCTTGTAAAGATGGTAGCCGACTTAAATGTCCAGCTCTAATATAATTCAAGCACAATCCTAATATTATCCTACCGCATTATGTCATTGAAGTTATTATAAAAAAAAATACACTTCCCCTGCTTAACATGTTTATCTTTACTCATTCATAATTTTTTTCTAATTTGCGAACTCATAAATGTACCTTCGTATCCACTCTTTAAAAGCCTGTAAGCAAAAAAAATAATAATATATATATATATATATATATATATATATATATATATATATATATATATATATATATATATGAGCTTTCTGGATAGAAAAATTGTATGAATAAAAAGCGAATAAAAATTTGTTAACAATTTTTATCCTCTTTCTTTTTGTACTTTTTTAACCTCTCCATTTTGGCAAATGATAATTTTTTTTTCTTAATATCTGCTCAAAATAAAATATAAAATGCTAGTTAGTATGCGCGGCATATAAAAAATTGTTTTTGAAACAAAGTAAGTTGATGCTGATGATGTTGCTGCTATTCAAGCTTTTGTTGTTATTTGTGAGTTGCATTAAAATATATATAAAAAAAGTAGCATAAAAAAATTGACGATTGAATAAAAGGTTTTTTTATGTCAGAAAAAGATTATCAAACAAAAAAATATTTAAAATAAACTTTTTGTTTAAAAATGTGCTATTTTTTCTTTTCGTTTCTCAGTTATTTGTTTTCATTAAGTATGTTAATAGAAATTAATGTTAACAAGAGGAAATTAAATATTTGCATTCAGGGCGACTTTAGTAATAATATTCATAAAAAAGTAGATAACTACCAGCAATTTGACGAAATGACAGATCTACATTAAAATTTTAAGGGTGTATGCTTGAAATGTCATTATTAAATTTGTATAAAAAAACTGAAAATATTTTAGAGATAATTTAGATCTTTGAGATAAAAATATATAACGATGCTAAACTATAATGCTTATTTCAGCGCCATTTAAGTTCTAGTTCAGTTTCCGTATAGATCTAGTTCACTTTTACTTCAGTTATAGTTCAGTTCTAGTATAGTTCTAGTTCAGTTTTACTTCAATTTTAGTTCAGCTAAATTTAAGTTTTAGTTCAGTTCTGGTTCTGTTTTAGTTCAGTCTTTTATTTATTTATTTATGTGTTTGTTTAAATGAAATAATAATAAAATTTTATTTAAATTTTAAGTAAATAGGTAAATAAATAAATATAATAAAAAATAAATAAAGGCAAATAAACAAATAAATAAATAAAATTCTAGTTCAGTCCTATTCCTGTTCAGTTCTAGTTCAGATTTAATCAGCTGTAAATCAGTTCTATTTAATTTCTAGTACAGTTTTTGTTCAATTCTAGTTCTGTTATAATTTAGTTCAGTTCTAGTTCATTTCTAGTTCAATTCTGATTCAGCTCTAGTTTGTTTCTATTTCAATTCTAATTGATTTCTAGTTCAGTTCTAGTTTAGCTCTAGTTCTTCTTGATTTTTCTCCTAGTTAAGTTCTAGTTAGCTCAGTTATACATTCAGTTAGTATTTTTATCCAATTGTTTTAGTTATTAATTTAATTTGTTTGATTAACGGTAAAATTTATTTACATCTTGAAACTAAGATAGTCTTAGAAATTTTAGTTTCGAAATAAGTTATTTTGAAATTAATCTTGATTTCCTACTAATTGTACATAAAACGGAAATAAGTGTCAAAATATTTGAAAAATAAACATATATGTAATTACAAAATACATCTTTTGCTATGTTTGTAAATGTAAATTGGGTGGATATTTGTTAAAACTTAAATGTGTTTCACTATCGCTGCAGCTATAGATATATAAAGCAAAATGTTATGCAACGCAAACAAATAAACAATCTAATATACATTGAGGCAATAACAAATACAAACACCTACATGTACATATTTATCATATGTACATCATTTTACAAGTTTAATTTTAAATGTGGTTATGTATACGAGTTTGTTTATATATATAGTTAATATTAACAAAGTACATATTGCTACAGATAGAATATTGTATTTATACAATATTGTACTTGATAGTTTGTGTTGACGTATTTTATGTTAGAAAAACATGTTATGTTTTCAGCAGCTACACTCTGTTTCATAAATAAAGGGAAATATGTAGATTTTTCTCCAAAGTGTTTATAAATTTTTACTTATCTTTTTCATTCGCTTACAATATTTTTTGTATGTATATTCCAATTTATTGCTATTCTATTGCAAACTTTTTTATGCCTTTTCTTTTTGGTTTTAAACTGTCAGCATCTTGTCCACAATCAGAAACACTACCAGTTATATGTTTTGCGCATTCTCTTTATAAAAATACATAAAGTATTGTATAAAGTGAGCATTTTCACATACGTATGTAAATACAAACAATTTCATGTTTACAAATTCAAATATACACTTACAAATATGTACTTGCACTTGTACATGAATTTGTATGTAATTTTGGTTTTATTTCTTGTTTTTATTTCCAGATAGTTTCAACATCACTAAACTTGCAGTTAGGACCACACCATCAACCGTCACTGCCACTAATACCACTCACTTTGTAAATAAATAACTTTATATAAAAAGTAAGCTACACATACGTATAATCGTAAGTTCACACATGTACGAGTAGCATCATCATTTTGCATTTTGTGGTAGTAAGTTACACAAAGATGATGGTATTTGGTATTTGTTATTAAAATAGTGTGTTAATTTATTTTGTCCAAATAAATGTGTATGTAGTAATGTTATTGTTGTTGTTTATTTCGTGAGAACATGCTGATGTTGATAATTGTGTGATAAGAGATGTTCAGTTGTCCATCAGAGGTAGCGAAATGTATGCTTGTGAAATATGGAAGAAAAATTACTGAAGAACTATTGTTGTATTTCAAGTTATTATCTACTTTTCTTTTAAATATTTTCTGGTTCTGTTGTAGTTATGATCTAGTTCTATTGCAATTTTGTTTTAGTTCTAGTTCTGTTCTGTTCTAATTATGTTATCGCTCTAATCTAGTTCTGTTCTACATCTGTTCTAATTTTTTTCTAGTACTATTTTAGTTCCATTCTAGTTCTGTTCAAGTTCTGATCTAGCTGTTCTAGTTCTGTTCCAGTTCTAGTTCTATTCCAGTTCTGTCGATGTGGCATCTGTGATAATGATGTTAAAAGTGGCGTTCAAATTCTTGTACTGTATTCATATGCGATTTACCGTTATCATCTAGGACGTAACTAGAATTCGCTTTTCATTACTGCAGGTTAGTATTGCCATAACTGCATTTAGAGTGTAATATTGGCACTTACTTTTCGGTCATTGCAATTTTTTGTGAAAAAAATAATGCTAGGTACTTTTTAGCACCTTTTTGTACTTTCTCAAATAAAATAAATTTTTTTAGCACTAACTAAATAACCTCATACACATCACCATAAGAGACCCTAAAGTATGGCGGCTTTCTTTCTGTTGATTTGTAATCCAGTAAAAAAAATAGGCGAAGCAAAGATTTGTTCGCAAACTTCTATATCTTCCAGTTAGGGACGAACAAGAATTTTATGTTGCCCCTGATGACCTGTTACCTGTTAGCAGCCTGTAGTAAATTAAGATCGAATGCTTCCATTGCACTCACAGCTGTATTCGCTTTGCTTAAGCCAGCCGAGGCCATGTGAATGGACTATCCTGGAGCCAATTAATCTTTCAAAGGCCTCTCAATTATTTCGTAAAATACTTTTCGTTAGGGATCCTACGTCACTTCTGCTTATACCCTAACAAAGATGGGCACAGGTAAGAGATACTAGGATATCCCTAGTATCACAGCGTAGTCTACAATTTCGCTCACGTAATCTGCAGTGTTGCCAGAACTTCTTCGGAAAGAAATGCTAAATTTTTAATTATATTATCACAATAAAAATGTGTGTTATTTTTACATATATTCAATCTATTAACCAAACATAATAATTCTACTCATCCCTTTAAATGTAAAATTTTTTTTGATATGCTATATTACAATAAAATTATAAATAAAGTAATATATCCCTTCCATGAATTAGCCATAATTTTTGGCACTTCTTTTTTTGGCTCCCCCTGCGCATCATCGGTCTTTTCGTACATGTATACCGAACGTTGCACAGTGTGCAAAATGAAATAGAGACAATTATGCAGTTGCGGTACGGCTGGTCCTCTTTCAGTGATATTTCATTTAGTGATAGTAGAGCTGTACGCAAGTTTTAGTTTTGATCTTGGACAATATAGACCTACCGGGGGCTAGTCCACAGGTCCCAAATTTTGGACACCTCGGGTATGAACATTTTAAAAACGATGCTGATTCGTTATATATGAATCGATTTGAAAGGCTATTATATGAAAGGATTCAGTTGATATGAACATTTTTTAAAACATTCCTGATTCGTTATATCTGAATCTCTGAAAGATTTGTATATGAGAAGATTCTGCTGGTGATTCTGCTGGTCGAGGTCTATATCGTGCATATCTGCATCACTCTTAGTTTACGAGATATTGGTCTTCAAATGTTACAATTTAATTTTTTAACGTAACTTGGTGAAGTTTTTCGGTATAGTGTGTCCAAATTTCATTAGATTTTTGTTTTAAATTTTATTCATTTGATTATGAATGAATAGCAAAATCGTGTAAAGAAAAAAATTGGAATATAAGTTTATGGGAAGTTAAATTTAACTTTCGAAAAAGTACATTTTTAGCCACATTATTTTTCTGTTATTTAAAAATTTTCTTAAGTAACGTATATGATATTTATGTTTTTCTAAAAGATAACTAAACAAAAAATATTTTATAGCAAGGAAAAATTAAAAAAATTAAACAAATTTAAAATTTTTGGCTTTATTTTTAAACCGTAAAGCTTGAATACTAAAAAGATTATTTTGTATAGTATAACTAATATGTTTTAATTTTTTGACAATAGACATTTTTGCTCCCCGATATCGGTTGGGAAAATATAGCAAAAAAAAGTAAAAAACACATTTTTGAGAATTTCGAGATTTCTGTTGACAAATCTAAAGAAGCGAATAACACTTGAAATTAAGTATCAAAAAATTTACTCAGATGTAGAATTTCATTCAAATATATCCACTAATAAAAGTTTTATCGCTACACCTTTACCATCACTATGTGATGTGTTACTTGCCATGGCGATTTGGAATCAGTGAATGAATAATAAATAATATTTTTAGCAGATGGCCTAGCTTTTCTTAAAAAAATTATGGTCGTAGCCATATGGATAAATATCTCAAGTCATTACAGTACGTAGAAATGGCTATAACTCTGAGCTTTGTTTTAGTTCCGCTCTTTTCTATTTATTTCTCCCCCTACCTTTTTTCCCATACATCCCTGCATTGGTTGCAGTGTGTTAAACAGAACATCTTAGTTTATGCAAAAGTAACCAAATACATTCCTCTAATAATACAAATGGCAGCATTAGAAGATTCAACTGCTACTGACTTCCTTGGCATGTTTATTGTCAACATAATTATAATTATGTTAGCATATTGTGACCTAAATATTCTAGTTCAATTTAGAATTATTTTTTTACAAAACAAAAAAAAAGAAATGTTTTAAAAAATGCAATTTTTAATTTCTAGTTAAAATGGAAATTTATATTTTTTTACGAAAACAAAAAGAACAATTCAAGCATTAACATCATCATTTAGCATTTTAAACAAAAACGTTTTCCTCAACCGCAAAACCATCATCAAAGCAAATATACAAAATCTAACTAAATATTGTGTATATTATTTAATACAAAGTAAAATGCATAACATAGATTTGTGTGTAACAAATATTAAAATTCACTTTTGTTAAAATATAATTTTTTGGGGTTGGAAAACTCCGCCTTCGAAAAAAATCTAAATAGATTGAAGAGTTAAAAAAAAAATTACTATTGCAAATTTTATAAAGTGTATGAAAGAAGGTGGAATGAAGAATTTTAACAATGGATAAACAAAAATTATTATAAATGTTGTTGATGTTAAACAATAGTTGTTCGCTTTTGCCAGAAAACAAATTCTATCTACAGGCAACTTTTGCATTAAATTAGAAACAAACTGCAACAAAAAAGTTTCCTAACGAGCACAACAATATATACATGTAACAATATGTACAGCATAAATTTAGTAAAAGGGTGAGTGAGTTTTTAATTTTTTTGGTATTATCTTTACTTGTAAAAATCGGCTATAGAAATTCAAATACCAGACTAGACGTACGATTTTTATGTTTTGTTATTAGTAAATTTCAGTAGGTAATTTTTTTTTAAATTCATTTAAGGAAAAAAATCTCTCGTTTTAGGTTCACCCTATAGTTTGGCTTACTGGAAATTCAAAACAGACATACTACTTTTGAATATACTGTTTAAACAGAATGTTGAAAATCATAAAATAATTTGATACTTGTTAAAAAAAAAATTTGTTGTAAATGGTTTATTTTACAAAAAAATAAAAAAATAAAAAAAAAAATAAAAAAAACAAAGAAAAAATAATTAAAAAAAAAATTGTTACCTATTATTTTGAAAGTGTTCATTTGTTCATACCATGTTTTTGACAATACTTTTTGCCTTGATATTTTTTTTTAAATATTATTGTGGTTTTTTCTGGTCTTCTTTTTGAATAATTTTTGTATTGCTTGTGGGATTTGTAGGTCAATGTGCCTGCTTGGCTTATGTTCTTTATGATAGTGAATTTTATGAGTGTCAATTGCAACATTTTCAAAATGTTTATCCTTCTTATTTGCTATTTTGCTAAATATTTAAGAAAATTTGGAAAATAAGAAGAAGCAGAATAATGTTAAGATTACAGCTAAATTAAGTATCCATTATTTTAGTAAGTTTACGAGAAAACTAGAATTTATGAAAATGGTCATAGGAATTACATAGGACTAAATAGAAATATAAATATGTACAGTGTCTCACTAAACTATTTGATTTCTTTTTTTTTAATTTTTTATAGAAACGGTTTATTAAATGATTTAGAAGAATAATTCTTAGATTTAGTAATTGAATTTTGTTTGTTTGTACGTTAAATTTAATAAAGTGAAATCAAAAATATTGCTTTTTTACAAGAAAATACAGAAATAGTATAAAAAATCACCGAATTTGCTTAACAAAGGTATTTGAATATTTATCACCCTTGTATTTGAAAATATTATGTAAAAGAAAAAAAGATGAATTATTGTAACTTTTGCCAATAATATGTCAAAACACATCACTGTTCAATGTTTACTGGTTTATTTTCTCAATTTGGAGTTAAAGCTTGGAGGATATTTAGTCCAATTGTTTATTTAATGGACTTAGAAGGTTGATGTTGGAAACAACAACCCCATTTTATCACCACTTATAATATGTCAAAAACTCATCACTATTCAATGTTTACTAGTTTATTTTCTCAATTTGGAGTTAAAGCTTGGAGGATATTTAGTCCAATTGTTTATTTAATGGACTTAGAAGGTTGATGTTGGAAACAACAAAACCATTTATTACCACTTGACGACACTTGTTCAAAATTTGACAATAGTCTACTAACAGGTGGTACTTGATGGGAATAGTGTTGCATTTCATATAACTACGAGGGAAGTCCAAAAAGTCACGGACTTATTCATCCGCCCTCGTATAACCACTGTTAAATTTGGAGACTACAATATCTGACTTAGCAATACACCTCCAAAATATACCACGACATAATTCTGCTTGATTTTATTTCTCTTGTTATATACACACAGAAAAAAATTTGTTGGAAAATTATTGTGTCTATCACGGTTGCATAAGATGTATCGAATTTGTATTGCTATTATTTAATATTATTAAGTTGGTAAGATTTTATATTCCAACACTTTCAAATTCATAATTATAGATAAACGTAGGTATCTGCAAACCTAAAAGAATCCTATTAACAAACTTAAGCCATTTATGTAACTATTTTTACTATGTCGGTTGACGCAATGGCTTTTGAAATTAACAAGTTCTTTATATTAATATATTTGTATATATAAAAAATGTTTTTAATTACATTAGCCGATTATTCGTAATAATGTAATCAATTCGATTACTATGTGAGCAAACAATAGGCAAGGAAAATTCGATGCTTTCAACCGATAAATTAATTGTGAATCTTAAAAAGCTTTTACCATTTGAAATTCAAAAATAAATAAAATAACTTGCAATTAAAATTTTTGTTGAAAAATTAATAAATACACAATTTTAAGAGAATTAACTGAATTGAAATATTAGAAAGTAAAATTAATATATTAGTGCGTATATATTTTTTGCAGTGTTGCCAGTTTAGCTTTTTTAAGGCTAAATCTAGCCTTTTTTTTAGCCCCAAAATTTTCATTTTAGCTTCATAGCCTTTATCTAGCCTTTTTTGATTCTAAAAATTGCCATTAAAAGGCTAAAATTTCAATATTATAATAAGGAAGAAAATAATTTCTTATTTGTTTTTTTTACTAATTTATTTTTTACAGAATCATTTATTTAAGCATTGTTGTACATTGCTTCGCATAAAAAATTAGTATTAATTATATTTAATAAAAAATTTCGCCTGCGACGCCTCATTCTCTAAATCAAATATAACTTAAGTCATTTCATGAACTTTCTTAATCAATTATTATAATTATTTCTTAATAAACTTCATTAATCATAGATATCATATATATATATATATATATATATATATATATACATATAAATGAAAAAATTTCCCAAAAATTTTAAAACGATTAATCAAAAAGGAATTATGATTTAAAGATGAAAAAAAATCAATTCAAAACGTTAGATAATTTTTCATATGAAGTATATGATATTTCATTGAGTTCTTTTATTAACAACCGTCCTATATTTTATTTATGAATTTATTACAATATCTTTAAAAAATATCAAAAATTAGTGAGAAAAAAAAGTTTTTTTATAAGTGTAGAAATACAACAATCTCGGCAACGAGACGGTTTGCCTTCTATTGAGAAAAATTAATCAAATATAATAACAATGGCAGCGAGACGGCAAGGTGATTGCCAAAGTTTTGCGTAAAACAGAGTTGTTCTTATTTTGTTATAATTTTCATTTTTAATATCTTACTATTATATTTCATTTCTTCAATTTAATTTCTTTAAAGAATTTCCATTTTTTCTCTTTGTTTAGTTTTGTTTTCTTTTTTGTCATATTTTTTTTTCATAATTGATGGCAATCTTGTTGAAAAAAATTTCGTCAAGAAAATAAAATAAATTTTATTTTATTCTATTTGAACGGCTTACCCTTCAATGGCAATGAAACGTCAAATTTGTGTTTATCTGCCGTTGCCATCGACAGTTGTGTTTCATCACTAAAAAATATATTAGCTTTTATCCAGCTTGCTCTTTTGTGACATTTAGCCTTTTCTGACCTTTATTAAATTCCAATTTAATCTCTTTTTTCTCACCATCTGGCGACACTGCTAATATCTCTTAATTATATTTGTTTAATTATAATAAAGAGTTAACTAAGCAATAAGCAGACACATATAGCTACTTGGACAAATGATAATAGTAAAAGTGAAAACATCCTCAGGGAGTAAACTGTTTTTTTCCACTTGCAAATAATCATTTGTCAAAACAGATTTGTTTGAAGAAATAAGTGTCCGCTTAATATAATATTTCGAGATACATTTTACAAAACGAAGTGAAAATTTTATATTGAAAATAACAAATAAATTCTATTTTATATATTGTATTCAATAAAAAATGTCGAGACGAATTTCTGTTTCATTTTATAAAATCAGATCCTATGTCTTACTTAAAACTTTATGCGAGTTGCAATATCGGTGTCAAGAAAATTTATTGTAGAAGCTCTTTTTAATGGTCATCCTAGGGTATTTAATATATGCAAAGTATGCAAATGTTATATGTGAAATTAGTATAATACGTCTGTAAAATTTGGTAAAATAAAGTGAACTCAAATAAAAGGCTATGTAATTAAAAACCAGCCTTTTTTACTATTAAATTCAGTTGTGCCAAACGATCTAATTTTTTTTAAATCAGTTGCTGCAACCGAAATTTTACAATGACTTCTACTGAATTGTATAAATAGTATCCACTAAATTCGATTAGCAAAAAATTTGGATGCCACAAGTTTCTAATTTTATAACAATTAATACACACAGAAACATAATCTAAAAGTTTTGATAGCATATGAAGACCAATACTTCAGTAAAATAGGCGTAATATTGACGATTCTTTCATTAAAAAAAATAATGATCCAATAAACCACTTAGAATGTCAAAATTTAGAACTTTTACAGAAAAAATATTTCTGGAAGACATGATAAAATTCATTTGTATTTCCAATTAAAACATTTTATGTTTAGGAAATCATTCCCAACTTCTTTTTTACAAGATATATGAAAAACCACTTTGTTTCATTTCCCCAAAATTTGACCCCTCAAATTTGTAAAAGGAATTAGTAAATGCTAACAGTAATACTTAAGAAAAATTAATATAAACAAATACATATATTTTGGCCTTTCATATTTTTTTTTTTGAGTATTTTCAAATGTAAGAAATAAAAGAATTTAAGTACACACAGAAGAAAGATTTGTTATAAAACAGTTGCAGTAATTAAATTATTATAAATTTAACTAATAATTTATAATTACTTTATTAATTTATTAATTTATAATTACTGAAAAACTGTTAATACTATGGAGTTTTTATATTGCTAATATTATAAACATAATTATGGTTGAATGATTATTCCTATAAGCGTAAATTTAGTCAAGTCAACCAATACGTGACAGTATAAAACTGACTAAAATAATTTTAACAACACAAGTGAATTTTAGTGCAATAATTGTTTTATAAAAGCAACTAAAAATTCAGTTGTGGTATAAAAAAACGAAATTCAGGTGTTTCAACAAAATATTTAGTTAAATTCTTTAGACATTTTCGAAATAAATTATTTGTAAAACAGAAATTGGTGATATATATATATATATATATATATATATATATATATATATATAATTTTAAATTATTAATTAAAAAAAATCTTCAAATTTTTGATTTAATTAATGAATTAAATCAAAAATGGCATAACTGAAATCAGTATAAATGTTGCAAAAAGTGAAAAGGTAAATAAATTTAAAAAAGGCGAAGCACAGAAATGTTTCTATTCTCTTAGTCTGAGTTCATTCAAGGCAATTTTTCTTGCTAAAATTCTGATTTCGTGTGAGACAGATCGAAAGCGAATATGAAACTTTAAAACGAAAACGAATCTAGGCAATTAAAGTAAAGTAAGAATTGCAGGAGAAAAATTTTATGTGTGAAAGTAAATGCAAGTTCAAAAGAAAAAAAAATCAGAAATAAAAATTGCTGCGTGCGAACTTAGACTTACTTTACAGCCCGTCTAGACGTTACATAATGTGTAAAATTTTTGTGTCAGAGAGAGTCAAATTCACTCTCTAAGAGAATTATTTCACGTATAAATTCAAATATTAGTATTATAGGATATATTATGAGACTCTTGTGATGATATTTCTCTACACAACCATCTTACAAGACGAACTGTCAAAAAATATACATATTCGAAAGTTTGTTTGTGTGTGTGCATGTGTATTTTGGAAATTACTAAAAAACAATTTTTTTTTAAATTGTTTCCTTTTAGAGTTTGTTTTACATGTTAAAAAACATTTTTATAAAAATTGCGCTAAAAAAGTGCGAATTGGTTAAATAAAAAGGACATGTTTACTCTGTAACTGATTGAAAATAATGATATCTTATAGGATTTATTAAAATACGTGTACCCCTTATTTAAGATTTAATATAATATAAACAAAATGATTACTCTCCTCCGCCGGCTCTATCTCACATATTATATCAGAGTTAATCTCAATTGTAGACCTGGGGTTAAGAGTCCTAAGAATCGTTTGTGGCAATTTGTATAGAAACATATTTTTGTATATTGACATTGTATTAATATTTCTTGATGTGAACCAATTCATTTCTTACCTAAGCAGAATAAAAGCAGAAGTCCATTCATGTCCATTCAAAAAGGCTACACTAATATCGCATTTACATTAGCCCAAAATCAACTAGATTTTAATAAAATACAAAATCCAAGTTTATGTTGTTTACATTACCGTTTTTGTCTAATAGAAAGATTTCGTTCAATTCAACTCTCTAAAAATTTAACTTTTAAAAAATTATTTTATTGGCGTATTTTTCGAATACTTGAAAAAAAGCGACATAAAATAAATTATTTAAAAAACAAAGTGACGACAATATTTATGTAACAATATATTTTAATATCTACTCAGCATCGAGTTAATTTTTTCAAAACAGATCCATTCTGAGGGGGATCCACTTGATCGTCAAATTTTACGGTTTTCTTCTCTAAAATAAAATAAATATCATATCTAAGAAATCAGTTCAATACACATCAAGGAAAACAAACCTATGTTTCAAGTTATGGATTTTTATTTTTATTTTTTGAGAAGAAAATATGTTATTGGAATATTTTCGATATAATTTTCTCTATTATGTGGCTATTTCTTCTACAGCTTCTAAATTCATCAATATTATCCCCCACAGAGTTATGAGTAGTTATTACTCAGCATGAGTTCATTTAGTCTGTTTTTTATAGCTGCACTTTATAAAAAAAAGTAATGATATTATAAACTTTTATTTGCAATAAACGCAATATATATTTAATATTTATTTTTTCTTGGGAATTATCAATTTGTTTATTTTTGTTCATAATAAATTTTTTATTTAAATGACAAAACCGTTACCACAATGTTATATTTTGCAAGATATCTATCTCTACCAATATAGAGTTGTAGCTAAAAAAATGTGTCTAAATAACATAAAATCATCATATTTTTTATCTAATAAAGATTTGGCAAAATTTACATAATTTTTAAATTTATTTGCAATTGAAACAAACGTTTTCATTCAGTTGTGAATACCATTAATTTCGGTACCTACAATTGAATTTCGATTTAGTACGCAGAACCGTCAAAATTCGATTGGTTGCCATAATGAATCTGGTTTCTCTGTGTATTTTTGTGAGGTACCTGATACGACTGCATGTGTTATTTTTCTCAATTTCTCGGAACTGACAATATTTTGTGCTACTCTTTTCAACATTTGGCAGAAGAAGTCCCTTTTTTTATCAATTATTTATTTATTTAATTTTATTTTATTTATATAGTAAGAAATAAGAAATCCAAAATTTTAGGTTATTCACAAAAAGTCTCAAGGAACTACATATTTAAAGCCAAAACAGTGAACAAAATTTAGTTGAATCTTTTGAAGATTTTTTAATTCATTTTTATGAAATTCATTAGACTACAAAAAAAAACCCGAGTTGCGAACTTCGACCGTAACTCCTCCCAGGATTGTTCCTCATCATGTAGTATCATCTTTTGGCTATGTTTCGGATAAAATCTTCAAATATTCAAAAATTTGACCTTTGATCTTCTTGCTTTAAGGGTTAAAGTCGCACACTGATCAAAAATTAAAATTTTTTTTACAGAAATTCAAAAATAATACTTTAAGAATTTGTTAAAAGTGAATGTATTGAATAAATTATAACAGACAGAGTAATTAGGAATATATATATTAAAAAATATAGTATGGCAACGTTGACAGTCTGACAAGGCATTAAAGTTGGTGTGTTAATAATATTTTTAGCATTTTTATTTAAATGGAGTTAGAATTATAAATGCTATATCTTATTATTAGGAAAATATATAAAAATGTTGTATAATGTAAATTATAGCCTAGGAGATGTACTTTAATATCTTTATTTTAAATTTTATATAAGTTGTGTATTTGTCGTTACTTTTGAGTTTTGTGTTCATATAAATAACCTATAATGTTGAAGGACGAAATGTTATGTTTGGGCATGAACTTGAACGAATGTAAAAAAACATAAAAGTTTTCGCCAGAGCATCTATTTTACAATTTAGACAGTGTCAGCATTTTTGGGCAAACTTATTCAATCTTAAATTTTCTTTCAGTTAAATTTTGCCAAACCTGAGCTGAAATTTCTTAGTTTTTACAAACAAGTAGGAGGAAGTATTATGTTCTATCCTATTGGGTAGTTTCACTAATAAATAAAAATCTAAATACTTATAAAATAATTAGAATAATGCCACAAGCAAACAATTAAATATGATATTTGAAAAATATATATACTGTAGTAAAATTACTTATTATAGAAGTTGAAGTAAAAATATTTAAAATCTATATTAATAAATATTAGTATTAATTTTAGGTGAAATGACTTCGACATAAATTCAAAAAGGCACCAAAAAGTCACCAAAAAATGCCTTTTTGCCGAAATCCGCAAAATTCAAATCTACTTCTTTTTTATTTTTGCTTTCCGTGGTGTTGTCTTTAAAACAGCATAGCTATTCCTAACTTGTTTAAAATTTGTTTAAAAAACTTTTGAAAAAAATTTAAATTAGTGATTTGAAACACCCATAATAAAAGTCAACGTTTTTTTTTTAATAAAGCATGAAAAGTTTTTTTTTCAGTAATTATGATTCAAATTTGACTTAAACTGGCATTTTACTTCAATATTTCTTAAAAAGAAAAAATGTTTCTGAACGTTGCTTATACAGGTGTTCGAAAATATATTAATAGTCTTTTAAATTTCTAATAGCTTCAATAATTTCTAATCGATTCTAAACTTTTTTATCTTGTTTGATAGATAATTATATCAAAATTATAGTTCCTTTAGACTGAATGGCAAAAACAGTTAATAATTAGAAAATGACTGTGAAAAAGTCAAATATGAATGCACCCTATAAACTTCAGGGTCGATATAGTATTTTGCATACTATATTTTTACATTAAAAAGAATAATCCTAGGGGAAGTTGTAGTCAAAATATACAGCAGTCTAATATATATACATACATATCTATATTTTTTCTGATGTTCTAAATAGTAGCTAATGAATAATTATTTCTTTTTTTAATCATATAAAGTACATACAAATAAAAAGATAATAAAAATCGCTATTAATTCTTGAGCAAAATTACATTTCTTAAGAAAAAATAATTAAAAAACCATAACCTATAGTTCCACAGCAAATATATTTAGTTCAATGTTCTTAAATTTCAATAAACAATATTATTCTAACAATAAAAAATTCCACAGTTTATAATATTATATTATTAAATATAAAATAAAATATTTTATATGTACACGCAGAAAAAATATAGTTGTAGTAACCATAATCTAAGAGCAACACATATGACTGGAACATATAGCCACAGCTAAAAATAGGTATGATTATAAATAATAACTGTTACGATTCCATTTTACCATATTGTGTCTGACTTTATGGTTAATTTTTTTGTTTTATGATTCGATCTTTTTTCATATTATACCATTTCATTATACTATTATTCCAATTTTCATTCATTTTATTATATTATTCCATGTTATTATATTATTATCCCGTCTTATCATATTTTGATTCCATTTTATCATAATATTATTCCATCTTAACATATATTGAAAAAACTAATAAAAAATTGTTTATTGGGTATATTACAAGTGTTGCCGCATTGTTACATTTTTCGTAACTGTTCAACGCTCCACGTAACATGTGTAAATTTTTGTATTTTAACCGCATTTTCGTAACTTTTGTTCCCTTCAGTAATATTATTTCTGCGAAAAAAAACCGTCAATCATGACCAAGAATAAGCTCGATAAATACTATGGGGACTCTGCACCGTCGATTTCAATGGTAAAAAAGTGGTTTACTAACTTTCGTTGTGGTCGCACAAGTACAAATGACGCTGAACGTTCTGGAGGGCCAATTGACCCGAAAATGTCGAAAAAATCCACGATATGGATTTGGCCGATCGAAGAGTAAAAGTGCGTGAGATTGTTGATGCCATAGGCATTTCATATGGCAGTGTGGTTTCGATTTTAAATAATCAGCTAGGTTTAAGAAAGTTGTCTGCAAGATGGGTTCCGCGTTTGCCCAATAAATAAAAAAAATAAAATAGATTGATAATATTCAATGGTTGTAAAAATAATGCTTTTTTTTATATTAAAAAATTTTGTTTCTGGTAAAAACATTAAGAACTAGGAAATTTGTGTAGTGAACTATATTAAAATATTGATTGCGTTGTATAATAAAATTGAAATAAAGTCATTGTTAACATTAACACAGTATTATTAAAATTAATGAAAATTAACAATTAGAACGTAGTAGTGTTGTAGTGATCTTGTCGTTACCATGTTTTTTCCCTACGTGTATTCACACACAATATTTATAACAATTGCCAGTAGAAGGTCAAGTACGATAGCAAATATTTATTGTTAAAAAATACAGTACTTTTCTTTTTACTATTGAACTTCAATATCATACTGCATTGAAAACCCCTACATGTGTCCTTTAACAATCCAGCCAAAAAGTAGCACATCATATATGAATATTTCATAACAAAAATCAAAGATCCATTGATTCATATATTTTTATACAAATGGGGTCATCAACAAATTCTTATTTGTTCTCCCACATAACATATGTTCAATCTTTCATATTTGTATTTATGCACTGACATTCATGTGTGTAAGTAGTGTAAGTATTTGAATTTGTTTTTTATGCAAATAAAAAAATAAAAATTGCTGCATTCATTTGTGAAACTGGGTTAAAATTTGTGACCATATTTCTTTTACTTTAACAATGTAATAAATATGAATATTCGCTGAGGAATTTTTGCTATAATGCATGGCTGTGTATGAATAACAATTTTTTTTTTTTTTGAGGGAAAGTGTGCGAAATACTTTGGGCAAATATGTATGTAATTTTAAACGGTTGAAATGTAAATTTTATGAAAATTTTTCTATAAGATGACAGTAGTTTGATGTCGGGAAAATTGATCAAAATTTGTAGTATATTTTAGAGTAAACTAGGGGTTAAATAGGAGTTGAGCAGGTAGTAGAATAAGTCCCAATATTAAAACTTAACTGACACTAAACAAAAAACGTTATTAAGGGGAAATATATTTATCTTATATTAACAACTTCAAATTCAATTTGAATCTAAAAATGTCTTTCGATTGGAGAACAAGAACATATAAAATAAGAAAATAATTAAAGACAAAAAAAGAAATACAAATAACAGTTTCCCGTGTTTTAAAAGGATAAAAAAAAACAACAAAAAAAATTGCAGGTCAATTGGGTTATACAAGCATCTAAGATATTGACAATACCTATACGATTTAAATGTCAATGACATAATGTGGATGATGTAAATACCAAAGATCAATATCTAATTATGACTACAGTATTTGACATTAAATTACAACTAGATTATTACCAAGTAATGTCGAACTCGGACTATGAAGATCTAAGGTCGAAGCGGAATTGAGGCTATTTAATAGTCTCCATTTAGAGATAAACTGAGAGTATACAAAAACCTATAAGTGAAACTGAAACCGGAGCGAAAAAGTCCTACTATTTAGCTATGTAAACAGCTACGATTGAAATATATTAAAAGTATGTTCAAAGGCCAATGATTGCAGCAGAAGTTGGACTATAAAAGGATATACGATTAAATTTGAAATAGGAGTAAATAAAAACTAGCGATGGAAGCTAAAACGAGATAAACACAGATCCATGATTGAAGCTGAACTACGAGAAAACAAAGATTAACGATGGAATCACAACTGGGAGTAAACATAGATCTACGCTTAAAGCTAAAGTAAAACTTTAAAAATACAAGCACTTGAAGCAATTAAAATGACCTAATATTCAAGTTTGGTACTTTATAAATACCTACAATGTAATCTAAACTAGGATTATTATATATCAGTGGTTGAAGCCGAACTGCTGATATAAAAATACCTTCGACTAAAGTTGATTATACGATGAGCTATTATACTATTCAGCAGAAAAATCCTCTCTTAAACAAAAATATGTGATCTACATGGAATTTAACATGCTAACACGAATCTGCTTTCAGTTCTCTTCTATCAGATCTTGACTTTTTTATGGGCGTGTCTAATATTTCCTCCTTAATAAGGTACGTTTTACCATAACTCGAGAACGGTTTTTCAAATTTAGATAGACGAAACACCAAAAGATGCGGTGAAGATATCCACATATACCTACAATTAAGTCAAAACAAAAACAGGTGGACAAAATGGAATTGGACGTTCTAAACAAGAATCTGCTTTCAGTTTTTTTTTTTATTTTATAATTCGAGAACGGCTTGTCGTAGATAAGTGAAAATCCAATAGATGCCGACTAAAATTATATCCACACGCAGAGAAAAAAAATATAATTACGGCATAGTCAATACAACAATGTTATGTTCAAATTGTTAATTTTAATAATACTGTGTTCATGATAATAATGCTTTTGTTTCAGTTTTATCATTTAATGTTTACACTCAACCAAAATTTTAATATAGTTACCTACAAAAACTTTACGTTTTTTAATACTTTTACCAGAAACAAAATTTTGTTAATATAAAAATGTCATTATGTCTACAGCTACTAATCTTTCTCCACATTGTGTTTTCAAACTATATTAATATTGGTCCTATAACAATAAAATGTTACAAATAAATATGGCTTTTACAAATGTATTTGAAAAATTCATAACTTGTTTTAATGTACTTGGTTTTTAACGTTTGGTTCCACCTACATTACAATTCTTATTTAGTTTATACATGAATAAATATAACAAAATTTTGTTATATATTTCAAATTATATAAGATATTGATTAACTACTATTAAAGAGTTAAGTTAATAAAAACTATATTTTATTCTCTTGCACAACATAGGAACAATTGTACAAATAAATAAAATTAATAATATGTAAGTAATTTTATGATTAACATATACTTTTATCTATTATTTTGAAATAAGTGAGGTAATAATATTACAAAATGGATTAATGATAGGATAATAAGAGGATAATATGGAATAATAATATAATAAGATGGTATAATAAAATGAAAAAAATCGAACCATAACATGAAAAAATGAACCATAAATTCGGACACAATGTGATAAAATGGAATCATAAAAATAATTATTTATAATCATATCTATTTTTAGCTGTGCCCATATGTACCACTCATAATAAGTTGCTCTTAGATTATGGTCACTACAACTATATTTTATCCGTTCAATATTTTCGAGCTCTCCGGAAATTAGTGGTGCAAATAAATAAATTTGCATGTAAATTTGGAAGAACTTTCTGGATAAAATCAAATTTTGCATCAATTTTGATGAGGCATGGCTTATTTTATTCACGGTATTGCCAACTTTGTGCCATTTTCACTTCTTAAAAGAACTTTTAATGAAGAAAGTTATTAAATTTTTCGTGAAAAATATTGTTATTTCCGACACTTATTTCTGAAAAACTCCGAAACTATTGGGCAAATGAAAAAATTATGTTGAGATAACTTGAGGTCCATTTTAGTCTGCATTTTTTGGTGTTTCATTTATCTTAATATTATGAGTTATGAAAAGTAAGCTCGTGTAATTGCCTTATTAATCGAGAAATATTAGACATGCCCATAAAAAAATCAAGAAGACATTCGAAAGCAGATTCGTGTTCAGCACGTTAAATTCCATCTAGCTCACCTCTTTTTTTTTTTTTTGTTATTATTATTATTATTCTTATTATTATAATTATTATTATTATTATTATTATTAATATTTTCTTCTTTTTTTTTTTGCTGTATTTAGTGGATCAATGTTTGATTGATCTTCTTATATCCGAATCACAAAAAAAGAAGTATTTATCTTAATGTGTTTTCACCACTGTATTCCCACAGAATAAAAACTACCACAAATATTTTTGTATTTAATTCTATTTTAACAAAATTAGCCAACAATTTTTTTCTTTTACCACAAAAAAATATTATATTTGTTTACTCACATTTTTTATTGCCTCCCCCAAACATTATTATATTCTTTTGAACCATTTAAACTTTGTATTAAATCTGTTGATTCAACATGGTTGACATAGCTTTAAAGCTTAGTAAAAAGGATTTATTAAATAAAAAAATAAATAAAAGTAAAAAACTAAATTTAAATGGCAAAAGGCCAAAATTACAATAAAAAAAAATGAAAAAGGACACAATATACCACACAATCCATCATAGTGGTTGTTACAATAAAATGCTATAAATGTTGTAAAATACAAAATGAACAGATGAGAGAAGAGAAAAAAAAAATATTTAATAGAAAAAAAAAAAAAAAAATAGAGAATAAAGTGCCAAGTCAGCACTAAAAAAAATTCATTGTGTAGAAAACAGTGGCTAAAAAGATGTTGGAGAAAAAAAACCAACAATCTGCAATAAAGTGTTTTAAAGAGAAGAAAATTTTTTAATATGACTTTTTTTTTGCTCTCGTTTTTTTGTAAATATTTTTCCATACAACTGTTAAATTGTTGATGTAATAAAAGGACAATGGTTTATGCGTCATAGGTCATGGTCGAATTTGGCGGAAGGTGGAAGTTTGTATTTGACAAACTATGAAATCAAAACAATAATTTTTCCGGATGAAGACTTTGGTTACAAATTAAGATTTTTTAAAAAATTGTAAACATGTGTTTTTAAATTTATAAAATTAGTTATATTTTTCCTATATGAAATTAAAATGGTTGAGCTGTTACTATTTACTAAAAAATGCAGAGTTATTACTTAACGTTTGATTCACTATCTTTTAAATCAAATGTTTAGTTAAATAAAAAAAAAATATTTAAATTAACAGTGCCTTTGAACTAACTGCCAAGCGAATTTTAAAAGTAAAAGAACTACATAAAAATCAACTACAAAATACAAAGCAATTTCTGCAAATCATTAAATAAAAATAGTTGAAAATATTTAATTGAATAACAAAAAATAAATGTTACAGTAAAAATCAAAAAATAACAAAAACTCTATTATGAATTCCATGAGATATCACATATCGAAAATAATGTAGGTCTCAGATTTGATTCACATTGTGCACTCTCATGCCTCGTAAAACCACATTCACGTATCTGTTTTAATTTTTTGAAATTTAAAAAAAAAATCCCTTTTTATTCACGTTTTAATGTTATAAAAATGAAAATATTTCACTTCTAATGTAATTTGAATTACACATACCTTTTGAATTTTCATTGGTTTAAAAGTCATTAGAAAGGCAATTAATTCCTCTTTTAATATCATAATTAAAAAAAAGAAATAATTTAAAAATATGCATTTTTGAAAATTATCTCTATCTTCAATTTTTATTTTCTTAAATAAACGTAAAACTTTATATACTGGCTAAACAATTCAAGTTTTTTTGTAACGGGAAGCAACAGTATCTTTTTTTTCCTTCCAAAAAATTGTAACAAATTTTCCCATACAGAAACTCATTTATTTAAATATTTTTGTGTTTTGGACTAAAAACATAAAATTCTTTTTAAACAATTTTTTTTTGTATATTTAAAGAAATTGAGAAAATATGTATCCAAATAAAGTTATATATAAATAACTAGTAAAATTGCCAAATTTCAGTAAAATATCTTTAAAAAAAAAAAAAATAAAAATTGAAGAAATTTTTATAAAAAAATGTACTTGAAAAATTGCAAATGTATTCATGTATTTAATGCAATTTATAACTAAAAATTTTCTTTGAATTATTTAACTTAAAGCAAATATAAATACCGTTAAAATATTTTTTAAATCAATTAAATCTGTCATTGGCGTATGTGGTTTTATATATTTGAATTTGTACCCTCTTTGTGTAAAATGAAAAAAATGCTAAAATATTTAAAAAAAGTAAACCTGCTTTTATATAATGCGTTTTCTTTTTTTCATAATATTAATATAAGTTAAAAATCTTTCAGCATTACCGAAAAAATTACTTTAAAGACACGATTTTCTTTCTTGGATTTTTATATGTTTTGGAATATTCAGTATTAGACTGGTACTTAAACTTCAGAGTATGAAGAATACACTTCAAATTTATCTCATATTTATTCATATAGCAAAAAAATGTATTATCTTGTGTTTTAATGTATTAAAGTAAGAACAATTAAAATAATTTAAATAATATAATAAGGTGATCTTTTGATTTGATTTTGTTAATAATTTTAATATCTAAAAAAGAGTGAAAAACATTTCGACCAGATCCGATCATTTTATACTCTACACTATGCGTTCTTAATATTTATAAGTCTTAAAGTATTTTTTTAAAGTATTTTTTCTAATGTCTAACACTTCAGCTACTTTTAGTTTTTATTGCTTTCACAGCTGTGACTCTTAATTCATTATAATCCTTGTATGCTAAGAAATTATTTACAATATTTACTACACATTGAAAAACATCAAAATAAGAAATTATCTATTACAAGTTAAATGTCCACTTCAACAAACTGTAAGATACTTGATCCTCTGTCCATAACGTCGGTCTTTTATATCCATGTCCCGATTCCGTCATGTTCCGTTCGTCCTAAATCCAACCCTCTAAAAGACAATCCCTAACTTGTCAACCTAGGTGATTTTCTCCTACCTTTCCTCTCATTTCTTATATTTCTGTAAAATATATGCAGGGTAGAAGGTAGTGTATGGTTACGCTACTTTTTTGTTTAAAGTACTTTCTTGTTATAACCGTAGACGGTATCTGTAAACTTTTGGCTTTAATTTAAGTCCTTTTGATCCTCACTATCTGTCTGTTACGTTCTGAAATGAACAAAAACAGCGAAACTACCCTAACGCATGGAATAAATTCGCTAAGTGATAGGGACAGATTCGCTTGCCTATGAATGTTGTTTTTAATTTTACTTTAATACTGCAATTGAAAAGAAAAATAAAAATAATTATTTCTAATTGAATTTTATATAAAAAAAAATAAAACTTAAATTAATAATGCAGATCCAAAGTAAGTACCCAGATCGAAAAATAATTTTTTGTTTAAATTCTGTAAACACTAGAGGGTCTATATGTATATTAAAAAAAAATCTACAGCTAATAAGAACCTCGTAGCTTATTGCGACGTTCCTATATGATAAGTTGGGCCGGCCTACCGGAAGTCTGGCGATTGCTCCCCAGGAGACCCCTCCTATATAAAAGATAATATTTTTCATACTTTTAATGAATATATTAAAACACCTTCTGTTAATTTTTATTCATTACTACCAAGTTTATAACACGAACATTTTTTTACTGAATCCTAAAAACTGTGATAACTTTTGTCACAGAAAATACACATAGCGTAATACTTGGGAAGGAATTGAAAAAAAAAAAACAATTAATCAAGTATACCTTCGACCAAAGGTAAACTGAAAGTATCAAAATTTGATGGATGAAATATCTGCGATAAAGGAAGAGAAAAATCAATTGGTGTCATAGAAATTGTCATTTCGTTCTACCCTGTATGTAATAATATATTTATATTACCACTTAATTTACATTTATTTTGAGATTTATTCCCGAAGGTAGGTTCTATATGGGAGTTATGGTCAATTATGGCTCGACTGTGATAAAACTTTGAACTAGGTTTTCTAAAAATATAAAACTTATTCACGTCAAATATTATTGCTATTTTGGCAACTATATTGGAATTATGCACCTTAAAGTGATTTTAGGAAGACGAGCTTATGTAATAGCCATGGTCAGTCTTCCATCTGAAATTTGGCATACTGATTTATGTATATATACAGCTTACTTAGTCTGAATTTTAATAAAATCGTGATTAATGTAAAACATTTATAAATATTCATTACTAATATTGTTCTACGAAAATATATGGACATAAGTCCTTATTCCATTTTAAGTTATTTTAGTCGCAAAATTTTGCATGTTCTGAGCCGAATTTTTTAGCGACAATTTAAGTGCTTATTAATAAATCTTACCAAATATTGAAGAAATATAAGAAAACGATTAAGTTTTATGCATTTATGTGAAACTTTCTTCATTGCTTATACGCGTCCATGCTTCAATTATTAAAAATGGTAAATATTAATGTCACAAAAAGAAACAAATTTAATTGTTTAACCAGTAAATCATCTTTTAATATGAAATAAAAAAGTTAAAAATCATAGGAGGAGAACAATTTCAAAAATGCATCCGAAAAATTAATTTATATCTAAAATGCATTTAGTAAAAAACTAAAATTATTTAATAAATAAATAAATAAAAGAGAGGGCGAATGTGGAAATCGAATGCATTTTAAACAATGAAAATCGGATAAAAAATATGGAAAATATCGTCTTTTAAAATAATATTTGTTTATTTGTTAATAATTTCAAACCGCAAAAAACAACACGGTTTTGAATTAAAAAAAAAAAAAAAAATTAAAACAAAAGTTTAATCAATTTTATTAGCTTCACAGATGTTAGCTTCACAGATATCATTTTATTAGCTTCACAGATATCATATCATAGTGAATATGAAGAAAATTGAAAAACATGAGGTGGAACTTTTTTAAGTGATCTTTCGTGGAATTCATGCTATACAAAATATTGTAAGTACGACTAGAGATTGTTTTATACGAAACAACAAAAGAGACCAAAGAAAAATTTAATTTTTTATAAAAACCAACAAACCATACAAATACGCCATTGCAATAAATAAAATCAAAATTGCTTAGCTACAAACAAAATTGAACTCCATACTAGCACAGCCACCCACCATTTGCCTGTCTTTCATCAACATCAACACAATCAAAAGTATCACTACGAGTCATTGACACAAATTTATTTTTGTTGCTACAAACAAACATTTATGAAAATCAAACAAACTACAATTGTTACGATAAACGTCATGGTATGAAAGAGCTCTTGTTTTATGCTCAATTTATTTTCAGTTAACATTGTTTGTTTTTGCTGCATATTGTTGCATGCAATAAAGATATTAATTCGTTTATATTGTATTTGGAAATACTTGTTTGAGAGAAACCTTTTATGGTTAGTTGTGAGAAATTTTTAAATATATTAATTTATAAAAAAAATATGATTAAAGTAAAAGAGCAATTATTATGTGCTTGTTAGCATTGTCATAACCACACTAGCAGCACTACTTGCCACACTAATACCACAATTCATGTGCCACAACCAACTAAAACATACATACATATTTATATAAAAACAGATAAGGATGTTCATATGTTGAATATTTCTCGACTGTCGACATTAGTTTACAGTGAAAAGAAATGAATAAATTTTCAAATAAATAAATCTAAGCTTCACCATAATGGAAAAAAATGCTATTCAGTTACAGGGGCTAAAAGCTCTAGATCATTCATGCTATAACTAAACAATATTTTTCAACATACCAATTAAGAAACGATGCAGAGTCACTCTAGTCATGATTTCTCGAGTTTTGGAAAGATCCTTTAACTTTCTGTTTTATACGAACTTCTCCTGTCACAAAACTGATAATGTTGAGCAATCCAGCAAAAACTTTGCTCTCCTAGTAAGGTAGCAGGTATAATTGGAAACAAAAATAAGGTACTTATTTTTTGCCTGAAAAACTAGTTCTTTTTTTTCGAGTTATCCACAAATTCATGTAGTTATTTTTAGGATACTTAAATATAAACGAAAATAAAAATATAAAAAAATGCCGTCAGTGAGATTTGAACTTGGACACAAATTAAGTTTTTAGTGACTAACGTCTTACTTAGTACGCTATCTCTCACTTAATTTTCCAAGTTACAAAGACAAAAAAAATTACAAAAAATTAACAGCATCAGAATGGGGTAGAACCAACTCATCCACGTGATTGCAATATTATTGTGCTACTCGTATTATACTATTAAGTACTTATATAATACAGAGTACATAAATGATAATAACACCTCGTTACCGAGAAATTACTTTAAAAAGTAGTTGCCATTACCGAAAACCAAAAAGTTTTACAAAACGAAAAAAAAGCAAATTTTTTCGCAAGAATGACGGTTTATAAGTGGTCATTTTAAAGCATCATGAGAAAAAGGTTCGATGTATATCGAGGGCTTATATTCAAAAATTCCATGTATCAAATTTTATGTCAACAGATCAATTGTGACTAAAATATTCAAAGACGCTGTTTATAGTGTTTCAATATTACAATGCTTTGAAAATCAATTATCCATATTCAGTGTTACACGGAGGTGAAAAAGAGAGGCTAAACTGATCTTTAGAAAAGGCCAAAAAAGGCTAAATGCTCCAGAAAATGTTGAACTTTTTTTGAATTAAAAAAAATTCTCCTTATACTGCTCGTCTCCAGGTGTTCTAGGGACGATCCCTTCTTCTTGTGCCCTGGGGGTTCCACTCTAAAACTTCTTGGGCTATTTCTAAAGTAGGTTTCCCTAGGGTATGTTCAATTCAGCCATATTTACGTCTCATAATTCCGTTGGCCACCAGTTTCCTAGAAAGTGACGTAATATTTGGATGCCAGACGTATATTGATTTGGTAAATACCTATAATTAGCTATTTTTAATTTGAAGAATAAAGCGAATAATTACCTTTCTTGTGCGAACAAATACAAAAAAAAAAAAATCTTAAATGGATGATTCTGTAAAAATAAAATTAGTAATATCAAATAAAAGATTATTTTCTTCGCTGTTCATATACTAACATTTTGGTCTTTTTAAGGTAATGTTAAAAATCAAAAAACGCTAGAAAAAGTTAGAAGCTAAAACAAAAGTTCTGAGGCCAAAAAGTCTAAACTGGCAACAATATTCATATTTTAAAATATGCAATATGAAGCCCACTAAAAATATTTAAAATATCTTAAAATATTTATGCAATGTCAGAAGCTACAATTTGGGAAATTCTTTATGGTTTTGTTTTACAAAGGTTCTTGTGTTGTGTATTTAACAAAATTTCATATATTAATAAGAGTAATGATTAATAACACTACTGCCTCAATACTTCCAACGCGATATGAAAGTATACCATTAAGTTTATAAAATCTCCAAAGAGTTTTGAAAAAATAGCTCGAATTTCGATTTTATGGACTATTAAACTTTGGATATTTTGGAGCACTTTTTCATTATATGTGGAAATAAAAACATTTATATTAGTAATTTTCATTATATTTATGGATATTTATTGTTGTATGTAATGCATAACTTCTATTAAATATTATGTAAGATTCTTATTTAGTATCCCACCCCTTTTACGCCCACTTTTAATAACAAGATTGCTTGCAGTATATGAGAAGTCACATTATTCAACCGATTTAGTTAATCTTTTGTACATATATATATCATGATTTCTTCGAATATTAATATAATATTAAAAAGAATTCCATGCCCACTTTTTGGAAAAAAATAGCTTTCAAGTTTAAATTAAATTTAGCACATATAGCCGCAAAGTTTTGGCAACACTATTATTAAGACGCATGTTTTAAAGCAGAAACTGCATCTTAATACTGTCAGCAAGAAGAGCAAATCTCCATATAATCTAAATTTAGTGTCTATCCAAAGTCTGTATAAAACCCAAGTATAGCTTCAATCGTAACTCTGGTCTAGTGCTAGTAGCTTAATTTGTTAACCTTGAAAAATGGCATCCCAAAAGAAATGAGTATGGTTTAGCTTCTATGGTAAATCTTTATTAAATTTGAGTTTAAGATATTCAGCAGATACACATATATGTACAAATTTAACTTCAAACATAAATCCTCATAAAGTCTCCAACTTATATTTATATGAACTCCAAATTAAATCTTGATCACAAAACTTGATATAACCTAAGCTTAGCTTTATATATTCCTAGTTTTATTTAAAGAAACGATAAATAAAATTTGAAATTGATGTTTAGCATCAACCGTAACATCTTATAAAGTTTGAGTTTGGCTTTAACCACAAGTTTTTATATAGTCCTGGCTTTGATTGAAATGAGGTTCTATATCCAGTCCATATTTAGGTTTAGATATTGGTTTTTATATATTGTCAAAATTATGGCTTTTATATGGACCAAATTAAATAGTTAAATATTTTCTTATAGGTTTAGCAAAATTCTTGGGATTACTTTTTTTCATATTGCCTCGGTCTAGTTTAAATCGTATTAATTGTATGGCCTTGATATTATCTAAAAGAGTGTGTACCAAAAGGTGGCACAGTATGTAGGAAAGTAAACTTTTGAGAGTTATGAGATGAGTAACATTTCATTAACAAATAAGGTAACATAAATTTTTGACAAATGAATAGAAAATTTGGAAAATCACATTTTTATAGCAATACTTCTTCACCTATTACCTAGAAAATTATGTAACCTAAAAACTCCTCAGAAAAGCATATTTTTTTTGGTCGTCAATATGTTAAAAGTGTGAGGTGACGGAAATATTTTATGAATCTTTCTATACTATATCAAGTCTAGTTATTCGCTATATAATGTTTTTGTGATCTTTTATTGACTTCTGTAAATATTTAAAAAATATTAAATTTTCTAAAGTTTTCGGAAGTTTTGTTAAAGAGTTTGCCAAAATTTATCATGGAAAAAAGCTTTCATTAAGCACAGCAAGACTATAAAATTTTTAACCATAAGAAGATTCTAGTTTTTCACAGAACTTTGCTAACGTTTGGGACTCGCTATAAGTGTAACTTTGAACTCTGATTTTTAATAAGTCCAAGTTTAATTCATTCTATAAATATAAATAGATTTTTATCTTTTTCTTATCCATTCGTTTCGCACTATAAATCTGAAACGGTACTTGATACGTCGATGAAATTCGAACAGATGATGTAATTGATTCTGAATTATATATTTCTATCAAAGAGTAAATTTCGAAAACGTTATCTTTTAGAGCTCGAGATATAGTTGCCTAAAGTTCAACTAGTTAGGTCCTAATATAAGATCATATTTTGTAAAGTTAAAAAAAAAAATAAAAGAAAAAAAAAATAAAAATAAAAATAAATTCTGTAAAAGTCCATTGTTAAATTTTTGCTATTTCGTTACCTATGTATACCACAAAGGGAACAGGGACTTCGCCATAACCATAGATATCAAATATTATTTATTATCATTTTCGTATATGTGTGAGCGTTTCTATCTATCATGCATGTCTGCATTTATTCATTCATCTAGTCAGTCAGTTACTCATTCATTCACATATTCGATGTAATTCTGCAAAGTAAGTATAAAAGGGTATAGTTTTCATTTGTAAATTTTATCAAAAAATGATGGGGAATATATTGGGCTTGTCATTCGGTGTGTAACATTTCTAAGTAATCATTTAGGACCCCATGAATTATATATATTCTAGGTCCTCGTAGAAATCTAAAGTCTCCGTCCTTCTGTCCGTCTGTTTGTTCTAAGCAGGATAACTCTCGGGGCGGACATCCTAGGGGGACGAAATTTGACTCAAATATTTGTTAACATAAGGTTTGTTTGGTATTGAAAATGAAAAAAAAAAACGTTGGTAAATAAAAAATGTTATGAACCAAATACTAGAAAAATAGGGTATCCGTCGTAACTCCCGTTAATACTTTTCGGCCGATATTTTTTACAAAAACATGTGCATCAAAGAAATTTTGCAGAAATAGTTGAAGAGCCAATGTCAACTCGGTAACCAGAAATGAGTATGGTATGGCCACTTTACCGACCACCTTCCATATAAGGTTAAACATAAACGAAATTCAATAAATAATTCAAGGACCAATGTACACTCGGAAACCCATAATGTGCTTGGTCCGCCTACTGCACTACCCAACTTCCATATAAGGTGAAATTTTAAAAAGTGGCAGATGGTGGGTTTATAGATTCGGCCAAGCCGAATATAACATTCTGACTTGATTTTTATTTATTTTGTTTTTTCTAAATGACAATGAGAAATGATAATTCAAATTGTAACGAAGATGCATAAAAATTACAAGAAGATGAAACAAAAAAATTTATAGGAATGAATAAAAGAAAGAATGCATAAATACATATATATTTGCAAGTAGAATTTATAGAATGATATAAATTGGTATGACTTAAACCATTTATTTCTAGCAATTCGTACAAAGTTACTTGTTTTTAAATCAGAGTTCAAAATTCTTACAATGTTTAAGAGTTTTATTCTAAATTTTGTTACATAATATTGTTATCATTGTATGGTTTACCAAAAGTACCACTTGATAAATGTTACTATGCTTTTTGATATTAAATTTTTGAAGCAATAGAGCTTTGGAAAGTCATTATGATATTGAATATTTAAAGAAAACTGAAAACAAAATCATACCTACATGAGGAAATGAAATAAATGAAATTGGTAATAAATGTCAAATAAAAATTCAAGTAAAAAGCTAAAGTATTTAAAGCATAGCAGTATAGAACTCTATTTTTTCTTAAAAAATTCATGAAATAAAGTATTTTCTTATACAAAAACTTTTAGTTTTAAATTTAAAATCTCTCTAGTCATGCAGTAAACAAAATGTCAAACTGTAAACATAATATTTTCAAAAGTCCAAAGTTAGAAAATTTATTCAAATAAAATATAACAAATATTCATGACAATTTTGACAGTAATTCTAGTTTGGAATTTTAAGTTGTTGTATGCCAACATTAATGGTATTTCTACCAAAAAATTTTTTGCATACATTTACATTTACCATTTCATAGAAATCAACATTTAGCAATTTATCATTCTTTTGTTTTTCTTCAAAATAAAGACTTAAAAAAATAGTATTTGACTTTTTGATAGTTATAATCTCGCATTTGGGGGTAAACAGTTCATAGAAAAAGTTTTTTACTCGTTCCTTTTTTCATATTCTATGGACAAAAACTAAGGGAATGATTTGTCACCATTTTTTTTTTTTTTTTTTTTTTGTTTGGTAGATTGTGAAAATAATACTTTTTATATGTATTTATGTGTAGAGTGGTTAGGAAGTTTTTCTTAACACTTTGTGTAGTTTTAATCTGTCTCTATTAAATAATCAAATTTTGAAAATATATATTTCAAATTTATTTGGTTTATTTGTCCTTAAATTAATTATAAAACAAACACAAATAATTTTGTGTAATAAATCTAAATGATATTTAAAAAATGTCCCTAAAATTTATTTTTAACTTCATAATAAATTCCATTTACAATCTGCAAAATATTAAATGCATTTTTCATAAAAAATATTTTAGACTTTATGTACATAAGATAATTGCACCAGTAAACGTGTTAGTGTCTGATACCGGAAATTACTCATATTTCCGTGTAGTATTATTTTAGGTGGTGACTATTTTTTTTCTTTTGCTTACAAATATGTTATGTCAAAAAAACTTAAAAATAAGTAACAAAAATTTTACACAAGGCAAAATGTCACACAAATTGAATGACATATTTAACTAGACTAAAAAATAAAGAGCAATAAGCTGAATAGTATGATTCCTAATTCTTCCAAATCCTTTGGAAGTAAAATCACAGCTCTAGTTCATTACTACTTTAAGTTTAGTTCGACTTAAGTTTTGGTTTAGTTTTAGTTTAGTTCTTGTTCACTTCTAGTTCTGATTCAGTTCTAGTTCAGTTCCAGTTTTAGTTCTGGTTCAGTTCTGGTTTAATTCTAGATTAGTTCTAGTTCAGTTCTAGTTCAGTTCTAGTTCACTTCTAGTTCAGTTTTAGTTCAGTTCCGGTTCTAGTTCAGTTTTAATTCAGTTCTGGTTCAGTTCTAGTTCAGTTCTAGTTCAGTTATAGTTCAGTTATAGTTTAGTTATAGTTTAGTTATAGTTCAATTCTAGTTCAGTTCTAGTTCAGTTCTAGTTTAGTTCTAAATTAGTTCTAGTTCAGTTCTAGTTCAGTTGTAATTCAGTTCTAGTTTATTTGTAGTTCAATTCTAGCTCAGTTCTAATTGAGTTCTTATGTGCTTCTAGTTCGTTATTATTTTGTTTATTTATTTACGTTTCAAAAAAGCTACAGGTTGTTGTTTGCAATTCAATAGGTTAAAATTTTATATTATTATTTTAACATTTAAAGGAAAATACAATTTCAAATATATATTGGGTTGTACTCGGTATAAGTTGAAGTTATTTCATGGTTGGGAAATTTAATTTAAAGTTCGTATTCATGTACACATCCCCAGGTGCTGGGGTTTTATTTTTGTTTTCTTTTGTTTTAATTTACTAGGTTTAGTTTTAGTTTGATTTATTTATTTTTAGATTTTTAATTTTATGTGTTTAAGGCCTTTTAATTCTGTGAAAGCTTTTAAGCTCGTCTGCGGGGAATTTTAATAATAATTTACTATATATTAAATTCAACCAGTGTTCATTACAAATTTATTAGGTAGGATTTAATTTCTTTGTGCTTTTTGTATTTATTTTTAGTATTCAGGATATTTATGGGTATTTTGTTTAGAACAGTATGCAATATGACGGGTAGTACATTTCGGCCATACTCATTTGTAAAACGTTGATCTTTATATCTTCCTTGAAATTTTATTCTTGTATTACGTGCGTGACCAATTGTCAGCAAAAATCGACTGTCATCATCAAATTTTTTGATAAATGTTGTGTGATGTATGTTTTTGACATTCATAATGTTGAGATTTTTTTGTTAGGAACATTGGTGAAATCGGTTGTGGTTTTAGAATTGTTCTAATAGTACTAAACAGGTTGTCTTGGGTTTTTCGTAGTGTGATGTTATTCGGTATCTCATATACGATTAAGCTAGTGAAAAGTACGCGCAGTTACTTAATTGATAAAGTATATATACTTTCTGAGTTTTTTTTTTCATAAATTTTGAATGTGTCCATTTAAACGTGCAATAAATGACTACTCACAAATATTTATATGAATTTACTTTTTATATGATGGATAAACAAGTGTCATTAGTATTGTTGCAGTTATTTCTATGTAAGCAATCTGTGTTCTGAAATTTGATTTCTATATTTGATCCTGTGATGTGTGGGGTGTTAATATGCATAATTGTGGTTTTATTTTCTTTTATGATAAAGCTGTGTTCGCAGCTTCATCTGGTTAATATATCCCGTTGCTCTTGCATTATGTCTTTTGCGTTTTTATCAGCTACAACTATGGCGCTATGGACAGTACATGCTAAGGTTGTACCTTCTTTTAAAAATTTAAGCATGTTATTCGTATACATTACAAGTTTTGAACCTGCGTGTACCCCTTAATCATATGACATTTTGTTGCTGAATTTACCAAAATTTCTTTTTACACCGTTTCTCTCTAGTATTTCTAATAATTTCTTATGCGACAGAGTATCTAATGCTTTACTGAAATCGATGAGAAAAGCTAGTACATGAATATATTTACTTAGGAATTCATTAATGTAAGTTCAATAATTTCTTAAAAGTCTGTTAATGTTTTGATACTAACACACTTAAGGGTGATTTCCGGAAGTTGGACTTATATGGGAGCTATGGTAAATTATCATAAAAATTTGCATTGTGGTTTCTGATTATATAAAACTTATTTGTGTCAAATATTAACGTGATAATAACATAGCTATTAAGCTTTAAGCACGTTAAAGATATTTTCGTAAGATGGTTTTATATGGGAGCTATGGTTAATTATGTACCGATCTTCATGAAAATTGGTACATGTACTAATATAAAACCAAATTTCATTAAAATATTTAAAGCATTTAGGAATTTTTAACCCTATTCCTGGAGTACATTTGTATGGGGACTACGTGAAATAATGGATCTATCATAACCAATTTCAATAGGCTTCGTTTCTGTGCTAAAATAATTATCTATGCAAAATTTCACCAAGACATTTTTTTGAAATTGCCACCTGTAGTTTGTTCACAAAGTTTACATGGACAGCTAGTTATATCGATCCAAAATGGGCTACAGTTCCCACATATCACTTATCCAGGGATTTAATTTACTTTTCTTTCTTGAATATTATTAAACAAATTATTTGGATTGGATGTTTGTTGTAGAAACGCATTCCAATTTGTATTGCGAATTTGTTTAATTACACTGTGCGACAAACGGTAGGGGTCAGTGATCGGGAAGGGTTCAAACTACCGGAGAAAGTTATATAAGTAAAAAAAAAGTTATACGTGTCCCGTGCAATTTGTGTAAAAAGATCATGCAGGTAGCCAACGGAAAAAACCCAAATAATTAAAAAAGGGCACTTTCCTTTTTTCCTTTTAATTGTCCACGCACATTTATGACCATTTTTTAGTTTGTTACCGCTACCATAAAAATCAAATAACCTTTTTTTATTATTTTTTTTTTAATTCTGACAATCTTAAAAAATGTCATCAATGTTTTTTCCAAGGAATTTTGAGCATATCTCGAGCAAATTTTTGAAATTCATACCTTCACTTAATTGTGAATAAAAGCGAAACGCGTCCATCGATTTTCATGATCTATGTCTCATTTTGTTTAAAGTTTATGTGACTTTACGTGAAAGTAATAGGACTTGACACTTTTTTACCGTTTTGGTTTTTTATGAATTAAAAATAAAAAAGTTAAATTTCTTAGGCAAAAAATAGTTTATCTTTTCATACATTTATTTATAATTGCGAAACTGTTACTTATGTAGCGTTGTATGAACAGATTAAAGGAATTGTAATTCCTTATTTTTTTAAATTTGTTTCAGCAAAATCGGACTGGTGGTTCTCGAGTTATGTCAAAAAAAAAGACCACCAAAGCGAAACGCCGGGACACGTATAACTTCTTTTTTACCGATATAACATTTCCCGTGGGTTTCATCCCATCCTGATTTTAACTGTCGCATAGTGTTATTTTATAGTTGTAAAATTGTGGCCCCTAATTTATAAGGTTTTCCTTGCCCTGATTGTTTATCTATTCATCAACACAAAAAAATAACGAATAGTGGTCCAATATTTTTATTGTTTTTATTGCTTTATTATATTATATGAACAGATGCTCAACGAACGTGTTTGTTTCTCTCTTTGGATCTTCGCGAATGCTCTCGTTTAACATGCATTGTAAGCCATTGGTCATAACCATGTATATTCTTGTTGTGATACTTTCTCTTTTTAAATGAAATTTACGTCTCCTACCAGTATAATATCTTATTTTTTTCTTTATGTTGTTTATTATATCGGGTTCTTTTATAAACGGAAAGTTTGTGTGAGGGGCGGTAAATAGATAATAGAGGAATTATTTTTTTATTGGTATTAATGCCTAATTATATCATTTATAAAGATCTAGCTGTTACAACAATATGATTAAATGTTAAATCCTCTGAAATATTCCCTACAATCCCTCCACCTCTATTCTCTGTATTGAGAAAAATAGAATTGAACCTTTAATATTGTGTTTTAATTGTCGATTATATTTGTTTGTACCAAAATTATTATTTTTATTTTATTTATTACGTTGTTTATTGATGAGAGGAAGGTTGTGAAGTCTTTTTTAATATCAATGAAATTAGTTAATATTTGTTTTATAATATTATTAAATTTCATTTAAAGGAAAAGAAAGAAAATAAGTAAAAAAATAAGTATGTAATGCACAATCAAATCAAGTTTACATTGTGTTGTTGGTTGATTCGATATTTGCAGTGCTCTTTATGGAGAAAAAAGGGGAGTTCTCGTTTTTGCGTTCAAATATATTCCCATTGCAAACCCAAACAAATTATCAATTCATCTCTTTGGCTTTAATTTTTGCAAGCCTTAAAAGACGTCTGTTATTAAATGTCAGTTCATCATTTATATAGATGTATTGGGGGGTTCGAGAATCATTATTTTCTTAACTAATATTTATAGATTTCGAATCTTCTCTATGTCTTACAATTTTAGTCATGAATTCTTCTTTTTTATTTTCAGTTCTAGTTTAATTCTAGTTCAGTTCTACTTCTTATCTATTAATTTTTTAATAACTAATATTTAAAAATATTGCCTCAGTACTTAGGAATTTAAGTCCCTACATTTCCACATATTTACAGTGTTATTCACTCAATGATTTAGTACTTTTCCTTAAAGCGAATCTCCCTCTTAATTATGATAAAATATTTCGGTGAATCATCAACCCCACATAACGACTTTGTACAACTTCAACTTTGTAATAATTTCAGTCATTACAAAACTCAGAGCAAACATAAAATACCACTACTTTATCCCAAGGGATAAAGTAAATTCATCAAAAGTCAAAATATATACATACGTACAAGCAAAAAAAGGTTCATTTTTGCACGAAAGTATTTTGAGTGTTTTGGTATTTGACTTTGACACACAAAAATTTTTAAACAATCATAAAAACAACAAAGTGTAAAAAAGGAATCATAATAAACTCGCTCAACCCTCATATAAATACACATACAGTGTATTTATGTATGGGTGTATTTAAATTGTATGAATATGTGTCATTTAAGGCTGTCAGATTTGACAAAAAAAGCAAAAGCCAAAGAAGAATGAGGGTAAAAAATCCAAATAATATTTTTATATGAAAAAAAAAAAAAAAAAATAAATAAATAAAAAATTCAAACAAATGCTCTTCAATTTAGCATACATGGAGACATATAAAGTTTTTAAGTGTATGGTAAATTACATACAAATTTTTCTCGTTTAAATATATGGGCCATTAACAAAAATTTTTAACTTGACTGAAACTGATTTAAATTTTTAATAAGTTTTGTGGTAATATTATTTTAAATAAACGACCTTTAGATCTAATTTTACAAGACACAAAACCAATAGAGTGCAAAATTTTAGGTTTCATTTTTCCCATTCTTCTACATTTTCTGTTCACGCGTTTATAATTTTGATCTCGTTCGATCTTATATAAACTAATCAGACTTTGTGAATAAATACTACATCTCCTTTGTTATTGTGCAGACCAGCGTTACCTTCTGGCAGCTTTAGTTGGCAATTGCCTCTTTTTCAACCACCTGGACACTTTTTGGCCCGTTTTTTTTAAAATGAAACCAAATAGCAACTTTTTAAGACTATGTGATAAATGAGGAGAGACAAAGTTATTTGGAATATCGTGACCCATTATATATTAATTCCAACGAAGAAATTAATTACTTTGAAATTGTTTCACAATATAGTGATGTAAAAAAAAGACCCCGAAGATTGAAGCTGTTAAGAACTAAAGCTAATGATAAAGTTTGTAAACACCTATTTAAAACATCAAATATATCGGCTTTTTGGTCCGATTTGAGTAAAATTATCATATAGATTCGATGAATACTTATATCATAATTAATATTTTTACTTTGTCTCATAGTATTATCTTGGCTGAACTTCTTTTTTATATATTATCACTAATGAAAAATAAATTGTCCAGCAGAGTTAACGTCAATACTTGTGAATCCATGTTTTCACCCTTAAATTCTTTAGATGAAGATTTGTAAGACTGGAGTCCAATTGAAGACCTCGTACAAAAGTACAGAAGTTTGGTTACTTAAAAGAGAATTTTATATTACCTATTTTTATGAATAAATCTTTATTTTTGCAATAATAAAAATTATTATAAATTTTTTGTTATTAATAAAATTAAAATTATTAGTTTTTCTTAAAATACAATACTTTTGTTTTTACCAAATAAAAAAATTTTTATGAGTTTTTTAGGTATTGATATAGTTCAAAAAACCCCTTTTTTGATAACTTTATTTCTTGTAATCTCCCATTTGGGCACTTTTAAAAAATTCTCCGCGGAAATGCTGGTGCAGATTTTTAACAGTTACTTATCGGGCAGCAAAATTTCGATAAAAAAATTTTTTTACTTTTTAATTTTTTTTGTTTTGCTTTTTGGATGTTGTCTGTGCACCCCTCAATAAAACACAAAATTTTTAAATAGGGATTAATACTTGTTGTAATTGTGTGGATATTGCGCTATATCCTGTTGATATGACTGAAGCCTCAAACTTTGGAAAACAAGAGCGAAAATTTTTAATAGAACCTGTTTTTCGCGCGAAATTTATATTATGTTTTTGACAACAAATTTAAAAAAAAAAAAAAAATTAATTTTATTTTTAAAGAAAAGAAAAGAAAAGAAAGACTAGAGTAATTTATTTTTAAAGTCTGTCTTTATTGCTTGTCTATCATAGACTGTTCTCTTTTTATTTCTTAACTTAAATTATAAATACGTTTATTAATTTAATTGTCATAATTAATACATTTATTGCAGATTTGCAATTATCAAGAACTCAATTTATTTGCAATTATCAAGAATTCAATTTATTTATTTAGTTTGCCCTATTTTATTTAAGAAGTCGTCGAACTTGTCTGGAATTGACTCAGCATTTATTCCGGTTGTAAGTTCGTCGACTTTATGTGTGTTTTTGTCCACATATGTAACTACTCCCCCCTTTAGATAAGAATTCTCCTGAATTCTTTTGTTTAATTTTATAGTCATGTATTTATGCTTGATAAAAAAAATATTAGTAATGACAATTATTACAATTATAATTAAAATATTGCAGCTGTATGTTATTTTTGTGTGATATTTTAATTCTTTAATATTTTTTACATTATATTGGTGTTCTTTTTTAATTTCTTCAAATGAAATTTTATGTGTAAAATTTTGAGTTTTATTTGTATATTCCATTACTTGTTTTTCTTTTATAGTTTCTGCAATATTTGAGAAATAATAATCTTTTATTTTGATTGAACAGTTATTGAATTGATTAGGTAATTTCCATTTAAAATGTTTTCTCCATGATTACAAGTTTGATTTATGGTAGTATTTATTGCATTTTTAATTAAAATTGTGTCTATATCTAACTGTAAAATTTCCAAATCTCTATTTTCCATTAATTGACAATTATTCTTTATTATACAATTATTACTTAATTTTAAATCTTTTAAATGTTTATTTTCTTCAAATTTATAAGTGTTATTTTGGAATTCAAAAATTTGTTCTACGTTTGAATCTATTTCATTAAATACAATATTTGGTAATGGTACAATAAATCTTAACTTAACTATTATAAATGTTTTGGGTATTTTTATTCCAAAAATAAGATAAGAATTGTTAAAAAACGCTGTTCCAAATTGGATATATTTTAATTTGTTATAATCAATTTCATATTTTCTTATTTCATTGCTAGTTAAAACACTTGGGTGAACAATACCATATTTTGCTGAAATTACATTATCTTGTAACTTTTCTATTTTATTTTTTATTAATTGTACATTTGTCAATTGTTCTAAGTATATATTTTTATTATTTTCTTTTTCCAAAAAGTTATTAATTGAATTTAATTCTTTTTCTATTTTCTTTCTATCATTTGATATTACAATTTTTAAGTGTTCTAAAGTAACATTAAAATAATCATTAATTGATATTTGTTGGTCATTGTTTTCTGTAAGTTCGTCAATGTTTAGTAAGTGCTTTTGTATATTCTGTCTGCCCTCTTCGTCCATAGTGCCAAATAACCATTTTGACATGCTTCCAATTCCGTTAATAAGTCCACGTCTTTGTCTACTTTGTTTCGGTATTAAAGTCATTAATTTATTTCTGGCATCTAATAGTTCTAATTCAAGTATATCTTTATTATCCATTTCCATTGAAATTATGTTGTCCGTTAGTTTGTCTAAAATTTCCTTTACTTCGTTAAGATTAATCATGTGTAAAACTACGTCTGAATATTGCACTATTTCCTGGTCCCGCATATATATGTCCGTATAACCTATTTGTTCCGTTAACAGTTTTGTGGTCGTTATCCCGCTAGTCGTCGGAGTCCATAATAACATCGTCAATATTGTCAAAAGCTGAAAATTTTAATGGTTTTTTAATGTTGCAAGGATGAATATTCCTCAAATTTTCCTTCCTATACTTTGGTTGTTCCTTGTGCGTAACCGCTTTATAGTTTTTTATAAATCCTTCTGTTCGATTTTCCTCATAATTCTCTCTATTTTTATTTAGTTTATCTATTATTTTGTGTTTGGTGTAAATTTTGTCGCTGAGTGAAATCTATCATTATAATTTCGAATGGCTTTCTGTTTTAATTGTTTGACTGACAACCCTTTTTCTAATTTGTATAAAATTCTAAACTTTTCTGCTATCGTACTATGAAATCTCTCAATATCTGCATTGCCCGTGTGGCTGTTGGGTTTTGTTAGGTGAAGTTCTATATTTTCATTGTCTAAGAATTCCTCTATTCTTGCGGTTTTAAATTCATTGTCTGCCACTATCTTTCCAGGTTTTCCCATTTTAGCGAAGTGATCTTCTAACTGTTCAATAATTGTTACGTGGTTTCTATCGTTGAGCGGGTAGGCCGCTTCAAATAATGAGAATTTATCAATTACCGTTAAAAAATGATTTCCCTTCATTAACGTAAGTATCTATATATATTATCTTGTTCTCATCCGAAGGTGTTTCTGTAATGGAAAATTTGGTCTAATTGGTCGCCTATCATACTTTACTTCCTGGCAAATTTCACACTGATTAATTACCAGCTGAATTAATTCCATTAGTTTTGGATAATATATTTTGTTCTTAATCTGATTATATGTTTCTATTATGCCTGAGTGTATACTTTCCCTAATATGGTAGAGAGATATTTGTTTAATTGCTTCCACTTCGGTTTCTATATCCTGTGCCCGCATAGTGCATTTAATAAATTCTATTTGTTTATCGTTAGAGAACATTTCTATTAATTTTTCCTGAACTGTATTATAACCATGTTCTGACAACTCCGAAAATATTCCTATTTTCCCTTTTGTAATATATTTTCTAAATATTTCTCCTAATCCATTAAAATCTGCCTCTGCTATAAAAATAATTCTTTTGCCATGTAAAATTTTCATTTCCTCAATCTTGTTATTTGTTAATATAACTTGTGTCCTATATTTATTAACTATTTCCTCTTTAATATAAAAATGATCCTGCAAATTTTCTTCTGCTGAATGAACTGTTAGCATAGATACATTGTCATCTTCTATATTGTTTATGTTTAAATCTGATTCATTGTCTCCTTCCTCCGGAATGTTTTTCTTATCTTGATTTTCTCCATCAATATTTTCTATTCTACTTAAAAAGTCTGCTACTCTGTTCTCCTTTCCTTTTATGTACTCTATTTCAAAATCATATTCACCTAATTTCAGAAGCCATCTTTGATGTCTTGGAGACATATCTTTTCCGGTTATTGTACTAAAATTAACTGGTTGTTTCAATAAAATTTTTTCAAAATAATTTATACTTCCATCTATTAGGCTTATTCTTGCCCCCGTATCTATTAATGCAATGTACTTTTTTTTGTTAATCGTAATTTCTATTGTGGGTAGACAATCCGATGGGGTGTTTGAAAAAACTGATCCTGACTTTGTCTGAGTTGACCTACGTTACATTGACATATGTTTGGCTCAGAGTGTCCCGCCAATGGACCATTATCCCTTTCCCTACTGTCACCTTCCATTGACCCGTTTTGGTTTTGCCAAGGTTGATCCAAGCGATATTGGCTGAATGTCCTCCTTGGGTTTCCTACCTGGGCGGTTCTTTGGCAAATATCCCTATTATCAAAACTATTATTAGAATTATCATGGTTTATTTCTATGTTATCTACTTCCATTTGCTCGATTCGGTCTTGCCTAGGTTGATTCCAGCGATGTTGGCTGGAATTTGGCCTAGGGTTTCCTACCTGAGTGAACTTCTGGAAATTATTTAACATATTATTATTACTGTTATTTTGAGTCCTATATCGTCCAGAGTTATTAAAGCTTCTACTAATATTATTGTCAAAGTTATAACTATTATTGTAATTGTTCCGTCTAAAATCATTTCGTTCCATAAAATTCTGCTGATTGTGTCCCTGATTAAGGTTACTATTATAATTTGTCCTTTGGTTATAATTTTTTCTATTTTGTGTCCGATTTTGTCTAAATGCTACGTCCTCTTTGGCCCTAAATTTTCTATATTCCGGTCTAACACAACTATCCTCAAATCTTCGTACGGTCAAAATTTTTAATATATCATTAATGTTCGTTTGCTCATAAATTTTGTCCAACAATGTTCCCTGTGTTATTTCCTTTACAGTATTTACCAGTAAACTATCTATATTTGAGAGGTCTATGTAGTGGTTATCCCTATACTAAACAGTCAGTTCGTCCGCTTTATATTTTATATTTTGAATTTCAATAATTAATTCGCTTACCGAATTTACTCTTAAGTTGGCTATCATTTTGTAGATTTGATATGGTTCGATATTTGGCCTGTACCTCAGTTTTAGTGTCTCCTTTATCAGCTGCCAATTGTCTGGTTCCGTAACATTTATTATAGCATCCTTGGCCTGTCCCTGAATTGTTCGGTAAAAGATGGTTCTTACTGCTTCCTTGTATAAAGATGCGTTCGTTATTGTTGACAAGAGATATTCGGTGCTATTGAAGAAGCTGTTTACTGTTACTTCTCCTGTTCCAGTAAATGTGGGCAACATATTAACTGTTTTCATTATATGCTCCCTTAAGCCTCTATCCTGGCCTTGCTGTTGTTGTAACTCGATATAGGCTACCCTCATGCTTTCTAGTTGTTGCTCCCGTCTGGTTCAGATTTGGCATTTGTGCTTGCTCCTGTTCCATTCTTCTTCGATCGAAAAGCCTGTTGTCGTTTCTTTTTTTCTTTGCTAGTCGTTGTGTCGGTTAGCTTCTTGCTGACTGACAGTCACTTCACTAGAGTATAAAATTTTCTCTTTTTTTTTTTTTGTTATCCTTTAATGTTCACTGCAACGTGGTGTCGATTTTAGAACATTATCGTTTTCACTGTTACTATTAGTGTTCGATTTTATTCTTTATTAAATGTTCACTTCACTTATTAATTTGTAATCACTATTATTTTATTAAAAGGACGATATATCTGTTCGTTTCACTGGATTCACGATTTTACATGAATCCTACCGACTGCGCCAAATTTATATTATGTTTTTGACAACAAATTTAAAAAAAAAAAAAAATTAATTTTATTTTTAAAGAAAAGAAAAGAAAGACTAGAGTAATTTATTTTTAAAGTCTGTCTCTATTGCTTGCCCATCATAGACTGCTCTCTATTTATTTCTTAACTTAAATTATAAATACGTTTATTAATTCAATTGTCATAATTAATACATTTATTGCAGATTTGCAATTATCAAGAATTCAATTTATTTGCAATTATCAAGAATTCAATTTATTTGCAATTATCAAGAATTCAATTTATTTATTTAGTTTGCCCTATTTTATTTAAGAAGTCGTCGAACTTGTCTGGAATTGACTCAGCATTTATTCCGGTTGTAAGTTCGTCGACTTTATGTGTGTTTTTGTCCACATATGTAACTCTCGCTACATTTACAGTTTCTAATTGAATGGCATGGATTAATGCGTGAACTTTGTATTTTATTATTTTACACAATAAAATTGTAGGTACACTGAATATAAATTTAATAAAAAGAATTTATGGACTTTTTGAAAACTATGCGAAAATTATTTTTTTCTTGTATTTTTATATATCATTACAATTTGCTATATAAAACTATTATATAAATTTTGAATATACGCTGCCTGCCACTTGAATAAGGAATCACATTTTTTTTAACTTTAATTAAGTATATCTCCTAAACTAAAGTTCAGAAAAAAATAATTTTTTGCGCAACCAAATTTCAAAGTGTTGGCTTTAGTTTCCTGAAGAAATAAAAAATATACGCATTTTGTTGTACTAAAATTATGTATATATTTGAAGACATGTATTTCTGTGGTACTTTTTCGTGTGTCACTTGAATAAGGAATATTTTAAAACTAAGCAAACTGTAATCTATTTTTAAATTCTAGGTTATAAAAATGAAAGTTATTATCTTCTAGCATTCAATTAGTAATGAGTACTGCCACCATTTTTAGAAATAACCTCAAAAATGCGATTTGGCATCGACTTGTATAACGAGTCTAAGTAATTTAGCGAAATTGAACTCCATTCTTCCGATATTTCATCCTCTAAGGATTCTATCGTCTCAAATTGCCTTCTTCCTTCATAAACTTTTCTTGCAAGCCAACTCCAGACATTTTCCATTAGATTTAGGTCTGGTGAATACGGAGGCTAATCCAAAAGTTGAACACCTTGCTGATTAATCCATTCAGAGCATGCAGAGCAGTAAAACCTCTGGCGGTATGAATCGGAGCCTTGTCGTGTTGGTACGTCCAAGTTATGGGTCAAAAGAAATCATTAAATTTTGGAAATGCTTCCTACAGAATATTTTTATAAGTTGCTGTAGTCATTTTGTTGGATACAAAAACCAATTCTATGGTATCATAATACGAAATAGCACCCCATACCATTATTCCGCTCTCCCGGCTGTGTCTGTGGCTCAAAAATAATTCCTCCTTATTTAGATCATGGAAGTAATAGTTGTACCCGGCGGGACCATCAATATTAAATTCTTTTTCATGGGAAAATACAATTTTAAACCATTTTTCGGACCATGTCATTGTATTTTTGGCAAACTGTAGACGTCGTAATTTGCGATTTTCATTAAGTGGTGTTTTTTTTTGCAGTTTTCGTCGGACTATGTATGGGCACGACTTTAAAATATGGTACACTGTTCTTAGAGTGGCACTGACTCCACTTTTTTCACGTATTTTTGATTCCGAAATGGCAGAATTTGATGAAATTCTAGGAATTTTTCGTCTTTCTTTTGCAGTTGTTGCCATTTTTTCCGCCCTTTCCTGTTTTTTCCATATCTTTCCACGTTGTTTAAATAACTGTACACAACTGTCTTCCCTCTGTTAATGTTTTTGGATATTTGGACCGGATTCTGACCCTGAGATTTCAAGATCAGAATTTTTTATTTTGCACAGTTATTAAGAGCCTTACCACGTCCCATTTTGAATAAAAGCTATTTAAAAACTATCAAATTAAAAATTCTCTATCTGTTTATATTGAAAGTTATTCAAATCATAGCCCTCTTGATTAATGTTAAAAGAATTCCTCATTTAAATGACACACGAAATGGTACCACAGAAATACATGTCTTTAAATAAATGCATAATTTTAGTATAACAAAATATGCATATTTTTTATTTCTTCAGGAAACTAAAGCCAACACTTTGAAATATGGTTGCACAAAAAATTATTTTTTTCTGAACTTTAGTTTAGGAGATATACTTAATTAAAGTTAAAAAAATGTGATTCCTTATTCTCGTGGGAGGCAGTGTATATAGATACAGGAACGTCGATAATTATAATTGATCTGGACCACAAATTAAGGTGAAATGTCGTTGATAGTTGAAACCGGGACACTTTTATCAAATCGTATTTTACTAAGGTACATCGCATGGGCAGCACGAAATTTAATATAATTGGCATGAATAGTTTGTAGTGCTTGACGGAAATGTAGAGGAAGATACAAATTTTATGGACTAAAAGAAATTCTCTGTTGTTAAAATTGATCACAATATTAAATAGCATTTCTTTGTAATAAACTCTAACAAAATATATTTTCGTTTAATATATAGACAAATAACTTAGATTCAATATGCATTTTTTGCAAAATTTTCAAAAATCGGGATTTGTAATATAATAAAAATTTTTTTAATTTTAATAGGAAACCCTAAAATATGCCACACAAACATTGTTGCCAGTTTAGTCTTTTTCTTGGCTAAATCTACCCTTTTTATTTTGCTTTTAGTCGCAAAATGTTCGTTTTTGCTTCTAGCCTTTTTTCTAGCATTTTGTTATTTTAACAACGAAGAAAATAATTTCTTGTTTACTATTGCTAATTTTATTTTTATATTATTTTTATAGGTTCATCAATTTATTCTCGCCAAAAATCAAGATTATTTATATATAAAAAATTTTCGCCTGCAGCGCTTCATTTTCCTAATCAAAGATAAAAACTAATTTTATCGATTATTATAATTATTTTTTAATACAATTTTTTAACAATTGAAATTTAAACATGTTCTTATGAAAGCGAAAAATCTACCAAAACTTTTAAAATTCTTAATCAAAAAGAAATTATAGCTCAAAAATTATGAAAAATCACTTTAAATCCTTTTGAATTTTTAATATGACCCAAATTTGTATGGGCATTTTTTAAAAGATTTTTCATTGGTTCATTTTGCTGGCATCCGTTCTATGTTTTATTTAGAAATTTGTTACAATATCTTTAAAAGTTATTAGATGCTAATGAGAATGGAAAAATAAGCTTTTACATTAAAAACAAAATTAAACTTTTTTCTGACCTTATTGTTGGGTGATTTAGCCTTTTCTGACCTTTTTCAAAGTTAATTTTAGCCTCTTTTTTCAGAACTCCTGGCAACACTGCATACAAGTGCCATCACATGACTCAGTAGGTTTTGATATTACGCGTAATTTTTACCAGAATTATATATAAACTTCTTTTTGCAATAATTTCTATATGTTCAATTTAAAACCACGCAGCCTACACTAAATAATTAATGCATCCTGATTCAACCTGCATTAGAGCCACTTTATATTTGTATATACTTACAATACGGTACTATACTATTATACATTATTTTTTAAGGCCTAAAATAAAAAAAATGATAATGGCCCATATATATGTAGAAAAAAAAAATATAAAAATATTTTTTTTTTTAAACAAATCTATTTTTGGCTTTCAATTTAAATTTAATTAAAAAATTATATGATTTAAATATTTTGTTGTATGTACGTAATTTAAAATAAATTTTTAGTTTTGATAACTACACAAAAAAAATTTTGGCTAAAATTTTTCTAAATAAATCATTATTTGAATTTAAATTAAATTTAATAAAAATTAATATTTGATTTTAATATTTTACTTTATTGCACAGAAAAAATTATGACTCGAATTTTTTAACTTTAAATAAAATTTTATAAAAAATTTTTTTGATTTTAATATATAATTTTATTTCTTATTAACTCATTATAAACTAATACGAAAAACAAGAACAATATCTTGTTTTTTGACAGTTAAAAATATAAAAATAAATAAAATTATAAAAATGTTGACACACAAAAATATAAAATCCATCATTTGCAGGATTCCAGAGTAAGTTACCTTAATTTTCGTACATACTTAATTTCCAAATATGTATAGTAATTTATTTTTGTGTATCTTCTAGATGAATCAAAAGCATATGAAATATGCATTCATGTAGCAATATATTACATAAATGATGGGGTCTATTGTATATTGGCGATTAAACTATATCCTTTCAATTGTGTACCTGAACATGTAGCACCCTCTCGTGATGTAATTATGCGAAAGTAACTGGACTTCTTAAAGATAATTTACTGTATTTTAATTTGTGTATTTTAAATAATTTAAAAGTATAGTTATTTTTCACCAGAATAATTATACATTATCTACTTACTATACACTGTGTATTACCGTTAAACTATATTTCATCTAAAAAGTCTTCATTAATTAGTTGGTATTATATAAGTTTCGCTTCTCTACACCAAATTTTCATACACGCATTTAAATGATAAAATACAATACTAACATTCGATCTGAATTATTGTATATATTATAGAACATGTACAGAAAAGAATATTAAATGAAAAATAAAAATTGTTTGAAAATCTGCAAAAAAAAAAAATAATATTATTTTTATTGATTTTAATAAACCATAATATTGAATTTCTTAAGAATTTTCAAATATTCAAATTTACAAATAGTAAGAAAAAAAAAAATAAAATTTTTTTCAATAAAATATTTACGAATTTGAATATCCGATTTCAATAAAAAATATAATTGGTTTTACGAATTTAGTAATAGAATACGAAATTTAATTTTCACATACATTTTTTAAATAAAAAAAGAATAGGGCGTTGAATATCTTTATCTTATAAGACTTATCTGCCCAAGTAATACCTTTGCGCAAATGGAATTCTACACGCAATTATTTTTGTACAAAGGCAAAGCCTATTAAAATTAGTTGTGGTCGGTAAATTTGTTTATCTAGTCTCCATACAAATGAAGCTCCAGAGTATGGTATTAATGTTCGCAATTGTACCAATCCATCCATAGTTATCTATAGCTCCCATTTATGGCCCTTACCCGAGCATAAATCCCATATATTCAGGAAAGATTAAACACTTATATATTTAAGTGTGAATCATGCTATAAAGTATTACAAAAATTGATACTTTTCTTTAATAATGATGAATTCTTAATTTGTCATAGTTCCCTTATAAGGCCTTCCGCCAAAAATCTTGAAAACGCAGTGGTGTAAGCCATTATGTGACTATAACTTCTATTTTTTTTATATTGTAGCAGCCTGAATTATATTTAATTTTTAAACATTATTTTATTATTATTTCATTAAATTGTCTTTAAAACATTTATTAAATTCATTTAACGTAAATTTATTTTATATACAATTTTGTGTTACTTTTATTTGTAAGCAATAACCAATAATCAATATAAACAGTATGCACAACACTAAAAGAAATTAATAATTATCATAACTCTCATTATTATATTGATTTGTTATTGTCTTTTATTTCTTTCTTTATGTACTAGATGACTTATTGATTTGACAAAATTTAAAGTACCTCTTTGTAAAAACTTATTTTTATCATTCTGATTGCGACAGTTTAATAATAAACACCTCATTCAATTAACCGCTTGTTTTGTTTACCAACTAATTGCTAAGACGCAGAAAGACCTTTGTGGACTAAGGTGACTAGCAAATACTGAGGGCGAACACTGGCTTTAATTCTGCCTTGTCCGAACCAGTTAATAATATAAAAACAAAAGCCCTTAATAAAGTGAAACTACTTTATTACAATGTAAAATTATAGACACGATTCAGTGGGTGATAGGAATATTAGTTGGGCTTAAAATAACCCGAAATATATATATATGTAGATATTGACAATTTCCGTTGATTGCAGAATTATTCGGTAAATACAAGTTTTTAATATTTTTTTAAATTTTTAATCATTCGGTATTATTTTAGAAGTTCAAGTCATTGATATCGAAAGTAATTATTAATATCAAACACGAGTTTACATCGTATGACTTCTCTTTAGTAGAATATTTGTACAGGTAAGTAGATAGTGATAATGTATGAGGATTTGCTTATGTTGGTAAAATTTTTTTATTCGTCTGTCGTCCTCTAGATTTTTAAATAATATTTTTAATCCCTTTGCGAGAACGTTACTCCCAGATGACCGAATTTTTAACAAGTTTTTAAAGAATAACTATCTACTATGATATATTTTTTGAAAACATGTTTTGTAATTTTGTATATATTTGTAAATATTTTTTTATAATTTTGCAACAAATAAAAAAAATTTTCTGAAATATGTGTATTGAGGAATGCATTTTTTGCCATAATATAGATATAATACATTTCAGAATTGGCTGAACAAATATTTTTGTTGATTATAGGTAAAATTTAAATTATATTAATTTATAATAAATAAAATGAATTAAAAAATTAACTGAAATTAAACCAAGAACTAATTATTTTCAGTTAATTAAAATTATCATATTGGTGATTGGAGGAAAATCAAAATAAAAATTTATTTGTTTAAGCAATATCATGTTTAAAATCCATTTTTATTGTTATTATTTTTTTTCTGCGTACTTGTATATAAATCATGGCAATTTTATAAAATTTCTGTTTGTATGAGTGTAAAGCCATTACCACATCATAGTAATGATTGTGGTGAGTGAAATATCACCATACAATAGCTTTTGTGGGTTGTTCACGAAAAACTAAAATTTCTTTTAAATTAATCTTAGACAAAAGGTAAAATCAAAAGTTTTATTTTCAACATAGTATATTTCTAAAATAAAGCCCTTTTGTTTCTTCTAACTTTTCAGCAGCAAAAAACGACAGCAGTTGAAATTGTATTCAACCGCAACACATACATTATGGTCTATAGAAATTAATTACTTAAAATACTTAGCATTCTCAAAATGGTTACACATGTACACCAGTGCGAATACATGTGTATGTATGTTTGTTCCATGCAGTAGTATTTGTATTAAGGTGATTTCTCATATATATGTGCTTGATTTTTAACCTACAAACTTTTTTATTTTGTGACAATACGTACGAGTTGAAAATTTCAAATAAATCTTAACAATTCCATGAGTGTATTTATGACCGCATGAAACCCAATATTTTGGCTAATATCATACACAGTAGGGGAAGTTTCATGGCAAACATTACAGTTGAAAATTAGCGCGTTCATTTTCTGTCGAAATTCTTATTATTGTTGCAAGTCAGTCCTAATTCTATCAAGTTTATTGGTATTTAGTTATGTTCTAGTTATGTTTTATTTCTGTTCAAGTTTTATTTTAGTTTTATTCTAGTTCCGTTCTAGTTTTGTTCTAGTTCTGTGCTAGTTCTGTTCTAGTTCTACTATAGTTCTGTTCTAGTTCTGTATTAGTTCTATTCTAGTTCTACTCTAGTTCCGTTCTAGTTCTGTTCTAATTCTGTTCTAGTTTTATGCTTGTTCTGTTCTAGTTCTATTCTAGCTCTGTTCTTGTTCTGTTCTAATTCTACTATAGTTCTGTTCTAGTTCTACTCTATTTCTATTCTAGTTCTACTCTAGTTTTGTTCTAGTTCTTTGCTAGTTCTCTTCTAGTTCCGTTTCAGTTCCGTTCTAGTTTTTTTCTAGTTCTGTTCTTGTTCTGTTCTAATTTTATTTTAGTTCTATTCCTCTTTTGTTCTAGTTAGTTTCTTATTATTTTCCAGTTCTGTTGTAGAAAATAATATGGCAATGAAACTACCCAACAGTAAATTCACATACCACCCTCCCATTTTCAAATTGTGCGAATACTATCTTATTGGGTTGTGTAAGTAAGCAAGCAACTTAGTACGAATATATTTTATTGTGTGTTTTAAGCCGGCTTATTGCGGTCGCTTCACATATACCACCTTTAAACTGCTTACATTGTTTATTGGAATTCCACTAACATTTCTACTATTTTGTGTGTTTTTGTACATTCCTTAAGCAAGTGGCTTTTTCCGCAGTAATATAATATAAACCCAATGCGAATAGTGATTGTGTGGTGCAGCGTTTTTATTTACTTTGACTGCCTCATTTAATAGAAAAATTGTAAGTTTTTGTAAAATTCTTAGGAAACAAGAGTTTTCGAAAAAGTTATCGCCAGTTAAAAACTTGTAAGTTTAAGTCTGCTGCAGTTAATTAAAGTTTTTCATTTTATTTTGTTTTTGCTTTGAATTCAACGACTTTTGTTTGGCATTCTACCCGTTAGACAATAGATTGCAATATATTGCAATTTATATTTGATTCTTTCCATTTGTTTAGCTTTTCTAATGACAGCCGGTTTAAGTTCATTTTCTTTTTGCAATGTTCGCGTTGGTAAACTTTTACAAGTTTTATAATTAGTTTAAAGTGTTGGTGTTTTTTTTTTTTATTTTACATTTTTTTTTTTCTGTAGAATACTGTTGTAGTTTTAAACAAGCATTAAGCTATTTATATTAAAAAGCGGTCAAGATATGCGCAAGTTTGTTTAAATGCAGTTAAGTATTTTACTCAAATCTTGTAGTGTTGTAGGGTAAAATTATTGACTAGCAACATTGAATTGTATTAACTACTTTTATTTGGACATATTTGAAGTTGAATATTATTTTATTAGCTTTAAGTAACCGAAGTTTATATGAAAAAAATTTATGGAATTCGGAATGCCAAAACCCAAAACTTAAAAATGAAAGTGCTTAAAATACATTGAGGTAAAAAGTACGCTGTAAAGTCGAAATGATCGAAGTCATATTAAGGAATTGTGGTATCGCATTTTTTTAATCAGTTTTTTATTATAAATATTTTTCAAAAATTCGACACTAACGTGATGTCAAGTTCCTACGTTGTCTATTTGACTACATAGTGTATAATTTTAACAAATAAGTGGTTTATAAGCTATCGACACTGAATGGCATCATTTTGTATACGGATGTATTCGATATTGTACAAATGAAAGAAGTATATAAAACATCGAAAATATAAAATTCTGACCACGATGAAAATAAATCTTAATTCTAGGTCTTACGCATTTTTGAAGCGAGACAATTTTAGGTATAATTTTATAATAAATAAATTTGTAGTTAATTTAAAGATGAACTACCTATGAGTCATAGGTAATTGACTCTATATTGTCCCTTTTTGCACATCTGTAAGAACGTACATAAAATATTCCCATTCAGATATCATAATAATGAGTTTTTTTCCTTTATTAATAATACCAGTACATTATATAATCATTATAATACATAAGATTTTCTAAAAATGTCCATATGGATTTGAAAGTAAGATATTAATTTTTTAAAACCTAAAACTCTACGTAGTTTTTCTTTTTTTGTAATTTAATTAAGGTTTACAAAACTAAATACTATTGATAAATTAAATTTAACAATTTTTTAAATATTTTATATATAATTAGGTGTAGATTCCAAAGACAAATGTCTTAAGAGTGTCAATGTCAACATATTTAACAGAACTTCTCTTAAAAATTTAATAAAGAGATGCTTGTTTGCTATAAAAAATCGGGCCAAAGGAAACACTACAAATTTTTTAGTTTATCTTTTTAGTTTTATCTTGTGTATTTTATAGATAAAGTATAAAAGCTTTAAATCCAATTTTTATCGAAACTTTAAACAACTTTGTTTATGACATAAATAACCCAAAAAGCTTTTATAGCAAACCACAAGACAAATTCTATGAATGAGAACTATTTCTTTCATCCTATAAAAAGCTTTTAAATCCTGTGCTTGAGAACTCTAAAAATATATGCTTTAGAAGAGCACATACAATTAATCGAAAAATAAAACTTTTGCACTAGAATAAAAAAGCTTTCGAATGCTATGACTATTAGTTTTATAATAAAACTTTTATTATATTAAAAAGTGTTATACATATACATTATACTGTAAAAAAAAGACAAGGATAATAAAAATTAATAGAAGTTAAACTATATTTGACAGAGTATTATTTACTTTGTAAATCTGATTTTGTAGAAAAATATTAATTAACATTATAAAAATAACAAAATTATAACAATCTTTTTAATTTATATTTTCGTATAACATAAAAATCTTTGTAAAGCTTATAACAGATTCATATTATTTAAATTACAAATTAGGTATATAACAAAAACGTTAAACTATTCTGATAACACAGGTCAAGAAAATATCATAAAAAATTATATAGTGAATAATTCTGCAAAATTCTTATTCCTTAGAACAGGTATAGTATAGAAAGTTAAATGAAATTTTTCCATCACGTTATACTTTAAACTCATTGACGAATAAAGAAAAATTGATTCTCGAGGAGTTGATAATGATATATAATTTTTTAGGTAATAGGTAGTACAAATTATTCATTCATGCTTTGCAGCCACCAAATCGTGCTGCAAAAGTGTTGTACAAATCAAGTCTCCAACTTGCCACACATAGATCCTAGAAGTTTTTAAAGTTGTCTAAATCAAGAATTTCTAAATTAATCCTAATTAAACCATGAAAAGAAAAATAAAAAATAGTTTTAAACAGTAGGAACAGAGAGGAAATTTGTATTTTATATAACCAACACATGACTTTAGATCTAACAAATGATAAAATTATTCAAATCGCACTTACATATAATACATGGCTATCAAGAGTAAAAAAAAAATCTAAATTTAAATAACTGCCAACAAAACAGTAAAACGAAATTCTATGGTGCGCAATTCCGCGTAATTTTTATTTCTTAAAATACATATAGTACGACAAGTGAAATGAAACATTTCTATCACGTCATACTTTTAACCCATTAACGACCGGAAATATTTAACTCTAAGGAGTTTTTAGGTTATATAATTTTCTGTGTAATAGATAGAGAAAATTATTCATTCATGTTTTATAGAGAAGGAATAGTGGTACAAAATTATAGCACAAGTCATGGCTCCTACTTGTCCTATATATCCCCTGAAAGTCTTTAAAATTGTCTAAATCTTCGAAAATATGGGAACGTTTTCACCAAGATATATCTGTTATTGAGAGACTATATCAATGCAAATGGAAACCTACTGTGCTGACAGACTATTGCTGGTTCTTATAATTAAAAATAGTAATTTTTTAAATCCTAAAATATGTAAGCATTTTTTAAAGAACTTGAAAATAAAATTGTGATGTGATGGAAATGTTTCATTTCACTTTCTATACTATATTTAGTGCAAGCAATAAAAGTTATAATAATTTGCGATAAAATTATTTTGCATTTTTATTTATTTTTTTATTTATTTTATTTTAGTTTTTTAAACTTTATATATCCAAGTATTTTCTGTCAGTGCGATTTTAAATGTTTTATCATTTTTGTCATGTTCTATTTATAACAAATACACATTTTCGATCCACGCAAACTTCTTTCCCCTCATTTTTCATTGGTTTAATGATGGTTAATTGAGAAATTCTTGATCTTTATAACTATGTGTAGCAAGTTGGAGACTTGACTTGTACTAAATTTATGTAGCACCATTTCTTAGCTATAAAACATATAAGACTAATTTGCTGTACCTATTACCTAGAAAATTATGTAACTTAAAAATTCTTAGTGAAGCATATTTTTGTTGGTCGTCAATGGATTAAAAGTGTGATATGATGGATAAAACCAAAAAAGTTTCTAGCGATTGGAATGACTATACCTACAATATCTACAATACATTTTGTCACGATTAAAAAATTTTATTATACCCTTCGCATAAAATGAAGAGCATATATAAGTTTTTCATTTTATACAAATGTCTCTAAATTTATATCTCAAGTTGAAAAATATTCGTGGTTGTTATGATTAAAAATAAGTTTTGAGAATAAATGTCTGTCTGTCCGCCTGGATGTCTGTCAGTCTGTATGCTGAAATGGGTTTTTTTGAAGCCCATACTCCAATAAATAAATTTTTTCTTCAACACCTATTTGGCATATAGTCTCGAAAATATTGGTATTGGAGTTCAGCAAAATCGATATAGGAATAGCGGAATTATAAACGATTATTTAGAACGGCCTCAAGAAATATTTTCCATGATACAATAATATATAAATGTTTTTCTGTTTGAAAGCTGTGAGATTGTATACTCTGGAGGAAGTGTTTTAGACTACAAACCGTTAAGCCTGAGTTCGTATCACCGGAACTCCTTATAAATTTCTGGTTTTCCTAAAAAATAATATATATATATATATATATGTGTATATATATATATATATAAATGTTCATTATTAAAAAAAAGTAATTTGACAAGAATTTCTGAGCACGTTTTAATGTTTTTTTTTTTATAAAAAATAATTATTTAGATTTGAGTTGTGTTCTAAGTTTTCTATAAGCAATAAAGATAGTAAATTTCAACATAGTAAGTAAATTTCAACATGGTATACCGCATAAAATTGCGACTGAAAGATTTTAGGTTCTTAGTTCGTTTCTTGATCAAGACTTCGAAAAAATGTTTTATATTATTATTTTAAAACAAAAATTAAAATTTTAAAATGTCAAATTAAGGATCTTTAAAATATACTTCTAATTAATTAAAAATTTTTCTTTGAAATTTATTTAATAAAAATTACATTTCCGAAGATTCGCGAGGATTCAAACCCATACGATCACTTTAAAACTCATAGCATTTACATCTTATCCCATAGTCTATATGGCATTTTGAAATTGGAATTTTACTTTAATTTGTATAAAAAATCAATATGGTTGAATTTTAATTATACTAAACTTATAGTGTTTTAATTAATTTTTTTACTATTCACATTTATGAGGAGTATATATAATTATTTTTCAACAAAATTTCTATGGGTATAGATAGTCTAGTGGAAGTATTTTAGATTAAAAATCTTCAAGCCATGGTTCATATCCTTGTAGAATCCATTTGACTTTTGTTTTAATATGTACATATTTTTTGTGAAAATATAAATTTGACACATGAATCTGATGTTTTTTTTTTTTATTAAAATATTTTCACTTAACTGTAATTGTGTTTTATATTTTTAAATATAGATAATAAGGTGACATATCATGTTTGGTGGAATTGTGTCTTAGAGCCGCAAAGTTAAAAATGTTGAAAATTTTAAAATAGCTAATTTAATTTTAAAATATCTAATTATAAGGTATCTTTTTCGAAAAAAGTATTGCTAGAAAACTAAAAAGAGGTTCTAATTTTGCATATTTCTTCTTTATTCAGCCATTCAACATAAATGGTCTCAGCGAACTTGTAAGTCATATACCCAAGGAGTTTTCACACACTCTATATGTTATTACGATGTCATGGTTAACACTAGTTTATAAATATTAAGTATATTACAAGATTAAAGCAAAAAATTTGATAAGAGAAAATTTCAATATATTTATATATTTATGAAATATAGATTCCGTGAAGGGTACAAAAGATTCAGCCCAGGAGAATATAACACTTCCACTTTTTTTTTTTTTATTTATATTGAGTATGACAGCACAACAGTATAATGTGTAATACAGAAAATGCTTTCCTAAAGTTTTATAACAGATTCAAATCATTTAAATTGCAAATGTATACAACAAAAATATTAAACTGTCCTAAAAACTTTGTAACTTTATAAAATATTTCACGATATATATAACTGTATAACAATATGATGCTTAACATCTTGTAATAGTTTTGAAAATAAAATATAATTTAATACATTTGTTATACTAATAGCTTGTTAACTATTATAAAGCTTTATGTATAATAGAATAATTAATATCAAAATTGTATACATACATATTCGCCCCAAAGTTTACATTCGTTTACTACACATAAATAGCATAAAAGCATAAACAAACTTGAGCATACATTTTATAACTGTTATAAGATTTATAGTATGACAGAAAAATATATATCAAACATTTGTACAAACTCGCCGCAAAAGCTTCATAGCATTTCTTAGCACGTTTTAGAGTTTATTCACAAAGGTATATTTAACAGATTTCTATGTAATTATGTTTGGTGTTATATGTTGTACTGAACCTTCCAAAATATGTGTAGTAAAGTACAGTTAGTATAAGCTTTCGATTTCTAAAATTTTTATTAAAACACTTTCGAAATTGTTTATATTTTAACAATTTTCTGTTACAAATAATATAGAATTTATATAAAATGTTTAATGAAAACATTCGAAGATGTTATTGCCTGACATAGAATAACAGCGTGTACAGAATTCTGTGAATGTAACTGAAAATAACAAAAAAAAAAGAAATAAAAGGTAAGAAAATGGAAAGAATCAAGAGGATAAATTAAACTTAAAAATTCTTCAGTTATAAAACGGATTACTTTTATCACTACTTTTTAAGGAAATAAAGCATTTAAGCAAAAAAGAAATAAAAAGAGCAGAAAAAGCCATGATTTTAAATGTGTTGTCATTGGAAGTAAATACTTAATGCTGAAAAAGAGCTGGTTCTCAGAGGTAGGACATTCTTCTTTTATACTTCTTGTTCATTGCATCTGAAGTACTTCTCTTAATTTTATAATTTTAGCTTTATATATATATATATATATATATATATATATATATATATATATATATATCTTTTTCTTTAAAATTATTCATATTTTTCCTGCTAAAAATATAATTTTCATTTTTTAAACTTACATTTACTTCTGCAGTGGTGAAAAATTTCTTTTTTGGAAGCAATTGCTCATTTTTTATTTTATTTTCTTTTTTGCTGGGATCTCTAGGAACTATACTTGAGTACAAGATGTGTTTTAAATAATTGGTTTTTCGAAATTGATAAATATGTGTTTCCTGTTTAGATGATCGTAGCTGCTTTTTTTTAAGAAAATTTCTTTTAAAATCGATCAAAATGGTGTCAAATTTTTTTGCCGGTACTTCATACAAAAATTGGGAAAAATACAAGGAGCTATGTTTTGAAATTTTAGTTTCGTATTGGAGAATGGAGAAAAAAAAAATAAAAATTGTGATATTTTCTATAAATTTAAGCTAAAAATTCTGAAAGTTGTTTAACTTTAAACAAATATTATTGTATTCGTATTCTCCATAGCTTTTTGGAATCGTAGTACGGGCGCTTGTATTTGTTATATATTATTTTAAATAAGTTTCCTAAAATACATTTTATACTAAAATTATTTTACTTTCCAGTAGCGAAAATATTCCAACCAAATTTCGCTGAAACTGGCGTAGTAGTTCCTTAGTTATATAATTTTTTTTGACTGGCAATGAGCATTACCGTTTGGCGACTTTTTAACTATTTAAATGGAACTAAATAGCGACTTTTTAAGACTATGTGCTAAATAACGAGAAATTGTTTGAAATTTATTTTGGACCGGACTGGGAAAATTATAAAAATAGATTTGATGAATGCTTGTATCCTAATTTATATTTTTACTTTGGTTCATATCAGTGCCTCGACGGAACGTCTTTTTTCTAAATTATCACTAATGAAAAATAAATTGTCCAATATGCCTAAAGTGAATTCATGTTTTCAGACCTAAATTTGTTAGACGGGAATTTGTAAGACTATAGTCCGAGTGAAGACCTCGCACAATAGTACAGAGGTTTAGTATTTCACATTCATGAAATTTTAGCTATTTTTGTAAAATAGTCTACTTTTCCAATAATAAAATTTAATGTAAGTTATTTTGTTATTAATAAAATTGAGTTTAGTAGTTTTTCTTTAAATACAATATTTTTTGTTTTTATCAATCAAACAAATTTTAAAGAGTTTTAGAAGAAAAATCCCCTTTTTTGGCGACTTTATATTTTGAAATCACTTCAACGGTAACGCTACTGGTAATCAGAAACATTTACATACGCTAACGTGTCTAAGTTTAATATTTTAAGCACATAAAAATATGACATATTTGTTATTATTATTATTATAATTATTATTATTGTTATTGTTATTATTATTATTATTATTATTGTTATTGTTATTATTATTATTATAATTATTATTATTGTTATTGTTATTATTATTATTATTATTATTATTATTATTATTATTATCGCTATTATTATTATTATTATTATTATTTTGATAATAAATAAGTTTTCCTCTTTTTATTGTCTTTAAGTTTTTTGTAACCCAAAAGTTATCCCATTTTGGGAATTTAATAAAAAAAAAATATAATTCCTAAAGGAACAAACCCTCTGCAAGAGAGCATTTTTTGTGAGTTTTTTTTAAGAACTTTTCGCTGTCGTTTTTACTTTTGTGTTTTTTATTGTTATAATGTGTTTAATGCTATTGTTAAAATAAAGCTAAATAAATAAGAAAATTTATCCAGTAGATTAAATAGAAATAATTGTAGCAATTTAGAAGAACAGCCATATGTACGTAAAATTTACGTAGGGTTAGTATTCTATGTTTAAAAATACAAATGCATTTATAGTGAAAGTGCATTTTTTGAATGCATTTTCGAAAACGTCCTCTGCCCTTCATTAATATCTTTGTGAGGATAAGGCATTTCTTTTTAATTAATTAAAAAAAAAATGATAATAATAAAACTCATGTTTATTTTTTTTTATCATTAAAATTTTTCTGTTAATAAACAATTTTGAAAGCGTGCACGCAAATAAAAAAAAACACTAAGTAAACTGTTGAAATTTCAATGGAATATTATTTTTAAAATTTTCTGTTGAAGAAATTCTACAAAAATACAAATGAAAATTGCAAATATATTTACGCCCTTAGTGCGACTTAAATTATATTTTTGAATTACTTATATTAAAGCGTATATAACTACATTTATAATACGTATCAATCAATCAATTCAGACGTTTATGTATCTAGTTTTATATGTTTTACATTCTCTGCAAAAAATGTTCAAACACTAAAATATTAAAAAATAAATGAATCAAACAACACAAACAAACAACAAATAAATAAATAAATAACAAATTTTTCTAAAAAAATGTTGCTATTTTTTCCAAACAATTTTTAAAAATGGTAAATATTTGCATCGCAAAATAATTTAAATTGAATTACTTAGCCAAGAAGCCACTTTCTAATGTGAAATAAAACAATTAAAAAGAAAAAACGCACTCAATTCACAGAATAAAAATAAAATGAAAATCGTATTTGTTTTTTCTTTGTCAACTTGCTTAATTTAAATATTTGATACAAAAAAATATTTCATATTGACTAAGAAATTTATTGAATATAATAATAATAATAATAATAATAATTACCTAATTTACAAAGTATATTATTTAAGTTATTGTGTTAAATGTTATTTGAAATAACACCTTTTTAACATATTTTGGAAATCTATATGGAAATTTAAAATAAAATAACACTATAAAATTACAAAACCAATATTTATGAATTCTGTTAAAAATTATTTTTTTTTTCTCACTTTGTTGATTTCTTGCAAACATTTTAATTTTTAATTAAAAATTTTGTTATAAAATTTTTCACCAAAATTCCGATTTTTTTTCAAAAATCCAAATTTTTAATATAATTCGATTTTTCACTAAATTGTATGTCTCATTATAAAATAAAATTTTTGTAATCGATATTTTACTAAAAAATTTATATTTCACTAAACAGAATTCAATTTTTCACTAAAAAATTCGATTTTTCCCAAAATTAAAAAAATCGATATATCAATAAAACTAGTTAAAGTTATAACCGGTCAAGCCTTAAAATACAACACCATTGTTTTGAAGCCTCAAAATGGTTATGGAAATTTTCGGTTATGGAATTTATAACCAATTATGGACAAATCTTTATGAATCCTTGGTACTATGATTTCTTTTTATATAAAATTTATTTGTGCCAAATATTACCTTTATACAGTCATTTCGGGTCTTATATGGAAGCTATGTTTAATTATGGACCGATGAAATTTGGTATTCTTATTCACTCTTATATAAAACTTTTCTGTACCAAATTTTATTGAAAAAATTACATAAATAAGGCATTTTTGAGTATCAAAATCTTACTCCGGGAGAGCATTTGCTAGGTGAAATAATGGACCAATCATAACTAGTTTCAATAGACTGACTAGTGGAGTCTATTGAAATTTCCAACTTTCATGAAATTATCTTTAAAATTACGACTTTTTCTTTGTGCACAGGTTTTACATAAACAGACAGCCTGCCAGATGGATGGACATCGTTAAATCCAATCAGAAAATTATTCTGAGTCGAATGGTATACTTTGGGTGGGTGGGTGCTGGAATATATAAAAATCCGTGTGTTTTCAAAAAATAAGATTTGCGACAATATTTTTCATTATAAATCTATTAAGAGAAAAGCAAAAAATTAAATAAAATAGAAAAAAATTTTAATTTTTCTAAAGTTATAATATTTGAAAATATCACAAAGTGTATTACTTCCCAGTAAAAAGTTTTTAATTTTTGGTAATGGAAACTACTTATTAAAGTAGTTTCCCGGTAATGAGGCGTCATTATTATTTGCCTACTCTATATTACATAAATAAGTACTCAATAGTATAATAGCACAGTAAGATTGCAATCTCGTCGATGAGTTGGTTAGAGCACTGTATTAGCAACCAGAAGGTTGTTGGTTCAATCCCATTCTGATGCTGTTAGTTTTTTATAACAAAATGCCTAAAAAGATATTTTATACTAAAAAAGTTTTTGTCACTTAGAAAATTAAGTGTGCGATGGTGTTCTGGGTAAGACATTAGCCATTAAAAATGAATGGTTAATTTGTGTCCAAGTTCAATTCTCACTGATGGCAATTTTGTTTTCTATTTTTATCTTCGTTTAGGTTAATATTTTTGAGTACCCCTAGAGTCTAAAAATAACTACATGAAATTGTGGACACCTCGAACAAAAATAATTAGTTATTCAGGCAAAAAATAAGTAGTTTATTTTTGTTTCCAATTATACCTGCTAGCTTACCAAGAAAGCAACATTTTTGCTGGGCTTTTAAAAAACTTTATTTTTCGTCATATAATACTTTAACAAATAAGATAATAATGATGTTGTGAATTGGTTAGATATAACTTAGAACAATTTTGTATATTTAAGCAACACAAATTATTAATTTTTAATATTATGTTTATACATTAAAATATTTTAATTTTTCAGATTAAAGGTATATTTATATTTATAATATTAGATATAGTCTATAATATTGCTTACTATATTTTAAATTTAAAGTTTTATTTATAACCTTAAATTATTTTGAATATTTTTTGTCTGTATTTAGTACTTAAAAAACGTTGTATGATGTAGTAAAATAAATCTGACTCTTTCAAGAACGCCACATTAAAGACTTTGATTATTTTATTTATTGTAATCTATACTGAGGGAATTTTCTACAGGGCAAATCCACTTCTTCATTGCTAATATTTCCACTTCAAAGTAAGTAATTGATGCCACAATCCTTTTCTGCATTTTTAAAAATAAAAGACATGTACATGTATTTGTGTTTCTACACTTATAAAATTAGGAAAGATTTAATTTTACCAAATTCCTAACAAAAGCTAGTATGTTTTTTTTAGACTAAAAAATACTCATTGAAACGTGTTTTAGATTAAAAAATAGTTTTCCTCTTTTGCCAGTTAATACTTTTGTAAATAATCATAAACCAAAAATTTATACTTATCAATCTTCTGAAAAAAAATTTGACATATTTGTATTTTTTTTATGTCAAAACAGTGAAAAAAAGATACCTAAAATTCTATGTATGTATTGGGAAATTGTATCAATCAGTAAATTGCGATGCTCCATACTTACTATTAATAATATCAAAAAATTGTTATTATGTAAAACACTTTTCACTTTCAGTAAAATAAGTCCGTCCACTTTCAAATGCAAAGGAACACCATAAATAAACCAGAAATTTATCATTTTATATTCGTCATATTTTGACATTATCTTTGACATATATGTACATACATACTTGCATGTTTTTGTAACGTCTTTTTCTATATACATAGAAGAATAAAAAAGTCATTTAAAAAAATGGCATAGTAAAAATAAAAAGGAAAAAATTCTATAACAAAACACAAAGTTATTTAATTCAAGTAACTAATTTCTTAGTCAAAACTAACTTAGAAATTTCAAAGTTTTTATCTAAATTATTTTTCCACAATATGATGTTTAATTTACGAACACACTTGCCAAGAGACTGCAAAAAGCACTACATTAAAAAAGCCAACAAATATGTATGAACACAGACTTCTAGTTTCGCTTCCCTTCATATGAGTATTGAAACGTAAAGAGACTTTTTGTGCAATCTATTCAACAATTAAAACCAACAATTAGATAAAAATTGCAATCTCGTACTCAGCTTATCAGCAAATAATGTCCTTAATGTTGTATATATACAACTACTACTTACTTATTACAAGTATGTGAGTATTTTCTTGTGGTATACGTGTATGATTTTTCTTTATAATTCCCTATAACATTACAGTGGTCCTAAAACGATTTTTTTTTTTTTGGAAATAATTCTGTAACTTATGATCCGTTGGAGATATCTAAACTAAATTTCACAATGTTAGAGCGGACTAGCACAGCTTAATACCGGGTTATAGGGGTAGAAGGTAGACCTCCAAAGTTGGTAAGCTTGGGTATGCAATTTTTTTTCTAAAATACTTTTTTTTGTTCCGGACTACAAAACTTTCGTAATGGTTTCAAAATAAATCTTAACGTAAAAGCGGGTAAAGTATAAAAAGTAAAGTAGAAAAAAACATTCCACCAATTTTCCCAATACGGTCCAAAAAGATTCGACATTTGATTTTTATAAACTTTATCATTATAGTTAGCTTTTAGCAGTTTAAGTTCATTTATATATTCTTTGGGATCTCTTTTTGTTGTTAGTTTTAAACAATAGTATAAATATTTTATGGAGTATTTGGTATAGGAAGAAATGCTAGAACATGAAGAATCATAATTAGTAACAATAAATTAAATGCAGTTAAATTTGTTCAGATCATGATCTGAAAAATTAAGAAGTAAATAAAATTTAAGAAATTGGTGTATTCCAGTAAAGTTTTAAAAAAAACTTCCGTTTTTTCTTCCTAAAATACCCAAAATCCCAGTCAGGGAAAACTTGTTTCAAAAATTGATTTTTTTTTTTCATAAGAATGATCATCCCGCCGTTGCAAAAACATGGCTCAGAAAATATTTTTTGTGGGTTTAACAGGCATATGGGAGTATATAGCCAATATACTTTTTTGTTGATCTCGGATTTAAGTTTTGAGAATTTTATAAATAAATTTAAAAAAATTTTTAAATATTTTAAAGTTGTCAAAGTTTGAATAGGACTTGCAGTAACCCCGTTACCCAAAATGCCTACGATTTTACTTTCTCGCATTTACGTTAAGATTTTATTTTGAAATTACAAAGTTCTGTGATAAAATATTACCATCTTTTCGGAAAATAACCCCAAAAATGTGAAATTTTTCAAAGTTTAAATTTCAGATTAATACAACTTTATATCAAATAGATATATTTATATTATTCTTGCAAAAATATTATTTAGAATTTTGTAAGGAATCTACTGAGTGTTTTCAAAAAATTTAGGGCCTATAACCTACATGTAAAAGTATGGTTTTTGTAGAGATTTATAAGTGTTGCCAAGAGGTGAAAAAAGGGGCTAAGTTGAAGTTTCAAAAAGGTCCAAAAAACTAAATGCCCCAAAAAGCAAGGCCAAAAAACTAGAATTTTTTTAATTAAAAAAAATTTCATGCTCTCATTATTTTGATAATTTTTAAAGGTATTGTAATTTTTTCATAGTTCTCGTTATTTTGAAAATTTTTAATTTTTAAAAGCAAAATGATCCAAGAAAAATCGCCCAAAGATTATGATTTTTTGTAATTTTTGAACTATAATTTATTTTTGGTAAGGCATTTAAAAAATGTTTTTTATATAATTGTTTTTTTAATTATATTCATAAATTGTTTCTATGGTTAATAAAGTATATTAAAAAATAATTATAATAAAGTTAATTAAGTTTTTTTTTATTTGAAAATGCTTAGGACGATGATTCTGTAAAAATAAAATTAATAATATCAAATAAGAAATTATTTTCTTTGTTGTTTAAATGATAAGATTTTAGACTTTTTTAGCAAATTTAAAAATCGAAAAAGGTTAAAAAAAAGAGAAGCTAAAACGAAAATTTCAAGACTAAAATAAAAATAAAAATATTAGATTTAGCCTCAAAAAGGCTAAGCTGGCAACACTAATATAAATTAAGAAAAAATAATAATAATGATAAATTTCATAACTAATGTTGCCAACTTTGATGATCTACCCTCTACCCCGTTGATCTGCTAAGGAGTTGTGCTCCTCAAAATCAACTTGAAAATACTTCAGATCTAATATTGTGAATTTTAGTTTAGATTTCTCCGTTCATAAGTTAATAAGTTACAGAATTATTTTCAAAAAAAGGAAAGATTGTGGAACCACTGTGTGATAGTATTAAATCTAGAAAGAAGAGTAGAGAAGAAAATGAAAACATTCCTAAGCTGTTGATGATTATGGTGTTGTTGTTCTAGTTTTCGTATTTGTGTGTTTTAGTTTTTGTCATTCATTCATTCAATCTTTGTTGAACAGGACTTAGAGGCAAGAGATTTTTTATTTGTAAGTGTTGTTTTTATTTTTTAATTTCTTAGCCAAGTTTAACCACAATTCATTTGGCTTGAAATATTACAACCACTAAGATATGGTCACATAAGTAATTGACACATACCGACAAATGTTTAAATGTACTAAAATAGATCCATAAGTACTAGTACATACTTTAAGATAGAGTTATAAGGGCAGTCAAAAGGTTTTTATTTTATTACTATTATTTTTTTTTTTTTTTTTGTATTAAAACATTTCAAAAATTTTCTTCCTTGTAATAGAAATTTTATTTTTTTCAGAGAAGAGATGAAACCTTTTTACACAATTACACTTTTTTAGATGTGAAAATTTTTTGAAACTATTATTTTGAAATACCATTTTGATGGTATCTCCTAGCTTTAAATAAGTGCAAAGAAAATAATACTTACCTCGCATTCACAGATGTGTACAAAGAAAATTAATATTAAGAACTGTATGTGCTAGATAAATAGATACTTGACATGCACATATGAAAAATTTGAAATGTAATTTTTAGCAACACAATATAAAAGTGTCTGGGTTGAAATTTACACAAAACCCACAAAACTGAAATGCATATCACGCAGTGCTATTTTGTCTGTTTATTCCATAAATAAATATTTATATGTACATACCTATACAAATATTTTAACCATTTTTTTTGTGTTTTTTCTTTAGATCCTGTCATACTAGAAAACCTGTAGGTTTAGTATCCGTGTGAATTTAACAACATGCTTGTATATATGCACGTACATGCATTTGAATCTCATCTAATCTTATTTCTAGCTATATTACCACAACAATTAAACTTTATTTGTATTGGTTGAAAACTTAAATTTCTCTTGCCAACCCAGACAAATTAATGAGTTTGGTCAGTATACATTTGAAAATTGCACATAAGTACTCTGGCATTAAATACAAGTGTAAAACGAAGAAATATTATTGTGGTACTTATATGGCTGCATAAAAAAGTGTTAACCATTCCAAGATTAAAAATTGTGGGCAAATATAAACGTTGAGACTAACAAAATTTTGTAATTTAAACAGTTTTACTTCTACTGATAGAAATAGAAGATATTACTAAGAAGCAAAATACCATCCAAAGTTTTATGCTTAACTGAAATTAAAATAAATAAGGATATTAAAGTTGGTTCAGGACAACCATCAATGGTTAAATAGATTATATTGTTAGTAATTTAATTCCTTTTTTTAAAAATGAAATTATAATAAGTCTCGTACAACTATACTCCAGAAATTAAACATATTTATTGAATTTAAACACTATACTATGTTCATATTTATAAAATATTTATGTACTGTAATGAACATGCTCCTGATCCAAATTTATAAGTACAATAATTTTTAAAAATTGAATAAAATGTGTTTTAATATTTTCAATTTAATAAAATATTTTATCTTAATCACAAATTGTTCTAGTTAAAATATATTTAAAATATATAATAAATTACTTAAGTCTACGATAAAATTAAAATATTTTATTTTAAAAATAATTTTACTACACATACTTCTAAATATAAAAATTAATAAATAGTTAGAGAAATAAATATCTTAAACATTATATATGACATAAAATTTTAAGGAAAATATAGCCAGTGTAAACACTCTCTATTGGATACAGTACCGATTTATATCAAAGTTTTTATCTAGGCTAGTATAACAACTAGACACCACTTTCATACATAAACTTTACTTATGTATTGGTTGTACTCATTGGAGTACTAATAAGAGGCTAATTGTTCTTTAGTTGAACACTAATTATTTCTTTTGTATTTTGTATCAAGGTATTAGCACATGATAAAAATATAGTGATCAGTTTTTTTTCAAGTGAAATAAATTATACAGTTATTAATTCTGCTAGTTTCAAAGATAATACTTTATATATATATTTTATATATTATTAACTTGAGGTTACACCAATTATATAAAGGTAAATTTTAAATAAACTACAATGAAATTTTTACTGAAATGTGAGTTAAAGAAAATAATTTAAAATATATATATAACTCAATTAGAGATCTGTAAGAGATTTTCGAATTTGGCACAAATATTTTCCACCAATTATCCAAGAGGCTCGTGTAAATTTAATAACAAGCCTATGAAGTTTCTATTCATGTAAATAGAATTGAAAAGATTTTGTTCAACGAAAATTCTTCAACTGATTTCAAAAACAGGTACTTATATTTTATTTAATAGTTAAATTCAATAAATGTTAATAGCAAATAAATTTAACCGATTGAAAAGCTCATAATCAAAAATTCAAAAATTCTCCTCCACGTATGCTATTTTTCTTAACCTCACTGCATGTTCAATTACATTAAGTTCTCTAAACTGCAGCAAATGAGACACGGTTGACCGTTAGCTAGTGTGACTTCACAGAAATATTTATCTTGTTCTTCCCAATGCTCATACAGAGAACATTGGGTGAATAAGAAATAAAACACGAATAACAAATATCCAGCATTAACAATAACCATAAAGGGAAGGTTCCCTGGTGGCATTACTTGGATGGAATTATAGTGTTATTTACAAGCGAGAAGAATAATTTATATCAAAACATGTATATCAGTTATCCCTTTAACATTAAAAATCCTAAACTCCCAGTAATTATGGTTAAAGAAAAAATCTAACCAATCAATCTTTCTAAAACATTTTAAATTTTCCAAAAATCTTATATCTACTCTAAAAAGAGATCTAATTAAATTAGTTTTAAAATCTGAAATATACATATGTATATTTTTGTCGACATAAACTTAATAGAAAAAAATCAAATTGTAAATTACTACTATACATAAAGGAGTTTAATCAAAGAAATTTTAAAAACAAAAATTTATATTCTCACCAAATTTATAACAAGAAAAAACCCCTTTTATTAAATTTAAAATAATTAGTTAGAAGGACATTTTTTTTAATATACATAAAACTATAATTATTAAATATATCACAGTTTATTTATTGCACAGATTCTTTTCTAACCATAATTAGCTATTTCCTAAAAAGTAATATTTTTAAATAAGTTGTATAAGTATCTTTTTGGTATGTATAAGTAATGAATTATTTACTTAGTAAGTAGTTATTAACAGTTAATTATAAATTCCCTAAAATAGGTTTATGCAAGTAACTATAATTTTTCGAGTCACTGTAACAAAGTAATAAGCACAAGCCCACCTACATACTCATATGCAGATTTTCGAAGAGGCCTCTACGTTATCAAACTTTACATTTAATAAAGGTTGTTCGAGATCAGTTGGTGAGTGAACATACATTTCTATATCTAAATATTCATTTGTTTTACTTGTATATTCTTATTATTTCTTTTCTATGAATAAGAACAATAACCAAAGCAAATGAAATGATACACGTTTGAACATTTATTTTTTGGTTTTTGTTTTTATTTCTATTTCTTTATGTATCTTTATAAAGTTAGATCTTCGTTTATTTCAATTTGCCTAAATAGATAATTAATAGGGAAAGTATATCTACAAGCAAAACTATATTTTTCTATTGGAATATTTTACATATTAAGGAAAATCATCATATTAGAATTCGTATTATGATTTCTTGGTAAATTAAAAATAAAACAATTAATGTTGAAGCCAATAAAACTATATATATTAAAATTTGAAATGTAAATAAATACTGAATTAAAATGGAGCTATAAATAATTTTTAATTTCTTATGGATGTGCTAGGGTTTAGGAATATTCAGGTTTTGGTTTTAGCCAACTTTGTCGGCGCTAAAACATAAGATAGGGAGGGTAAAGAGGCAATGGCCCCAACAACATCGTGGGTATCCTTTATTGAAGTTTCATTTTGTTAGCATCTTGACAATTATTTTGATTTTAAAAAAGTCCTTCCAAAACCGAGGCAACGGAGTCTATAAAAATATTATGAGTTCGTACAAATAGGTATGTGAATTTAGGATATGTGAATGACAAGACCCCACCCCAAAAGACTGAAAGCTAGTAGTACAAAGGCGTCGATTTTCGCATTCCCAAGATTTGGATTTTAAATGGATTTTAAAAATGACCACTTACCCACAGCACCCTGTCTTTTGACTTGATACATCTTCATTTAATTTTGCATGAAAGTGGTATTTGTACATTACAGTACGTTAATGTAATTTTTGGAAATAAAATTAATGCAGATGGGTGAAAGGCAGTCAGAAAAATAAAATAATTCAGAATAGACTATGCTGTTCTGTATTCGTCATTTGTCTTTTTTTATTAGACCCATTGAAAAACTTTAAACAATTTATTTTTTATTTATATCACATGTATTTTGTATAAATAAAAAATTGCATACATAGATGCAGATATACAAAGATATGAATAATATTAAGTATCTAACATGTTTAAAGAATCTGTTTTAATTTTTTTTAAGATATTTTTATAGGTATGAGTAATACTACCTCCATAAAAAGACGGTCACAGTAATATATTTCACCAAAACTAGAGAAAGGTCAAATTTATATAAATAAAGCAACAAATGGTGCGAACAAAAAGACCTTCTAGTTATCTTGATATAAAATTTGAACCTTCTCTATAGTTTCAGAGTTATTTACAAGTACTTATAAATATATTTTAATATTTAATTCAACGATTCTCAAATGTGGGTCCGCAACTCACAAGAAGTCTGTAGAGACAATCGTGGGGGTTCACCAAGAGTTAAAAATAAATATTATTGAACATTAGATTTTTAATATAAATATAATTTCAAATATTAATATTATTTATATTTTTATATTTTAATATTCTCTCATAGATTATTATATATATGTAACTTGGTGTACTATGTACACTCATACACGAAGAGGAAAAACATAGTTACAGCATGAGCACTAAAACAATATTATATTCTCATTGTTAATTTTCTTTCAGCATAAGTATTATACTTATTTGTATAATACCTATCCTGAATTTTTATATCATTGACTGCAAAAATTATATGTAATTCAATATTTTTACCAGAAAGAAAATTTTGTTAATATGAAAATTCTACAACCATTAAAGATTTGCAATCTTTTTCCATATTCTTAAACCATATTCTGTTTTCTATATTAATATTATTATTTCTATAACAATAAAATGTTACAGATAAGTATAATACTTATCCTTTTCACAAACCTAGTGGAAAATGTTCAATACTTGTTTGTTTTTAACTACGTATGTGCTTTTTTTAATTTGTTTTCTAACTTCAATCCAATTCACATTTAGTTCATATATGAATAAATATAAAAGGACAAGGTTTGGTTATACTCGGTGTGATTCAAGCAATATAAGATGAAATACATTATTTCAACCACATATGGTGATTAAAAAATAAGTAATAATAATATATATATATATATATATATATATATATATATATATATAATAAAATAAAATTTTTTATTGACATATATATATATATATATATATATATATATATATATATATATATATATATATATATATATATATATATATATATATATATATATATATATTTATATATATATATATATATAAATTTTTATTAATATATGATAAGATGGAATAATAATATGACAAAATGAAATAATAATAATATGATAAGATTGGATACCTGTATAATAACATGAGGTAATAATATGATAAAATATTATCAAAATATTACAATTTGCTATAATTTTTACATATAATTTGTTCAATTGTTCAATTATAATCATGACATGAAAAAACATACCATAAAATTGGATTCAATATGACAAAGTGGAATCATCAAAAATTATTGCTCATAATCATTTCTATTTTTCGATGTAATCATATGTCATAACATGTTGCTCTTAGATTATAGTCACTGCAACTATATTTTTTTTTCTCTGCGTGTAGATCCATTTTTTTATATAGTAAATATTTTTCTTTTCCCTTTTAACCGATGTATATGTAAATTGCCATAATTTTATCACTTATATTATTGGGCATATATTGATAACTGCGCAATAATTTTAAACTAATTACTTCTTTTTCATGATCTTAAAATGATTTTCTAAATTAAAGTGTTTGCGTTTAGTCAGAAATTATAATGAATTATATAGCTCTTATCTTAATAATTCGGAATCTAAAAAAAGATACAATGCGAATGCCAACATCTTATTTAAAGGTAAGAATTATTTTTGAAAATATGGACCCAGTATAAATTCAAATGTTGATAAATATGGTACCTTGAATTTAGAAAAAAGGATGGGTAGTGTAACGTCCGTGATTTTCAATTCACACGTGGTCCAAAGGGCTCCTGATTTCACCAAATATTCAGTTTTAAAATAGAGGACTGCGAAGAGAAGAGAATTTTATTACAACACACGTAATTTTCACATCAGCAAAATGCTGCCACATGATCAAGGAGAAAATTCACTAAACCTATCCCTAATAAGTAAATTATATTATTTACAAGAAGTAATTCTAAATTCTCAGAAAACTATAACCTTATGATACATATTTTAAAAATTACATTTCTGAAAACTCTATATCTAACATATTCTAAAGGATAAAAGGAAAGCTGATAATATAGCTAAAAAAAGTCTGCTTAAAATTATCGAATTTATCTAAAAATATTTAATTTCTATATAATCTATTCTTAAGATAACTATAATTTATAAATATTAAAAAAAAATAAATAACTTGTTTCTAGAATTGTCAAATTATACTCTAAACTTTCTTATATAATTTCAATAATCTAATCTGGTTATTATAAATTATCAACAATATAAAATTCTTAACAAAATGTAAAATTTCTAAAATTTACATGCAGAGAAAAAACATGGTTACAGAATTATTATTACAAATGAAAGTTATAAGTTATGTTAATCTCTTGAATTTTACTAACTTTAATATTTTTTTTAATAAGTATGATTCATGAGAACAATATTTTTGTTTAAATTTTATCATTTGATGTTTGCACTTAATAAAAATTTAAATACGGATAACTTCAAAAATTATATGTTTTTAAATATTTTTACCAGAAACAAAATTTTATTAATATCAAAAATATCATTATTTCTACAACTATTTCACCGTGCTCTTAAACCATATTTAGTTTTTAAACCATTTTAATATTATTATTTCCCTAATAATAAAATTTATCAAATAAATATAATCTTATTCTTTTCGCAAAATTTTTAATGTTTACTTTCCAACTTTATTGGAATTATTATTTAGTTTATATACGAATAAATATAAATAGATAAGGTTTGGTTTTACTCGGTGAGATTCAAGCAATATGGGATATTGTTTAACTACCATTAAAATTATTATTTAAAAAAAGATATTTGGCTTTTGAACCACATATGTTGTATCACCATATGAATATAATTAATGAATAAATAATACGTATTTTTTTTTTTTTTTTGCTAATGAACACTTTTTTCTATTATTTTTTTCTCTATTATTTATAAAAATATTTTTTTTAAACGTTTTGTTTTAATATATGCTAAGACGGAATAATAATATGACAATGTGGTATAATAATACAATAAGTTAGAAAACTAAAATCATAACATGAAAAAACATACCACGAAATCGGACATGATATAGCAAAATGAAGTCATAATAATTATTATTTATAATAATTTCTATTTTTCGACGTCATCATATATTTCAAAAATAATATATTGCTCTTAGATTATGGTCATTATAACTATATTTTTTCTCTACGTGTAACAACGTATTTATATTATTAAAACATATAATACTTATATTTAAATCAAATTCTGCTAACTACGTTATCTATATAAACATACATTATCTAAAACATATATAAAAATAATTACCTAAAATAAAAACTAAAATTTAAGATTGCACTATGTAGAGTATTCTTATATTAATGCAAATTTTAGTTGTTGAATTCAAATTTAATGAAAAATACTCTAATTCTAATTCTGCCAAAATACGCTAGTTGTAAACTTTTATAAATATTCCTTTGTCGTTCCAACTTTGAATTATTAAAATCTTTTTAGATATTTAAACATTTTTAATTTAATTTCAACTAGAATATAAATTAATATATATACATTAGGGCTTTTTCACACTTTTTGCGAATATCAAAAACGGCATAGTATAGTCGTGTAGAACATTAAAAGTTATTAATAAAAAATATTTCAATTTTTTCGGATCGTTAAAAAAGTTCACACAGGGATCGGGTTGAAGTTTGAAAGCAACCATATTTATATCCAATTTGCCAATTTAAATCTGGCAAATGGTGCGATATTTGGTTTTCCGAAACGTGCTTCAAAGAAGAAAATTACAAAGGCTTAGAACAATCATTGACCCAATTTCAAAAAGCACCGGGGCGTGTTTTGAAAGACACTGGATAAAAGAACCTTCAGCAATTCCTTTGCAGCAAAGTTGTAATATATCTACAGAGAGAGCAATAAAAGTTGTACAAGATATTTATCCACTATGTAAATCATCGCGAACATTAAACTTAAAGTTTATTTCATCCATTAGTATAAAAACTTAAAACCACTATGTAAACATAGAATAAATTAATGCATGAATATTGTATAAATGCAACAAAAAAAAAAAAAAATAAATAATAAAAAATTTTTCTGAAAAAAATTCCTTGGAAGGTTTTAGAAATTTACTTTTCCTGCGTGAGGTTTTTTATCGCAAAACAACGGGAGACGGGTGTTTTCATTACTAAAACATTCTTGGCCACCCCGTGGTACTATGCCAAAAATTTGGTTATAGCCCTAATATACATATATTAAATTTCTTTTAACTTTTCTATTATATTTATTAATAAGTAAAATTTAAAATGTTAAAAATTAAAATAAGGAATTATTGATATTTATTATTCCAATTTCTTACATTATTATTTCATAAAATTTAATTACTTAATTACTGCATTTATATTTACATAAGTTTCTAAATATTATATTTTTATATTATTTCTATGTTTTATTTATATATTATTTTTTTTTTTTACTAACATTATCTTTTGAGAGTACAAACATCTAAAATAATATATTCTAGCATTATAAAAATAAAAAGTTTATATCGTTTGAGATATACAGCACCATCACCATTTATTACAAATTGCTGGGTCCATCAATGAAATATCATTAATGGAACATCAAACATTTTAAATTTATGAGTGATTATGAATTATTAATATTTACTATTTTCTTATTTCTTTTTTTCAAATTTATTGTTTGGGTGGGAAATATTGTATTCTACATGACATGTCATCTTGTCATGGTTTAATTTGTAATGATGTTTAGTTTAATTAATTCTTTTGAAATATTTAAATTTTAATAGACTGATATGCAGGCAGTGTATATTATATGAAGTGTTGCCAGTTTAGCCTTTTTAAGGCTAAATCTAGCCTTTTTATTTTGCTTTTAGCCTTAAAATTTTCGCTTTAGCTTCCAGCTTTTTTGCTAGTCGTTTTTGATTCTCAGAATTGCCTCAAAAAGGCTAAAATATTATTATTTCAACAACGAAAAAGATAATTTCTTATTATCTACTATAAATTTTATTTTTACAGAATCATTTATTTAAACATTTTTGTGTATTTATTTGCACAAAAAATATATATATATTTTTTTTTTATTTAGCAAAAATTTTCGCCTGCGGCACTTTACTATTCAAATCAAGAACAACTAATATACTAAAATACTAATAACTAACTTAATGGGATACTAAATCGATTACAATAATTATTTTTTTATTTGCTTCATTAACCAAAGAATTTATTTATAAACAAAATTTAACAAATTTTTATAAAAGTGAAAAATCACCCAAAAACTTAAAAATGCTTGATCAAAAAGGAATTCCAGTTTAGAAATATCGAAATATCCCTTCAAAACATTAGGTGATTTTTCACATGTGATATAACCCAAGTTTTTATGGGAATTTTGTTGGGCAATTTTTCATTTGGGTAATTTTACTGACAGCTGTTCTATATTTTATTTATAAATTTATTACAATATCTTAAAAAAATCTTTAAAGAATTTAGAATGAAAAAAAGTAAGTATTTAAATTAGAGAAAAATTTTATCTTTTCCTGGTCTTACTTTTTGGGACATTTAGATTTTTTGATCTTTTTTAAATTTTAATTTAGCTTCTTTTTCTCTCGGCTCCAGGCAAAACTGGTTATATGATTACGCGCTAATTAAACAGGTCAAGAACCAAAATTATGAGCTAGCCAGAAAATCTTATCCTACCCTGTACCAATTTAAATTTTCGGTAAAAGAAAGCAATTTACAAATTTTTAACAATTTTTGTTATTTATCACCGACTCGTAACAGTATAACTAATAAAATTTAAAGAAATAAAAACAAAATGACACACTTTTTTCATTGTAATTAATTAGTTAGGTGAGGCGAATATTTTATTTTATACTCGTACTTATAATTTTGGTTTTTCGAACCGAATTGAATTTTAATTCAATATTTTCAACCATTTTTTTTACTGTTCCAGAACAAATTATTCAATTTGTACAATAAAATTATTACATAGTGCGTGGAACCGACAAAATTTGATTGAAGAAAAATTCGGTTATCACAACGAATCTGTTTTCTCTGTGTATCAACTAAAATTAAATATAAAATTGTTGGAAATGTTTGAAATTTTAATTAAAACCAAATACTAAAGTAATATTTTTTTAAAGATTTGTTACGGTCAGTATTACCTACGAAATATAAGTATATTCTTTGTTACATTCATTCAACAGAACATTTCATTTTAACTACTATTCTTTCTTTTCTCCTTTCTTTTTTAAAATAATAAGATCTATATACTTATCGTCTTCAAAAAAATTTAATGAATTTGGTTTATTAAAATTTTTTCATTTTTAATGAAATCGAAACTTCCAAATTAATCAGCAAACTTATCTCTTTGATGACCATAGGGGCAAATGTGCTCAAGATTATCGTTTATACCTGCCATGACGGACTTACCTTACGGTAGTCTTAGCATCTGGTAAAACATATTGCGCCCACTAACGTCCCCATATACTGTTACACATACGTGTAGTAATCTAATAACTCGCTTTCTGGCCAAGATTATTTCGCCTTGCTTAGGGGTGGTAACTACCCTCTCCTGATCACTCTTGTGACCGTTTTATTGCATAGAAGTCAACTCATGATACCAGAGCCACCACGTAACCCCCTATCAAGGGCCTCACCAATAACTAACCCAGAAGCAATGACGTATGAAGTGTCGCCATTGGTCTTGGGGGAGCTGGTTCCAATGGCACCTACTTTAAAATTCCAGCTTCACAACCTCCAAAATTCCAAGGTACTGGTGCACCCTATCTGTGTCCTGTCTAACTTAACACTGCTGTACGACAAAGTAGGGCAATCTTAGAGCGTAGAGAAACAGTAAGTAATCTACCGCATATGAGTTATACATCAAGGAATTGATTTTTATGAGAAGACAAACCGCCGTGGCAGGACCATAAGAATACTAGTTTTCAAAGAAAAAATTTTAGAATATAGAAATATCTAATATGATTAACTCAGTATTATTGAAAGTAAATTAATTTTTATTGCCAATATAATAACAATATGAGTTATTAGTGAAAGTGTAATTTCATTGACATGTATTTCACTTTTAACATTCTAAAATGATTATTATTATTATTCTTAAGCTTATTAGTCAACTGTTTTTCTATATAATTAATAAAGCATTACATTTTTTATAATATTTTAAAATCATATTAAATAACTTAGCTGATTATCTTCTCTTATATATTTTTAAACAAACAACAAAATTGTCAAAGTATTTTCTTGTTATTTATTTAAGTCATTTGACCTTTAACTTCAAACGAATTACAAGAAGAGGAATGTTACAAGTTAATTTTATTCCATGTGTTTATATACGCTTTGTTCAATTTCCTTTCATGGTATTAGATATAAATGTATAAAAAGATTAGTTTTATACTTTGTAATGTCTCATATAGTACTATACACATTATATATTGAATTTATTTAAGAAGCATATGTAGGTTATAAATAAAAATACACACTCACGCGTACATATATAATCATCAAGTCTTCCATAATCTTTTTAAAGTACAGGAGAAAAAAACTAATACTTTATAAAGACTTTTGTAAATGTATAAGTATAAAAAGAAGATTGTCAAATGAAGCAGCTAAAACGAATTGTAAATACACTATATATATAGTTTGTAAATTGTGTGATTCATGATATCATAGACTTTGGGTTCTTTTCTAAACAATATGCTAGAAAAGGTCCCCTGTCGACGGATCACAATTTTCAGTTCACAAGTGCTTAGGAATTTATTCAATTCATAATCATAATCTTATTTTTTTTATTATTTTTTTATTTTTTTTTTAGCAAAATAAAATATAAAGTTTTAGAAGCTTATTTTACTTTGCCCAAACTTTATATGCCAACGATTCTTCTATAAAAAATTTGGAAAAAAAAACTTAAAATTGTCTATTACTATCTTATACTTTGAACAAGGACACATGTATATATGTCACTACATACAATCTTACGACCAAATATAAATCAAATATTTTAACATCATATACAAACTTATATACACATGTGTGAGTTTATATTAGAGAAAAACAAATATGCAACTATATTTGTATTCCATAATATGAAGTTGAAGAAAATCTTGGGTAATTTATAACAACTTATCGATGTCATCAATCACTTGTATCTGTATACATGTGTGCATGTACGTATTTATGCAACACAAACATACGTTTATACGATTATAGGAAAAAAAGACACTTTTCTTCTTTTAATATTCTGTATTTTTTTTTTTTTTTTTTGTGTTCGATAGAGAGGAAAAGTCTTGGAAAAGAAATATGTTTAGAATGTAGGGTTCTTAATGGTTTGTTGTATGGGCAGGTTATGGTGTAGCAAGTTTTAGCAATGTGAAAATTATTGCCATTAGTAATGAAACCAAAATGAATTGTCAAAGTTAAGACAATTGTGTAGAGTAATAGATTATACTTTATGGTCATGGGAAAATGTATATAAGTGTGTATATTGTTGAGTTATTGACTGAAGAATATCAATTGTAGTAATTTTTTTGATAATGTGTTCTTCAGGATCTTCACAATATATTAAAAATATTAGTTAGGTATACAGTTATGATACCGCGAAAACATGACTAAACCATTGAAATTTACAAAGGGAAATGACAGAGTATGATACCAAATTTGATCCAAATAAAAACTGATGTTCAGTTTTTTATCCATTTTGAATTAATTTGTGATTTAAAATATTTGTAAAATATTTTTAAGTATTGAAGAGACACTAAACCCTGATTTGTATTTAAAAATTTCTACCCAAAATATTTATTTTTTTCCTTTCTTCCTATTTTTGTTACAACTTAGTAAATACTACCGCGACTAATATAATATTTTAGACGCATATTACTTAGACTTATATCAGTTAGGCTGTGAAAGAGTTATTAAAATATATTTATCGGTTTCTGAGTTATTAAATTTTAAAAATTACAAAAAAGTAATTCAGGCCACCCTTTAGATACAATATTAAGGGGTTAAATTTTCTAAAATATATTTTCTTAAGTTTTTTACTGCAACATTAAATAAAAAATAGTATTATATTACAAGGAATTGTAGCTTTTATTTGACATCTACTCTGGGGCGATATAATCAAAAAATTCAGTTTAAATAAATAAAAGCAAAAAAAATGCTTTTTGTCTCGCAACCACTATTTTTTAACACAAAAAATAATCCGGATTAATAATTTCAATTTTCATTGGGAGATAATTCAATATGTTTGAACATATGTATATACCGATCATTAAAACTACATTTTTGAAAAAGAAAAAATCTTATGGAAAATTTACGAATACAGAAAACAATCGTTTGTTTTTTCCTATTCTAAATTAAAATATATATTACTTCAAGGATGTGTTTTGTGTTTTGTCCTTTATTTATTAAAAATTTAAAAAAATATTAAGTCGAAACATTCGATTGTCATATTTGGTCCAAATTAGTTAGAAATAAATGTAATTGTTATCCGAAATTACACAAAAAAGTTAAATAATTTCTATTTTATACTTTTGTTCGATATTGCTCAAATAATGATGAAATTTGTACCTTTTTAAAAACACTTCTCCAATGAAATTCCAAACATATTTTAACTGGCTTTAAGAGTGTACGATATTTATATGCAGGAGAATTTACTATGATCTAGAACATAATATATTAGCACAAGGTAGAATAAATAGAGAGTCATCAATTTTAATTCTTGTTGAGTAAAAAACTGAAAAACCAAAAATAAAAATCGAAAATGAAAAAACACAAAATATTTGGTTACATTTATGATTTTAATTGTTTCTTAAAATGCAGAACTCTATCTTAGGAACGCTGTATGAACATTTAATACGTACATTTACACACAATATGTTTGGTGATATTTGTTTTTTCCAATAAAATTTAGTTAACATATTTTGTTTAAATATATATATATATATATATATATATATATATATATGTATATATGTTTCACTAATGCATTACCAGCATCATGATCTAGAAGAATTTATTTGATTTTGTTTCTTTTAGATTCTTCTGGTTGAACATATGAGAATTTGGAAAAGATAATAAATATCTTTTTTGTTCTTTGGAGAAAAATAATCCTTTAAGCAAAGGTTGTGTGGATATAATTTGGGTTTTGAGCATCAACATTTTGAAAAATTATATTAGAACGTATCCTTAGTGCACAAAACAACACAAAACAATTGTTCAAATAATAAACTATTTTATCTTTCCCGCACCAACTATCGTTTTCAAAATTTTTTTAAAACAAAAATTTTTCAAATTTCATTTGACAAAAAAAAGAAAGGAAAAAAAATTAAAAAAAAAAGTTTCACAAAATTATAAAACTAAAGTGAAAATATACAATTGGTATATTGGTAGTATAATATAACTTAGACCTCACAGTCTGCGCTTTTATTAAATCCCAAGCCGACACATTACTTACACACTCACCTGCCTGTTGCTCAGACTTATCTGACTCTGTGGCCTTAGTTGTAGAAAAATTTGAGTTCAGTTGGAACCTAACTGTCGATAGACGATGCTTTAGAAACAAGTTATCTAATTTATCTAGCAGCTATAGTTAAAGCATATTTCATTGCCTGGAATACTGGACAAAAATATTCATGGTCCGGTTCTTATATTAATTAGCAAACTGTCAAGATTTCAGATATTTTAGATTGTGAAACTTTCACTTATATTGTTTCACTAATTCAGTTATAACGATAGAAATTTATTGAAGAGTTATTAAAATCGGCTCTAAAAACAAAAGCATTCGATTTTAGTTATGAAAGTGGCACTTTTTAACTGGATAACACAAATTGTTGGAGATATAAATATATATATATATATATATATATATATATATATATATATATATATATATATTGTCAACCTAAAGTGTACACACTCTGCAGTATTACCATGCATAATATTTAAAAAGTCACTAAAAAAGGAGATTTTTCGAAGAAAAGGGGCCAACTGCTTCAGTGCATAAAAAACATCAAATGCCGAATCTCTTTTGACTGAAGTGGGAAAATTAAAAAATGGATTTGATAAATACTTATATCGTAATTTATATTTCTATTTTGGTTCATAGCAGTGCCTCGGCGGAACGTCTTTATTTTCTAAATTATAATATCATTAATGAAAAATATATTATCCAACAGACTTAAGGTCAACACTTGCGAATCAATGATTTCAGTCCTAAATTTATTACGCTGGAATTTGTAAGACTGGAGTGAAGACTTCATAAAAATCTTTATTTTTGCAATAACAGAAATTATTATAAGTAAATTATTTTGTGTATTATTAAAATTGAGTTTAGTATTTTTCTTAAAATAAAATATCTTTGTTTTTGTTTCTTCAAATAAACAAATTTTAATGATTTTTGTTAGGCATTGAAGTAGTTGACCCCTTTTCTTCGAAAAATCTCCTTTTTTAGTGAGTATTTAAAAATTGTGAACGGTAACTCTGCAGAGGGTACACACATAAACGCTAAGCATTATGTTGACAATATATATATATATATATATATATATATATATATATATATATATATATATTTGTAAAAGGTTTTGCCTTTAATAAAGTGTTTCATAATAAATTGGTTCTCATAAATCTTTTTACTTTAGTTTTATTTTAAGTACTTTGAAGAAAAAATATATAAAAAAATGCTGGAAATAATTCGGAATCTTCTTTAGAAAAAATGAAAAAAAGTCAAATTTGAGGCAAAAATAGTTAACTCATCAATGACAAATCGTTGCACCTGGCAACAGTGCCAGGTATTTTTTATTTGAGTATTTTTCTGTTTTTTCCCTTGTTTAAATGCTTTTAGTTCGTTAAACTACTAACTTGTTAGAATTTTATGCTGTCCATTGGGAAGCAGGAAAAGAATTGTGCTCTCAAATGTATTTGCATTCCAGTCTTTTTACATTATTCAATTTGTAAAATATTCCCACAGATCCCTAAGAAGAAGTATTAAGTGTCTTGTATAATAACATTCTGGTATGACAAAAATAACTTTTTTCCCGATTTAGGAAATACGACATTTTTTTTTTTTTTTTTGAAAGTAGCCATGGAAAAGGATAAAATTTTAACTTTTTGCAATAGCGGCTCGTATAAGTAACATTTTCATAGCATTGGTACTTTTGAAATCCATTTCTTTGAACCTTGTCCGGACAGTTAGGGTAGTACTAATTAAAATTAATTCTTACTTTATCTCTACGTTAATAAGTTTCTTTTAACAAGAATTGCAATATCGTCACGATTTTGCTTCATTGTCTTAAGATTTCTGCCCATTAAATTTCTTATAATTTTCATTAAAATTTGTTATTTTGCATAATTAAATGCAAAATAACAAAAGTATCACATTTGGATACTTTGCATTTTAAAGACAAATATCTAAATTTCACTTCATTATCCAAATTTGAAATCAAGAAATCTTTCTTTATTGTTGTCGAAGACTTTATAATAATATGGGCGGATCTATCCATATTTTTTAAATGTAATATTAATTTCAATTGACCTTAATGAATACAATATAAAAATTGAACATTTTCTAAGTATCTAGCTTCAATTTTGCGACAATAAATTGGAAAATTGGTAGCCAATTTAAAGAATTTAGTAAAGTGTCACTTTATTTTGTCTTCAAAATCCACGACAAATATAACACTTTTACACCAAACACGAAATGCAAATAACTCTAAAACTTTCTTTTTTTATTACATTAAACAACAATTACTTTGAATTAAATAGCAAGGAATCCGTAATTTATTTTTTCCGACACTGTATGCATTTTTTTCATGTATCACAAGAACATTAAACAAATTCAAGTAGAATTGATTTGTGTAAAATAAACTAAATTGCAAGAACTTGAGTCATAAGACAAAGAACATTCATATAATATAATATAAATCACTATATGGCAAGAAATATTGCTAATACACTTACATCGCTTCATATGGTTTTGAGTTTCAAGAAGACATGAGTTTTCATTTAATGGTAGATAAAACAAAGAAGAAACATAAAATACGATTATAATACATTAAAACTTGTATTGATATTTTCTGGTGTCATTTATAAAGATTATATATCTAACATGTATATGTATATTAGACTGCATTACAATTTATCGACTTTTAAATTTCGTCCCTAACTCCCGCTAAAATCGTGGTTTTAAAAATATATCGTGTGAAATATTAGTGAAATTGGATATCGTTAAACTGTGCCTCATCAGACCCGAAATTTATAGGGTGCGTATATATGAGGAAAATATGGCCTTTTTACAGTTATTAGACAAATTTAGCTATTAAATGCTTTCTTCTTTTTTCGTAACTAAATGTTAAAAATTGTAATCTATGTACATTTATCTAATAAACAAGATAAAAAAAAAATCGGTTAGAAAATTTTAAAGCAACTACGAACTTTCTAGACCATTAACATGTTTTAGACTACTTGTGTATGTAGCATACAAACAAATTTTTAATTTTTTCTGAAATTTTTAAATAAAATGCTATTTGTTAATTAAATTTGAACCGTAATTGTTGTTTATGCTTCTGCAGGATAATTCAAACCCCTTTCGATGCAGAGTTAACAAAGATGATTTTGTTTAATGCTGTTTCAAAACTCCAATTTCATTCAAACTTTTTAAAATTTTGTTAAACAATTTTAAGAAAAGTTCAAATAAAGCTATATGGGTTCATATATAACACATTTATAAATAAAACTAAAAGAGAATAACGTATAATTAAGGCGACGATTGAATTTTGCGCATTTTTTGCAGTTTTTTAGTTATAAAATCAATTTTTTTGAAATTATTACGCAATAAGATACATACTGTCCCAAAATATATATTCTGAAGTTTCTATTAATTTCTATCGGGATTTCGATAAAATTTTATGGAAATATAACGGAAAGGCATTCCTTGATATAACAATAAAAAAAGCTAAATTTAACCTTGAGCTGAGCTTGGGGTCAGAATCCTTTTAATCGCAACTATTCTTAAATATTTTTAAGTTTTAGTAAATTTTATTTATTAATATCATGGACAACTAAAATGATAATTACCTCATTATAGTAAGTAAAGTCATGCTGAACTATCAGAATTTATCACAGAAATCATTGCATCCATATCTAGATTAAAAAATATAAATATATTTATCGTGATGATTTCCTTAAAAACTTTTTAAATATTTGAAATAAGGTATTGACCTAATTTTTTTCAGGCTTAATATAAATATTTAAAAATTTAAAAAAGGAGTGTTGAAACAGCTTTATAAAAGTCAACATATTTATTTTTATTATTTTTCAATAATTATGGTTCAAGTTTAATTAAAAGTAGCATTTTATTTAAAGATTTCTCAAAAAATCAAAAATTTTTTTATATACTCCATGGTCAAAAACACATTAATGGTCTTGGGAATTCGTAATAATTTCAACATTTTTCTTCTTATATTTTGGTTGATAGATAATTACGTGTAGATTTGAATTCTTTAATGTTTATTTACAAAACAAAGTACTTAATAGCTAATTTTTTTCTAAAAATTGTGGAAATGCTATATAAATATGTAAATGCACTCTACAAAATTCAGGTCCGATGCGGCACGGGTTACCGATATTGTACTTCGTTAATATTTCACACAATATATTTTTACTACACAATGAACGATTTTAAGGGGAGTTACGGTTAAAATTCAAAAGTCGGTAAATTTTGGATGCAGTCTAATATACATCCATCTAAGTATGCATGACCATCTAATGGCTTTTAGGAAAAATTAATGATAATAAATTCATTGCTTAAAATTAAAGAAGTTTTTTTTTGTTCCTTTTCTTTTTTTTTAAATAAATAAGTGCATAATTTTGTTGTCGTCTAGAAGCGAAATAGAGTAAAAGTAAATTATATTTAAAATTTATTTTTGAAATGTTCCTAATTTTAATGTTTGATGATAAAAGGTTATTTTTAATAAATCTTAAAATGCGAAATCAGTAAATGTATACATGTTGCATATAAATATCAGCTATCATTTTCGATTAGGCCATCTGATAATATTCTTACGTAAATTAATCTTTTTATTTAAATTATTATAGCTGAATATGGGAAATTATGACAGCAAATATTAATTAATTTCAGCATAAATTTAGAATGTTTGTTGTACGCCTAAAGATTTTATGGTTAAATTGAATTAATTTGATTTGTTGTATAATCTTATTACTTAACTACATTGCCTAGGTTTCACACAATATGAACAATGTATTGCTATTTAGGTTTATATATTTATTTACCTGTGCATATCTTATGCATAAATATTATAAATGTATTCAAAATTAGAATTTGGGAAACAGTTATTCCTGGAAAGTTTTGTATACAGAAATAGGATAAACAAATATTTTGGTAATAAAAGTTATTAAAATGTAATAACTTTTAACTTTCTTAGAAGAGATAAGTAGTTCAATAGGGTATTCGATTTGTTCGATTTCTTCATTATTCGAATAAAATGAATGTCCGAGTTATTCCATCACGTGTTTAAAATTATTCGAATTATTCGAATAATTGAATAAATTAAAACATACTAAATTATATAGGATTTTGTAAAAATAAAATGAAATAACAATAATAACTGAAAAGTTAACAATTAATTTAAAATGTCTTTAAAAAAGCTTACTAATTCATATATTTAAAGAAGTGATAAATATGTATATAAAAAGACAAAATTTTCGTATACATGTACATATATACATTTATAAATGCAACTTATAAACTTTAATTAGTACTTAAAAAAAGTTATGTTGTTAACTTTTTGAAATTTTTAATTCAAGTTTATAATATTTTCTTTTTACGTTTAAAATAAAAATAAAAGAAAATTACTTTTAATATTAATATTTCATTAGTTATTTGTAACCTAAAATGTAATTAGTTCCTATTGTTTTCACTAATAATTACTTCTGTGATACTTTAGAATCAATGAGTTATCGAATAACTTTTAAGTAATTAGTTCTTGTTATGATATCTCAGTAATGACTTTTTAAAATGCCTACTTGTAATAATATAAGGTAAGTAGAGGCCTCTAATGTTTTCACCATGTTAAAATAATGGGTTATTCAGCTAATGCGTAAGTAATGAAGACCCATTATATTGGCTCCTTAACTCATTACATGGCAACTAAAGTAACCCAACAAACTTTGAGAATTTCGAAAAGGTTCAATAACTTTCTTTAATCGAAGAAAAAAAGTATTAGTTTTTTGAAGAAGCAACTGGCAAAATATTATAAAATTCATATTTTGGTACAAAGTTATGATTAGATTAGTACCACTGTGCTCGAAAATGAGACTTATTATTATTTTTGTTTTTTAATAAGATGGGCACGTTTTAGATAAAACTAAATCGATCATGATGAATTTAATGGCGTTAACCATTTTTAAAAGTTAACGCTTATTTTTGATATATTTCACTGTGAAAGGCTAAAACAGGGTTCACGACAACTAATTACTGTTTTTGCATAAATTTAATAATTTAGTTGTTAAATTTATACAAAATAAATAACTATGATTAAATTGAAGTATAGAATCATAAATTCGTATTTCCAAATATATTTTAAACGCAAATAACATAATTTTAAACTAACAAAAAATATTATTATAATTCCGTATGTAAGCTAACTAATACTATCAATGAAAAACAAAAATACAAATGCATTTAAAATCGGGCTGAAGTTGACTTAGTTTATACTTGTAGTATATATTTAATAAATTTAATGTTTATTATTTTTTCCTAAATTTCTATTATTTGTTCCACTTACATAATTAAGTTTAAGCCCAAATATCACGAGTACAAGTGCTAGCTTCGAGAAATGATTTCCATTATTAAATTCAGCATACTCAAATTAGCTTTACCAGTGGAGTACCCAGCTTGTTAAGATTTGTGATTAGCATAGTGTAATTATGTGTAAACGTTAAAAGATTACACAATAATTTTATTTATGTTTCAACGAAAACTAAATGATGTACAATGCCGAAGATTAGTGTTAAAAAGGTACATCTATTTAAATTCAATATGAAGGAATATTTTTTATAATTCTAATTATTAGGTTGTTCGAAAAGGCCATTTTTTAATTCTTCAAATTATTATTCGTAATAAATTGTTCAAATAAATCGAATGAACATCATACGAATGAATATCCCCGTGTTTGTTTAAAGAATCATATTTAAATTTAGTGTCATGTTTAAGAGATTCCTTACCTTAATTTAGCTATTGATTTTTAAAGTGTTTAAATTACACAGGTTAACAAAATTAAAAAAAGTATATATCGCGAATAATTCAGCAGAATTCTTATACCTTAGATTTTATATAGTTTAGAGAATGAAATTTTTTCATCACGTCACATTTTTAGTCCCTTGAAGACCAAAGAAAATATGCTTCTCTGAGGAGTTTTTAGTTTACATAATTTTCTGGGTAATAGGTAGAGCAAACTATTCATTCATATTTTACAGAAAAGATGATGCTACAAAAACGTACTGCAAGTCAAGTCTCAAACTTGCCACACTTTAAAAGTTTTCGGATCTGTAAAAATCAAGAATTTCTCAATTAACCTTCATAAAAACATGGAAAAATATGAGGTAAGGTGTGAATGTAAAGGGAAAGAGTATATTTTATATAACTAATACATGACTAGATATCAATAATGGCAAAATTCTTAAAATTGTACTGACAAATTTTAATAACATGGTCAACAAAAGAATAGAAAAACAAATCAGAATGCTATATTGGGCTGCGCCGAATCTTATATACCATTCACCCGTTTTGAAAATCGTTATATGAAAGTAATATTGGATGTAATTACAAATATATTTACCTATACTATATATCTGTAAACACTAAAAACTTTAAATAACATTTTCAAATAAAGTTGAACTAGAATCAAGATTTGATAAATCCTTACATCTCTATATATATTATAAAAATTAGATATAAATTTCATCTAAGCGTCTGAAGAGATATTCTAGAAATTTGACACATAGATAGTACCAGTGCCAGAGGTGGTTATAGACTTTATTTGATCTCGATTGGAAGTCATATTGGAAGTCTATTTCACGCCGACTTTAAAAAACATATTTTTTAATTTTTTCACATTATTAATAAAGCTACGAAATTTCAAGCACAGGTAGTGCTTGCAATATAGGATGTTATAGGTTATGATGGATCATGATCGAAATAAAAATAGGACGGATAGGTCTATGGAGAGAGGTAGCTCCCATACAAAGAAAACATCTAAAGGACTATTAAAAGTAATTTTCATATCAAATTTCGAATAGGGTGAAGTAGGGGAGTAGTACCTCCCAAATAAAGTAAATATTAGTTATCGCAAGAAATAGGTTAGCGAAACGCAATTGTAAAGCTAGTAAATATCAAAAATATAGTGACTTCGCTGCAGAACAATTATTTTATAAATGTAAGACAATATTAAATTAAAAAAGGGCATGGTGAAAAATATACAGGCCGGTTTGACTGACCTAAAAAATCGAAATTCAAAAAAAAAATATTTACGGCAGATTTATGAAAGAATATAACATGGGAGGTTCAAAAAAATTCTAAAAAAATTACGATTTTTCTGCAAAAGAAAAAACCAAATATGTTTTAATTTATTGCTTTTGTTGTTTTAAAGTACCCATAAAAACAACAACTATAAGGGAAGAAGGCATTATATAAATAAAGAACAGATTTTTCAATAATCCGATTGTTTATGAACCGATTTGCTTGATTCAAAAAAATTCGAAGTTCAAGAAAAATATGATTATATATGTGATCGATCTATACAAGAACCAAGTCCGTAGCCGATATCTCTGTAAGTTGTGGGTGTACTGAGTTCATTTTTTAACCGGAAAAATTCTGTTTTGGAAAAACAAAGTCCGCAGCTTATATAAAGGCTGTAGGAAAAATAAATACCAATATATATATATATATATATATATATACATATATATATATATATATATATATATATATATATATATATATATATATATATATATATATATATATATATATATATATATATATGTATATGACAGTTATTGGTGGGCTTCATTAATGACATTTCAACAGGACGGACATCAACCTGTCAACATCGTTTCTTATAAAGTTCCAGAAAATATAAACTTTTTTGCTCCTTGTTGATTATTGGGGAAATTATATCGTAAATAATTCCGCGTAATTATTTTTCCTTGTGCTAGATGCACAATAGAAAGTAATATGAAACAATTAAATTGCGTCACAAGTTAAAGTAATCATTATTTTATTTATTTTTTTCAAAGAAAGCTCTTTTTTAAATTGTTTTCTAATACTAAGAAGCATCAATAGTCTGCCAGCATAGTTGGATTCCATAAGATTTGATATAATCTCTTAATAACAGTATTTGGTGAAAGACCTCCCCTTGTATATCGCTTATTGCCCTCATATTTTCAGGTATTTTGACAATTTTAAAGACTCCTGCGAGCCAGTATGACACATGTTACAGTAACCCTTCTCTATAAAATCGAATAATTTTTTCACCTCCTATTGCCCAAAATATTGTATAACTTCAAAATTTCTTAGAGGTATATATTTATTCAATGAGTGTGACGTGATGTGAGTCTTTTGTTTCATTTTCTGCACTACATTTAATCAAAGGAGTAAAAAATACGCACAATTATACAAGATGTCATTTTATTCAATTTTTTTTTTTATTTTCTTATTTAAATTTGGATTTTTATTTTTCTCAAACTTTTGTCAGTGCGATTTTAATAATTTTACCATTTTTGGAATCTACGGTCATTTTTTAATTATATCAAATACAAATTACCCCTCTACGCCTACTTTTTACTCCGTATTTTTCCATGGTTTTATGAGGGTTAATTTCGAAATTTCGGATTTTTACAACTTTTAAAACTTCTAGGAGCTATGTGTGGCAGGCTGGAGACTTGACTTGTTCTATATTTTGTCTATAAAACGTGAATACCTACTTGTCTCTACCTATTACCTAGAAAGATATATAACCTAAAAACTCTTCTGGGAAGTATATTTTCTTTGGATTAAAAATGTGATATAATGGAGAAAAACCGAAATATTTCTTGTGATTGGAATGATCATACCTATAATATCTGCAACATAGTTTTAACGATATATGTATATATATATATAAGCACACATTTTTTTGTGTTGACCTGTGTTACTCAAATAAAAATAGGTATATAATAATAATAATAATAATAATAATAATAATAATATATACTAATATTTTTATTCGTACTTACCAATTAAAAGGAATTTCCAAATATGCATTTGAATATTAAAAGCTGTTGAGTCCATTCAAAGTGAAAATCAAATTTCATGGAATAATAATCTTCTGAGCTCTGGTTTCATTTACTACATGCCCTCAAAACCACAATAACATTTATTCAAATTGCTTCTTTTTTTTCTCTTATGAAAAATAAATCGAATCTATTGGATATTGAATTTATATTCGAATGATTTTTTTATTGTTGTTATTGTTACTGTTACAGTTTATAATGCATCACGCCACACATATACATTCACTGGTTTTAAGTTTCAAAAGAATTTCATTTAGTTTTTTTTTTACATGAAAAATTTAAGAATATAAGCTGATTCGAAAAAATTTTATCTCGTCCAAAGCTGATGACTATGATGAAGATAAATTTTATATTTTAAAATATATATATGTATTTAAATGCAACAGAAAATGGCAACAGTTTGCTTCCGTTATTTTTATTTCTTATAGAAAAAATAAACTTTTTCTCTGTCTATGGTTTTGATTTGTGTGTAAAAATTTTGTTAAATGGTCTTCAGTTTAAGTATTTGTAACTTAAAGATTTTCTTTAATTACTTTAATTTTTGCTGTTGTAATGTTACGTAAAGACAGATGTAGGTTGTTTTTGGAATTTTCTGCTTTTTTCCCTTCATTCAGATTGTTTAGCGTTTTTTGCTTTTTTTTGCTTAGTTGCTGTCCATATCTTGATTACTTCAATTAAGTGTTGAGTATTTTATTTCTTTGTAGTGTTGTTTTTTTTTTTTTTTTTTGTTCTTTTTGTCTTTAAGTTTCTTTGATTTTCTTTTTAATACTTATAGGAGTTTCTTTTAATTATGGCTTTTAGCTGCTTTTGCTGCTGCCTTGAAATATTGTTGATTGTACTTCTTTCTTTTGACCATTGATTGTTGCAATTAAGCTGCAAAGATACAATGTGAAATAAGGAATATAATAAAAATATAATTTGCTTTATATTTGTGATTTTATTGAAAATAATTTTTTAAAGAAATCTTAATAGATTTTATGTTGCGTTATTTATGAGTATGTATTTTCTTTGGTTTTTCTTTTCTTAGAATGGAATTTGTCTGTAATTTTGTTGAATGTAATGAAAGGACAGTATATGACAGTGTATAAATCTATATTCTAGTGATATCATAGTAATTTTTTATTAATAATTACAACTCCAAAAGGAAAGATATAAGTATATATATAACTATATATAACTTAAGTACTCATCCTCTTTTAGATATGAATTTAGAATATTTTTAAATATTTAATTAAGATAGCAAACTTAACACTGTAATGTTCAGTCAAGGATGATGTTTATACAAATTATGCCTTTTATATTAATTTTATTTATTTCTTTATGGTAATAAATAGTTTGTTGTTGGATTGAAATTAAAGAGATACCATTATAAGTGTGAAATTGTTAAATTAAATTGCCTCAATGCATAACACATTGAGGCTAATACATAATTCAAGATTATATATATATTTATACATATTTATATATATTTATATATATAATATATAATTTTAAAAACAAATAAAATGACAATGTCGGTCAGACCCAAACCATACGATATCATTAAGCCTTGCGCAAAATCATCAAAACTCGGGGAGGGGTCTTATATGGGGCTTGTGTCTTTAAGGTGGAGGGATCTCTCGAAGAATTTTTATGGCAGAAAATCCAATTTTGAGTTCGAATTTTGAATCCAATACCTAAAAATATCCTGAACTTTACCCTAAACTTATTTTTTTTTGTATGTCATTTGCAAACTCAGAATCATTGCAAATGTTATTTTACTGTTTTAAATTATTGGGATTTTTTTACAATACTAAATGCAGAAATTATTTATGTCTTAAAATGCAAAATCATATATTTTTAACTTCCGCTTATTAACTAGATAATGGCAAATGTTTATTTTAGAATTAATGACTTTTTAACTAAAAAGATTATCTAAATTTTAAGTTTCAAGATGTATATATTATATAAGGGATAGTTGGGAGAACATAGATTCATATGCAGATTATAGCAAGTATTTCAAAGACTAAAAATATAACAAAATATTTCTGTCCTGGCCTGCTCTGTTGAACACTATTTTTAATTTTCTAACTTAACTTAACTAACAAAAAATATATAATTTTTATTAAAATTTATACGTATATACTAATATCGAAATTATCCATTAAAATTGAAAGTTGCAGCACAAGATTTTCGTATGATTTTTCTACAGTGCATTCCGTTGACATAAATTAATTCCAAACTTGATCGCATCCATATAAAATTTACACACGTATAATTTTCCAAATATAGTTTTCATGTAGAAGTTAATTTTGGGCTGATACTTAAAAAAGTAGGTGTCGTAATTTTCACTTAAATATAAACTGTGTAAAAAACGTATTAAGGGAAAACGTTTTCATAACGATTTAAACCAAATTCCCTTGAGTTCACCTGAAAGGAAATTTATTTCTTAAATTTCAAAGAACTTTACAAATTGTAACATACAATTTGATAAGAATATTTGCAATTATAACGGTTGGACGGACAGAAGGGTGTGAAACAGTTAAGTGAATTATTTAGTGCCAAATTAAGCACCAGAAAATAGGTAAATAACATTACCTTAGTACGTTATAAGCATTGTCATAAAATTGTGCAACTCAGAATGATGCAAATCACAATTAAAAAAATTCTTAGTATATTTTACTTTTTATTTATATTTTATAAATGTGATATATAACTTTTTTAATATTTTCAAAATTCTTAACCAGCATTACCGATGAGAACTTACAAAAAATGTCCCAAAAAGGAGATTTCAAAAATAAACTCGCCAAAAAGAGGGGTTTTTTCAAAAAAATTCTCAAAATTTTTTATTTGAAAAAAAAAAAAACAAAAACTATTTTATTTTAAGAAAAATTTATTATAATAACTTTTATTATCGCTAAAAAGGATTTATTCATAAAAATAACTAACATAAAATTCTCTTTTTATTAATTTAAATTCTGTATTTCTTTATGAAGTCTTCAATCAGACTCCCCGTCCAGTAAATTTATGACTGGACATGGATTCACAAGTGTCGATCTTAAGTCTGTTAGACAATTTATTTTTCATTTACAATAATTTAGAAAAAAGATATTCCACCGAGGTACTGCTATGCAAAATAAAAATATAAATTAGGATATAAGCATTCATTAAATCTATTTTTTAATTTTTACAATCCAGCCCAAAAAGATTCGGCATTTTATGTATCTAATATATATATATATCTATATATATATATATATATATAGATATATATATATATATATATACATATATATATATATATATATATATATATATATATGGATCAAAGTAAATTTGTTGCGAATTTTTACCTTTTAAAAATTCAGATTTGACTGCACTATGTGAAGCACTTCAACCTGATATTCGAGCAGCGAGCAAGTGGTTTCAATAAGTCATGCATTGATCACATGAATATTCCACCGCTACTTAGTTACTCAGAGTTATTACGAGAAATGTAAAAATATATCTTTAAAATGAATATGCCAAACTACGATAGAATAAATTCCATGAACATCTAACAGCACTTCGATGAACTATAAAATCTGGTGGCTCTCACGAAAATTAACTAAATTAATAGGACTAAAATCGTCGTTATGAAATTTGGTTGGAAAATAGTCATTATTATTAAATTTCTGCCGAATAAACTCAAAATATATTATAGATATTAAAGTATTATGACTTCAACAGATTTTCTATATTTAGATGGGGAAAAACATGATTTTACAGTACTAAAATGTTTGTGATTATAAAGAAAGTTATCTCTCTCAACTTGGGATATAACAGAAAACAATTAGTATCAACTGCTTGGGATAATCTAATTAAATTCATAATTTAATTCGTTATATTGGTAATTGCTATGAAAAATGTATTTGTCTTAATAGTGCTTAATGATATGAAAATCGATTCGGTTTTCCCTGCCGACGTAACATTATATAAATTATCAATAATTTGTTTTGAGATTTTAGGAGAAAATAAAATAAAAATAAAATAATGTTCAACTAGAAATGCATAATTTATTTATATAATTATTTTATTTAAATTATATGTGAAACATTCAGAAGCACTAAATCAAAATTTCCTCCACGTAAATCTTATAATGAAAACACACTTTCATGAAATTGTCTCCTAATAATTAACCCCACACAGAGAATTTTATAATAATCATATCTTTTGTTCATAAACATACATTTATATTTTAATATATATATATATATATATATATATATATATATATATATATATATATATATATATATATATATATATATATATATATATTTATTTATTTATTTATTTATTTATTTATATCTATAGGGATTTTGTGGATATATCAACAGAATAATTTTTTATAAATAGTTGAGCCCATCACAAAATGCTGCTATTTCAATTGAATTATGGGATAGCTAATTCGATTTGCAAGAAATTAGGTTGCCACAACGAAACTCTGTTCTCTGTGTAGGCTCAGTATGAAAATCTCTCAATCTCGCAATAAGTAAAAAATGCAACACATTTAGTAAATGTGTAAAATCTATGCTGTTTACAGATGCGAAGCCTGGAAGACCTCAAATTGAATATATGTACACTTTCTACAAGCAGTGTTGCCAGGAGGTGAGATAAAAAAGAGGCAAAATTGAACTTTAAGAAGGGCAGAAAAGGCCAAATGCCCGAAAAAATAAGGCCAGAAAAAAGTTTAGTATTTTTTTTATTTATTTTTTATTTTTTGAATTAGAAATTTATTTCTTCCCGTTCTGATTAATTTTTGATATTCTTTTAAAGATATTGTAATAAATTTATAAATAAAACATTGTACGGCTGCCATGCAATTTCCCAGGTATGTTTCGAATGTTAAATAATCTAATGTTTTGAAGATATTTTGCGTGATTTAATTATTTTTCGATTAAGCATTTTCAAACATTTTGTTAATTTTTCGCTTTTAAAGTATTTTTTTTTTTTTTGTAATAAATAGTATTTATGTTTAATGATGTATATTAAAAAATAATTATAATAATCGCTTTAGTACTAAAGTTATTTTTTATTTGGAGAATAAAGTGAGTGAAGTATTAAATATAAATAATCACGATTTTTTTCTTCATTTTTGAAATACTAAAATTTTAGCCTTTTAGAAATTTTAAAAATAAATCTAAATGAATCTAAAATGAAAATTTGAAAAAGGCTAAACTGTCAACACTGCCTGCAAAAACTAAAAGTTTGTGTTATTTTCTTTTTAGTAGTCTGGGAAATAAATTAAGGAATTTCATTAAGATTTGTTCTGTAGCTTAGGACCCATTGATTTTTTTCAATAAGTATATTGACTTTAAAGAAATAAATCTTTTATTCTGAGCTCAAAAAGGCATGGATTTATTCATTCATTACCGTAGGTTTTCAACAAATCAGAAATATTTAGACAACAGTATTCGCTAAAAATAAATGTCACAAATAATGACTTACTTCAATTTCCGTAAAAATAATTTTTAAAATTCCATTTCATAAATTTTCCTAAGTTTAGTATTTCCTAACACAATTTGAATAAAACAATTAAACTTAACTAATTTCAATTATGTTACGTTTATGTTAAACTTTAAAAGCAACAAAAAAGAACTAATTTACTTTCTGTTTTATAATTACAATTTAAAACAAACGTAATTTTCCCTTTCACTTGTTTAAATTCCAGCAAACTAATGACTTTTCGATTTGGGTTTACACATGAATGAACTTTTCTCTTGTAGGGCAAATAATACGTATAGTTACAAAGCAAAATATAATACCAACAATATTAGCTACAAGTGTAAATAATCAGTAGCAAATAAACCGATGACACAATGACTTTAAAAATAATTACAAAAAGAAAAAAAGCCAGACAAACAAAACAAATGGAAAATTTACATTTGACATCAAAGGATTTTCTTAGATGTCTTAGCTTTTCTTCTCTTCTATTTCTATTTTATTTGACTACTATCCTTGTTTTTACAGTTTCATTAACTTTGTAAGAGATAAAAAAATCCCTTTTTCATTGAATACAAAATAATTATTTTCATTTTTGGTTATTTAAAATAGAATTTGTTAATGACCAAACAGTCAAAGGATTCTAAAATGTCTATGTATCTATATATTTCTTCTTTAGGTTAGAATTTTCAATATAAAATTTTCGTTGAAGTCAGCAATTTATTAAGTATGAAAATTTGACAAAGTCATCTTGAATTAGTAATTAATTTTTACCTTTATTTCTTTAGCTAAATCATTTAAATCGCCATTGTCATCATTAACAAATATAATTTACACTAATTTGCATAATTTTAACTGCATGATAAAATTACTTGTCATAAGACTTTTCTTCTCTGCGGCCAAATTAATTTGTTTAATATTTAGACTTAAACTGAAAAACGTGTTAAAGATTTGGTTCCTAATTTAATGATATTAGTTGGGAGAATACCTTACATTGTTTACATATTTTACATATTTAGAAATAATGCGTTAAAATTAACAAATCTTGCAAGAATATAATTATAAAAGAACTTTGGATATAAATAGCAAAATAACCACGACAAAATTTTAATTTAATTTAATAGAAGCATGCCTGACAAATTTTTATTATGTTTTATTTTTGTCAGTTCGAAAACACAGGCAACTTAAGAAATTTATAAAATAGTTATTTTTATATACTAAAAAGATTGTTTACAAATTTAAATAAAAATATTTGGAAAAACACACAAGTACCAAATAAACATAAAAAATTTCAATAATAAAAAAATTATATTTCTCGAAAAAAAAAAGAAAATAAACAAACAAAATATATTCATATTTATCTATTACTACAGCAAAATATGAGGAAAAATTATGGTCTTTTTGAAGAATTCATATTTTAAAATAAATTTAATTAAATTTACTATAGTTTAAGATACATAAATGAATTTAAATTATGTATGTTATGTATTTTATGTGCAAAATATACTTTGTTTACATTTCAAAAAAGCCTTAGTTTTTATGGTAAATGGTATATGGGCAAAAATACAAAAATTTTAAAATCAATGAAACTGAGTTAATGCTACAATAATTTCAAACATGGTTTTGCTTTTAGCAAAATAACTAATAATCAGAAAAACCACAAATATGCTCAAAAAATGTGTTTTATGCGCATTAAATATGCAGCAAAGAACGAAAAATATGCTCTAAAAACGAGCAAATATGCTTTTAAAAACAAAAAAATTTTCATTATTTGCAAATAAAAGTTTTTTTTTATTAACACAAACTTTTTTTACCGACGATTTTATATGATATACAATCGAATTTTGATCAAAACAGATTCTCGTTTCGCAATGTTGAGAAGCATGAAGTCTTCAATGCTTTTATGAAAATTAAATCTAATTCAATTGGGCCTGATGGACTCTCTCTCAGGTTTTTAAAACTATTTTTACCTCATGTCTTGCGACATTTTACACATATTTTTAATAGTGTTTTGAATTGCTCCAAATATCCACAAGCATGGAAAATATCAAGAGTTTTGCCCATTCCCAAAGTGAAAAATGTTACACTCTGCAGCGAATATCGTCCGATCTGTATTGTATCCGTATGCTATAAAGTTTTGGAAACATTAGTTAATGATCAAATGCTAGGCTATATCAACGAAAGAAAATTGTTATCCAAATACCAATCTGGTTTCCGACTCCGCCATAACACTAATACTCATATAATTGATATACTACAGGAGGTGAGAATAGGATTAAGTCAGCATAAGTTATCTGCTATGACGAATCTAGATTTCAGTAGAGCTTTTGTATCAATTTCTCACGAATTGCTGCTAAATAAACTCTACACAATTTGGATTCTCTAGCAACGCTTGCAAATTAATTCAGTCCTTTGGTATATACAGGACACAATTTGTACAAACTATTAATGAAAGTTCGTCCAGCAGGTTTACATATCGTGGGGTCCCGCAGAGCACAATGTTAGGGCCGTTATTATTTTTACTGTACATCAATGATATTTTTTCTAGTCTGAAATCCCTTAAGGGCTATATGTATGCCGATGATTTACAACTTTTATGTGTAGCTGAATCAAAGGAAGATTTTATTAGGAAAGTCAATGATGATTTACGTAATATTGATATATGGTGTAACGAAAATTATATTTCATTGAACGCTTTCAAGTCGAAAACAATATTCTTTAATAATATATCACAAAATTTATATAATATAAAGTTTAATGATACATCTTTGCAGTTAGTTTTATATTTTAAGGCTCTAGGTTTTTATATAGACTATAAATTATCTTTTAATTAACATATTAATTTTGTTATAGCAAAATTTTTCACGTCATTAAGGAGAGTTTACGCTACTCCTAGTCGACTTCCCATAGCTTATTCTGTCCGCGATTTAATACAATATTTATGCAAAGGTCTTTCGTGGTTGGTGTCATAAAGATATGGAATGCGATATTACCATATGGTAAAAGAAATTTTTTATTTTCAGTTGCTAATTTTAAGAGCTTAATTTTATTTATTATTAGTAACTATTAAACCACTTTTTTAGGGAGTTATTTTATGTCTTAGTGGAATAACGCTGAAAAATTTTGTACACACATTAATTTCCAAATTACGTAAAAACGTTTAGTTATTAATAAGTACCTACTTAATATTAAATTATATATGAATTACTATCATATTTTTAAACTGTAATCGATTGGCCTTAACTGGCTTCAAGATTATCAATAAATAAACAAATAAATAAATAACTAAAATGTATAAAACAACCTTATCGAAAAGTAGGATTTTTTAATTCATATTTTTTATTATTTTATATAAAAATTTTACTGATTTTTTGCTTACCCATCTAGTTTTAAACATTCGGAAATTACAAAAAGCTTCTTGTTCAAAATTACTTATTATGTAGCTTTCACTAAAAAATAATAATAATTATAATAATAATAATAATAATAATAATAATTTGTTTTTAAAACATTAACTGATACAAATTTAAAATCTGCACAGACAAAAATAAAAGTCGATTTTAATTGCGAAATTGCTTATATTAATTAAATTTTGGTTTTGCTGGAATCACCAAAATGATAATATTAGTTAACTAGAATAGTTGATTGATTAATGAAATTAATTCGAATTATGATTAAATATTTGTTAAAAAATAACCAAAAATATTATTAATTCAATTCTACATTTAACTAAATTCATTCTCCAATAAAAACGCATGGATATTAATATATAATTATTTCTTGAATTATTAGAAATACTTAAGTAATACTTAAATAATACAGTACATAAGTACAATTAAACAAGAATAATATAAAAAGTCCAAATTTTATTGAAGGAAATGAAACTACATCTTTAATCTCATATAAATCAGAGTTTTGCAACCTTTGGCCTCGAGTATCTCATGCAACTCACATGTGATTATCTTTGGCTTTAAAAAGGATTTATAAGATGACAAGACGTAACTATATGTGAAGTTCCGTTTCGCTCTATTAAATCTTGGTGCTATACACCTATTTAAGTAGGCTTTACAATATTTTATGCATGCAGTGTATGTATCATGTAAAAATCTATGTAACATAATGATAATAAAATGTGTATTTTTAATAATACATTTAAAGTATGTAAAATTTTTACTTATATTAATTTTCCGAAAACTTATAACAAAAGCGTTCATCTCTGCGGCACGTTCCAATAAATTATCCTATTGAGTGCCCTTGAGGCTTAGCATTAGATGCCAATAACAATATGACAGATGTCTGAATAAATCGTCAAAAATAATCAATACGAAGTGACCTTATATACATATATAAATAATCTTTCATAGAACAGCTTTGAAACAAAATGGTATCTTGAATATAATCTCTAGTACCAATGAAGAAACATCTAAAATAGCATCGGAAGATTAATAATCTTATCAAATATTTAAAATTCGTAATTATCAATTAATTATACGTTAAACACGTCACAGAAGACCGAGGAAATGATGTAAATATTTCGTTTTACTCTTTTTAACGATAAATTTAGCCTAAATATTCGAAAATGGTTGGAAATTGAATTAAAGTTATTTTGTTTTTATTTTATTATTTTTTTTATATCATTTTGAGAGCTATCGATTTTTGTTAAAAATTTTTAAACCAATTAGAAAGTTAATTACATTAATTAAAAATATTATTAAATTTCAATATAAAATTTATTAATCATTTTATTACAATATTATTTGGGATAATTGTTTCTATGTGGAACCTCAAAAATTAATATTTTTCTAAATCTTCATGATTTGTTCCTACAAGTAAAGTTCCTCAAGTTTTTTTTTAAGAAATTATGCGATATTCATTGAAATGAATTGTAGATATTAAATGTTTTTGGTATCTTATTTATTTATATATCACAAATCAAATTTTAAAAACAACCCATGAGATATACAAGAATTATCTTCAAAATATCAAAAATATTTTATGTACGATGTACAAGAAAAAACATGCAATTGCATATTTGTGATTTCCATGCTAATAACTTTTTATTTGTAACACTATAACCAATCAAATTGCAAAGTTTTATGGTCCATGGTCTCTATCTTTATTAGCTATAGTTCTTCAAAGTTGAAGAATTATAAAAATGTGATTGAAATGAATCAGAATTTTTTACTTTTTTGATTTTTCCCCTATGTATGTTTGTAGAATTTAGAAATAAAAAATGCTTTTTCGTAATCTCAAAACAGGCGACATTATAAAATCTTTTTTAAAATATATTATTCAGTGATATAAAGAGATTCTGTTCATTGTGGCGTACATGGTATATATAAGTTTGTCAACCCATTTGTAATTTCCACAGTTTTCATCGGAGAGCAACAAAGTTTCTGTTTTTTTATAAGAAGTTTATATTTTCTTATAAGAAACGATGATAGAACCATATCTGTTCGTTCGTCCGTTTGTCAGTTGAATAATTGTTTATGAAGGCATCCGATATCGTAGATGTATTATATATGTATCAAACGATCGGCAATCTCTTCGATAACTTTGCTATCAAAATTTACCAAAATGGAGGAGATACAAAAAACCATTTTTTTTAGATTTTTTAGACCTTTTGAAGCTCCTATATAAGCTGGGGACTTCGTTCTTTCACAGAAAATTTGTAAACGTTTTTCTGATTTTTTATGCTAAATAAAAGAAAAATCGGCCCAAAAAAATTCGAGATATGGGCTAAGATTATTTTTTGTTCTTCTTGAAGCCTTCATATAAGCTACGGACTTTGTGCTTTTACATATCGGTCACAAATATTTTTCTAAAATGTTTGTTTTTCGAGTTATCCAAATATGTTTATAAACAACCGGGTTACTGGTAAAAAAGGTCTAAAAATCTATTAGTAATAAATACATACAAACATTTATATAAACTAAAGTATTGCAATGACTATAAATGTTGCTGTATTTTGTATAAGCAAACAGTAATGTTATTTGTGTATACACACATTTCTTTATGTACGCTTGAACATTCTTCAATTGATAACAGAAGTATTTTAATGACTATCAGTCATTGTTTTGTTTATGCAAAGAGTGCTTGCTTGGTTTGTATATACATTAAACCGCTCCCAAAAAATCCGACTTTCGAATTCTGACAGTAGCTCCCTATGATTGTTCTTTTTTATGCAAAAAACATTAGTATGATCGGATGTTGTTAATATGTGCCACATTGGCCCTGAAGTTTGTGGGATACATTTATATGGAATAATTTTGACTTTTGCCCAGTTACTTGAACAAATTTGATATCTAGGCATAATTATCTATCAAACAAGATGAAAAACTTAAAATAGGTTAGAAAATAATAAAGTTATTAGAAATTTGCCAGACTATTAACATGTTTTGGAACATTTCTGTAGGCAACATACATACAAATTTTTAATTTTGAAATAAAATGCTATTTCAAGTTAAATTTTAGTTCTAATGACTCAAAAATAAGTTTTCAATCCTGCAGGGTAAATAATTCCCTATACAAGCTTTATTAAAAAAAAGGTTGATTTTAATATGGGTGCTTCTAATGACAAATTTAATTTTTTTGAAAATATTGTTAAACAAATTTGAAAAAAGTTGGGAAGGAACTACATTCTTTTATAGACAATATCACAGAAAAAATAGTAAAAATAAAAATATTAGGTCGATATCTCTTATAAATTCGCTGTACCTTAAATCTGAATTTTGCTTATTTCAGCAAAAAGACATTTTTTGCTGATTTTTGTATAATGGAGTAATTTTTTTTTTAAACTAGTACGCAGATTATTACAAATCATAACATAACAAATTAGTATAGATTTTTGAAGTTACATTCCGAAATTTTTAACGCATTTCAACAATCTTAACTTTAAAAACAGGACAGTCAAAAGTCAAATTTTGGATTATTTGAGATCTTAAAAGAATATATAACACAAAATTATTTATTTTTAGCTAGAGTTCAATGTAATTTTACAAAAATATAACTAAAAGACAATAGATTATATCTACATCCAAAAACATATATTGAACCCTCAACCGAACTTTTGGAAACACCCTGCTTTCTTGATTATGTGATTTATTAACTAAAACCATACCATACTCGTTTTGCCTTGGAAAGTTATTCCTACAAAACTAAATTAATTATAGAAATCATTACTTGGAAATCCAGATAAAAGCAAATAATTTTGAGTTATATTTTGGATAAAATATTCCAAAATTTGAGTTTTGACTTTCTTGCTTTAAGGGTTAACATTGTTGACATGCTATACAAATTTCGAAATATATTTTATACAGAGAATAAAATGCATATATTTGATTTTTTTTTTTCATAAATATTATGAATCGAACATGACTTTTTTCACAAACTTTTTTTCATAAGAAGTAAAATTTTGTTCATGGATATTGTTGAATTGTATATAATGAAAATTTTAGGAATTTTGCAAAAATTTTGTTAAATTTTGATTTTGTTTTATTAGATTTGATTGCAAATGGTAAATGAAAATATTAGCAATAAGTGCCTTAAAAAATGTGTTAAAAAATAATGTTTTTGCTCGCATTTTCATAAAAAGCGCTTCTGTTCTGTTCCCAAATGTATCTAAAACTCATTAAAAACTTAAAATTTTCCGAGGAAAATTTCAAATATTTTTTTACAAATTGAAAATATAAATGAAAATTTAAACAAATTTTTCAGCCTTCTGGACTTTTGATTCATTTGAAAAATATTAAAAAAAAATATTAAAAATATTAAATATTAAAATTATGATAAAATATTATGAACTGAAAGCAATGAAAGTAAATTTTTATATTTATGTACAAACTATTTTCTGTATATAATCTATGTTTCAGTTTTTTCTATGCTTCAATCTTTAATAATCTGTATACTAGTCCAATAAAAATTACTTTACAACGCCAAAAAAGATATCGACCTTATTCTTTTTTGTTTTTACTTTGTATGATATTGTCTATAAAACAACATAGATTTTTTCTAACTTTCTTCAAATTTGTTTAACAAAATTTTGAAAAAATTAAAATAGGTGATTTGATTAAAATCAAAGTTTTTTTAATCTTGCAGGACACAAAGCTTTTTTTCAGTAATTATGACTCAAATTTGATTTAAAATAGCATTTTATTTTAACATTTATAAACAAATAAAAATTTAGTTTGTACGTTGCCCACACAAGTGTCCGAAAACTTGTCAATTGTTTGTAGAATTTTTAATAACCTTAATATTTTCTAAACGATTTAAAATTTTCATTCTGTTTGATACATAACTATGTCTTTTACATTAGATTGCAAAACAAAGTTGATAATAGCAAATTTGTTCAAAATACTGTGAAAAAGTCAAAATTTTTCCACATAAATGTATCCTACAAACTTCTGGATCGATGCGGCATGTGAGACCCGATCACTTTATTATTTCGCACACTATATTTCTACATAAAAAGGGAAAGGAAAGCCTGTGGTGGTTTCGGTTGAAACTCGTAAGTTGGCTCTTTTTGGAAGAGTCCAATATACATATTAACATATATATTGCATACTATTCATTTAAACATTTGGAAGATATCATCCTTGAAGGAATTTATGCAATATCTTCTTTTCATTATTTGAACGAAAATCATCAAAGCAATATTTTTCTAACATTGCATGTTAACCAGTTTAAAGACAATTAGGCAATAAATAACAAAAAATATATAAATTTTAACATTTTTTATTATTTTTATTCTCAAAATATCGCCCTTTATTCAGTAAGGTGATTATCGGCTCCGCAGTAATGATTGATGATATCCCATTGAGATCATCGGGAAGAAATTAATGCAATAATTATCAGTCACACTCTTTTCAGTTGTCAGAAAATTGTTCAAAAATGAAAAACAAAAAAGATTGAAGAATTTTTGTGCTAAAAGATTAAAATTTATGTTCATGCATGCTTTACAAGATGTAAAAGATTTCTTTATTTTATTATTTCAAGATTTATTTAGTGATAATTTTTCTATATATTTATATTACACCTTCCAGTAGAATATCTGGCGGTATGTTCTTTTTTCACCTAGATGATTATCTAGTAATATTGCCTATTTTTCTGCCAGTCGTATTGATTTTTTATTGCAAAATTTTTTATTTTTTATTGCAAATTTTATTGAAAAATTTAGATTAGTTTTTAAAAGTATAAATGTGAAATTAATAAAGCAAAATTTAAGGCATTATTTTTATTATTTGTGAGTAAAGTGGTGAAGGATAGAAAAGTCTAGGCACAGCCGAATATAGCGCTTCTACTTGTTTTCCAGTATCCTAATACGAAAATAGTTTTCAAATAAAAAATTCCGCTTATGTCGTGTAGAACTTAAAACAGATGCTGAACGTTCGCAAGATAACGTCCTAAAAATATCTCAGAGTAATATTATCAGCAGATAGTTTTGGTTGGTAAGTTAGCTCTCCAAATCATGAAAAAAATATTTTAATAATTGAAAAAAAAGTAAAATTTAAAGCTTTGTATGATTTATACCCCTTTAACTTTTATACCATTAAAGACATTAACTTAAATTCTTCTATATTAAAATAAAGAATCTTGAAATGTGTGTAGCATTAAAACAAATTTAACAGTTTTGACAAGTACAACCATATTGTATTCATATTTCAGTAATAAATATTGATGAATACAATCAACATTTTTTTGGTGAGAATAATTATACAAATTTTAATAAATGTTCTGTAACAATAATTAATAATTACTTATATTAAAATTCGGTGCTCCCAACCAATAAAAGAAGTGCATATTTTTACTAATTTTCTTTTTGAAATTTTGAAAAAATTAAATAAAAATTATTTAAAATTTTTTCTTTTAAATGAAATAAATTAAAAAAAGGAAGACCCGGTCTTTTTATCGCATTATTAAACGGTAGAAAGTGTATCATAGTATTTAAAATTCTGAAGTTAAAGTTTTACATGCACTTTTCTATAGAATATTGAAGGTTCCAGACAAATTTCCAATTTCAGCAAATCCTTAGCGACTTCGGTAAAAAAAAAAATCGGAAGACTACATAATACTAATATTTAAGTAAGAGGAATTTTTTATTGAAATTCTTAACTTTATTCAAAAGAATTACTTTTCGAAGTTTTGCTCGTTAAGAAGTTTTGAATTCACAAGATAAATGAGCAATAAGATCACTAATTCCTTTCAGGTTGGGATTTGGGTTATGGAAACAATTAAAGATTATACACAACAAAGGCATACACTAGTGACTTTGCGGAAGGAAATTTTCATCACATAAACAATTCTAAACTCTATTTAGAGTTACTGAAAAAATTTCCATTTTATTACAATCAGAGATATATACATATACATACGAGTATATTTTCTTTCCAGTTTTACCGGAATTTATCATAGCAAGACTGACATACCTATTTGCATGTGTAATTCCCATCTCTTTATTATTTCAATACAACTGAAGAATACGAGAGTAAAGCAACCAAGTATGGTCAGGATTTGAGGAAAAAAATGGGAATCAGATGTAGAATAGTTATTGGTTTTAACCTATTTCTAATCAAGTTAAATATTCTACAATGGTAACCAATATATTGAAGCTACTCAAGAGTTTGCAGACATGGTAATTCATAGTAAATTACATCCTTTGTACAGTTAATTTTTTTTTTTTGTAATTTATATAATTTTTCCATGCATTTTATTAAAATAGAATTAATAATAAAAAATATATGTTTATACTAAAACATTTTTGGAGTTAAATCTTCAGTGGTTCTCACCGAATTACGTTTTTAAAATTGTTATACATACGACATTATTCTAAATGTTCAATTATCTCAATCGATATTTCCTTTGTGGGTTCCTATAATATGCCATAAGTAAACAAAATATTCGGTCACTGCAATTGTTTTTTAAGACAGTACGTGTAACCGAACAAATTCGATTGGCAAAAATTCGGTTCGCACTCTCTGTGTATTTTTAGCAAAACTAAAAAACTGTTTAACTTCGCTACTTTTTCGATACTTCGCAAAATTTTTACAAAATAATTCCGTTTATTAATAGACTTAGAAATGTAAATAATGAGCGTTATGAAAATAACTATATTTTAATGCGTTTTGGATAAAATCAACGAAAACTTTACATAGGTAATTTTGTAAAACAATTTTTATTAAGATATGTTTCTTTTTGTAAGTTCTTAAGTTTAATTAGACATAAGCTTGAACTATGGAAGACGGTATTTTTTGTAATACCTTGGTCAAATTTCAACCTTCTAAGCCGATTAGAGCATACTAATAAATGGTAATTTTTTATTAATTTCAGAAGAAATCTTCAAAAATTTAAAAAATTTCTACATAATATTAGTACTACATATATCAAACAATAGCTAAAGAAAAGTTAGTTAACCAGTAAATTACGATTTTCAATAAAAAGATTTTCAAGAAGAAAAAATTAAGGATTTGCTAAAAACTTTTAACCAAATATAGGTCATCAATTTGTGTGAGGACAAAAAATGTTGCAAATGTTCCTCCTAAAATTATAAACTGATGTGTCATAAACTAATCACTAAAATACTTACGATCAATTATTTCGCTTTCGTGAGCTGGAAACATTATAAAATATCTCTAAAAATATACAACTTTTTAATTTTGATCAAAACCATTACAATATATAAAAATAACTCTCGGGCGTCATTAATAGTATGGTCTCCTGACTTTTTCTCTGGTTTGATATAATTAAAAAAAATTAAAATTTACGTAAGTTATTACGTATGGTTGTGATATCCTAGATCAACTAATATGACCTAATCATTTGGAAAATAAATTGAAATATTTTTTTGGAAAGGACACTATCCAATTCCATAATTGTATACCCCTTTTCCAAAATAATTATTCAATTTTAATTATTTTTCTTAGGATGTGAAACAATTATTTTAATATCAAATATTTTTTTTAAATTTTGCAAAAAATTAGAAATAAATAAATAAATAAATATTTCGTCTAATTGCGAGATTCTAAATCCTCATAATTTTAAACCATAGTCCGTCCTTAAGAATAAACAAACACATATTCATATTAAATATTAAATACTAATCTGAAGCTGAAAGACAGACGGACGGACGGAGATCATTAAAGTTTTAGATGACGTAAATCTGTATTAGTTAATTTTCTTCACATATTCAATTTTAGACATCATAACATGAACATAAAATATTAAATATTTCATATTTAATTTTTAATATTACCATTTTCTCTAAGAAAATTAATAATAATAACTAATATGAAAAATTATTTACGTAAGTAATTTTGTTGGAACATTTTATATGTGGTATTACATAGGTAATTTTATAAATCTTAAAACAGTTGAGATATCGAAAAATGCTTTGGTGGACTAAATGTAGCTACAAAAGATATTTGAATTTCTGAAAATCTTTACATAGTTAATCAGTTCAGCACACGGTTGATATATTTCTTTAAAAATTTGCACCTAATATATATTTTTCATTATTTTAAAAATTGTGCAAAAATTATTAAAAAAAATGTAACTCAGTAATGATAGTGTTGTAAGTCTTTTTGCATGTGGTGATAGTTTTTCACAAGATTTGTAAATGTGTGCAATTGTAATGTTAATAAATGGAATTTGAAACTTTTTCAAATTTAAACTGTGATAACTTTTAGCACCCGCAGCGAAAGCAATTTCACTTCAACGGCTTTTAAGCACTGAAGTATTGCATTTTGTTTATTGAAAGTTTGAAGAAAAAAGATGCGAAAAAATGTTAGTTAAATTATAAAAGTTTTGTGTTTTTGCTCATATAGCAATATGCCTTACCTTAGTGCTTCCAGGGAAGGAAAGATTTGCATAACACTATGTCTACTAGAAACTATTAAATAAACTTAAATAATTTTTAAGCCCGATCTTATACCGCTAACGTGGTGGCGAAATTGTACTTAAATTCTAAAAATAGTTATATATTAAAGTACTTCAAAAACATTTACTGAAGATAAACAGAAATAAATAAGAATACAAAATTTAATAAAAATATTTAAAATTTTAAAGAGATTTTAAACAACCCTTCAAATTTATCTTTTCTGTGCGGTTATATATTTTCCACAAACAGTTTTTTAATTTTACAGTCCATAAGATGCAGATTTCTTTATATCTTCGAAATTATTTCAATTTGTTAAAAATTGCTGATATTTTATTTATTGTTGATATAGTATATTGTTTACATTAGCAGATATCAATAGAAATCTAAATTTTATATTTAATAAAAATAATTAACATAATGAAGAAAAAACATTTTAGAATAAATAAAATATAACTATAATTTTCAGTTGAATATATTATATTATATTGTGACATATAAAGGTTTTTGCCTATTTTCTTTTCAACTTAAGCTTTAGACTGCAAAACGAAATATATATTAAGTGTGAGCTTTTACTTACATTTTTCACAGCTAAGTTTGCACTTAAGAATATACTAAGGGAACAGTATAAAACCGGACCTTAATTATTTTCCTTTATTTTTATTTTTAGTAATATTTTCCTTAAAACAATAACATTTTTTGAACAAAATGTCATACAAAAACTTTAAAACATTTTCAAGTTATTTGATGGTTACATTGTAACAGTATGCATTGTGTTTACAATCCTTTCATTTGAAATTCAAGCAAACAAAAGAAAAATCATTTTCAATATTTTCACGCTCTACTAAATTCGTTAACCAAAAGAAAAGCGGTAGACAAAATACAATATTAAAAAAATAATGGCTTTAGTTGACAGAAAATTTAAAAAGAAAAAAAAAACTGTTAGTTTAGAGAAAAGGTAATTTTCTTTTACTCTCTTAACTCATAGTGGGGCAGAATCAAAATATTTTCGAAATATATATGTAATTTTTAAACACCTGGACCGATTTACACAAAAATTTAAAACAATTGTAGCAAAAGGAATATGCAAGTTTAAATTTACTATTTTTTCTCATTCGATTTCCAAAACATTTCTATTGTAACTTATAAAGTAACAAGAAGTTTTTCTTATGTCAGTATAATTAACCCATGGTCATGATCGCAACCGAAATACCAAATGTTTTCAATATCGATTAATATCAATCATAATACTATAGCACCCTGAAACTAGATCTTATATAGTAAAAATGTTTACTCAGTTTTTCTACAAATTTCTTCCTATTTTTTTAAATATTTATAAAATATTATCCCAATATGGGTGCCTAATGAAAGCTGAGAATTCCTCCAATATAATGAGACATTTTATTTATGTTGTAGTAAAAAAGTTAAAAAAAAAAAAATCATTCTATTATATGAAAAAATTCGGGATTATAATCATGATATTAATTCCCAAAAATTTAAGTTGATCGCCACTGAAAATCTGATTCCCGTTTTGTTAATGTATTAAACACATCTGCTCAATATAATAGGTACACCTAAGTTCGCTTTATATGAGGAAAGTGAAAACACGCTCTCGTTTTCAATTTAGGGAACAGATCTTTTTTCTTTTTTTTTTTAGTGCAATATTTTTTTTAATTGCCATTTTAAGACAATATCGTTGATGATTTGAATATATAACTATTGAAATCTGAAGAATGAAGCATTATTTTCGCAAAATTATTATTATGTACAATTTGGTAATATCTAGGAAAAATACTTAATTGTACGAAAAAAGTTTGAGGAAAAAATTCATGTTATTTTTAAACAATTTTTAACAATGCTTTTGCTCATATTCCTATTTAAAGAAATGTTTCACGCAAAATTTTGGATAGATTCGGAAATTTTCTTCAAATTTGTTGTTTAAATAAAGGAAATTCTGAGGAAATCAAACAAAAGCGAGTGCTAAATGTAAGCGGAATAAAATTGCAACAAAATGAAAAATGTTCTAATTTTGCCAAAAATTAATATTAATTAATTTCTTCAAATGATAACTTGTTATGTAGGCTTTATGTCTTAAAAATTTTGATCCCTTTTGAAGGACTTTTAATCATGAGTTTAAAAATTTGATGTTTATATTTCCGGATCTCTTATCCAACTATTATATCCTAGTTTACCTTGAAATTTTGTCGATAAGATTTTATATTGACTTCAACCCATATTTTTTTCTTTTCGAAAAACTTTTTATATTGTTATTTTCTGTGGATTTACATCTATTGAAAAAAATGCTCCCTCTGATCCTGACTAACATCTTAATTAAAATAAAAATCATTTCCTATGGTGTAATATAAAAATAATCCAGAAAGTTACAACATTTTTTTAAGGTAGTTCTTCACTTGTCAATATTTTGAAGAAACAGGAAGTCGATTTTCGTTGAAATATTTTAAAATTTAATCAGAAAACACGTGGTCATCCAAAATTGGTGATAAGAGATCTTTATTATAAGTAAAATATTTTGAACCAGCTCCGAAAGTTTTGTTGCAATTTTATTCCGTTGTTATTCCGTTTTATACGTTGTTCAAAAAACTGGACCAATATTGTGTGAAATTAAAAGATTTATATTTTCAAATACGAGTAACTCGATAGCTATAAAAGAAAATAAGAAAATACTCAGATCCATAAAGTTGGATGAAAAAACAACTTTTTTTTCAAGCTTGTGTGAGTTTTTATATAAGCCGGGCCGATTAGAAATTAGCGAAAAACAAACTTTACGTTTATCATCGATATTTGTGTCAAGTTATCAAAGTTCCTAAAGTGACTACCGGTTCAAAAAATTACTACTAATTAATATTTAAGAAAAAAAATGTTATGAAATAAAAAAATGTTTTTCATGCAGCTGAAATTTGTATGTTATATTAAAATATTTATTATGTTAAATTTAATGTAATTAATTAAACTAATTCTTTAGTGAAACATGTATTTTTAAACGTTCGTAAAATTTAAGTTTACATATATGACATAATTTTGAAATATTTTTGGAAAACAAGGAGAAAAAAAAATAAATTACCATCTCATATTTTGACCAACACCAATTTTAATTAAATTCAGCACATATAATCTACTCCTATATGCGTTTCATATGGCTTATCAACCAACACCATCGCTAATGGTTCATATTTTATGAACATCTAAACAGCATCTGTTGGACACCTCAAGCTTTTTTTTTAAAAAATTAGCAAAATTTAAGCTAGAATAACTTTTATGTATAATATCAGATCTCAACAAACTTGCTGTCATTGAAGACCCATATTCTTCTTTATCATAAAGTCATAATAACTAAACATTTTCCTGGTGCAAGGATTTCTAAAATAATCAAATATCCTTTATCCCTGGATATTCATTATTTTTTTTACACGATGTTTACAATCAATTTGTCACTATAGTGTAAAAATTTCAAAATGAGTTTTCGCTCCACTAAATTTCATAATGGTCAGTCTGTAATAGGTCATGGTTACATAAATAATTTTCATATACGCATAAATTATTGCAATTAATTTCATAAGGATCGCTCCATAATTGACCATAGGCCCTCTCGCGATAATCATTTTAGTGCGTATATACAAGCATGTAGGGTATAATATGGTCAATATTGACCTACACTGCTTATTATTATCTTTTCTTCTTTCTTTTGATACTAAATTTAAAATAAAAGTATCAGAAGATTAAAAAATATACTAAATTGTTAGTAAAATTGTATTGATATTGACAAAGTGTAATAACGTCTGATACCATTGAGATCCCATTTTGAAATTTAACGACAAATTGATTGTAAATATCATTTCAAAAAAAAAAATGAGAATTAAAAATACCTTTTTCAGGATATCCAAGGATAAATGATATTTTTTAATTTTTTGGGTCATTGCGCCAGGAATGTGTCTATCTTTTATGATTTTATGATAAAGAGGACTATCATTTTTTTCTATTGAAACTAATTTTGTTAAAATTGGATAATGCTTATAAAATTTATTTAAACTTAAACTTTATTAATTTTTGACAAAAATGCCCGAAGTGTCCTACTTTAGAGGTCCATAAAACATGAAGTGTAAACGATATAGAAGTGATACTTACGTGATAGAATACACGATCATTAGTTTAAAGAGCACGCTAAATTTAAAAAATCACAGATATAAAATTTTTAAAATAATCTTTTTTCTTCGTTTTTAATTTTTTTAGTTAAAAAAATCAAAATTTAAAAATAAAAAATATGGATTTTTCTCACGAAATTTCTTATATTAATATAAATTAAATTCTTGTTTGATTTTGCTCTAATCACCAAAATAATAATATTAGTTAAATAGATTTATATAAATTTTAATTCATTTTTTAATCAATTCAATAACATTTAAGATTTAAATTTTTCTTAAAATTAGTCAGGCAGTAATTGACACATAAATATTTAATTGAATTTTTCCTAAAAATCAAAATACAAAGAAAAAAACAAAGAATATATTACCTAGAAACTAAATATATAATTTAAATACAATACTAAGAAATATGAGGAATGCTACAAATTTAAATAACCAAGAAAGTAAGTTTTTTTCTTCGTCTCATCATCCTCAAATGGAAGCGATCATCAAGAAAGAGTGCAATAAGAAAAGGGGTAGCGTAACCACTAGTATCTACACAACAATAAAAAAGCGACCAAATTCTCAAAAATAGCAATAATTTTTTCACCTTTTGTTATTTCAAAGAGTAGCCAGACATACTATACAGCTTTGATCGTTTAATGAAAACTTCCTGCACAGTATGGCCGCATTATCTACGATAAAACTAAATTGATTAACAAATATATCAAACATATGAAAAGCTATACTTACCAAATAAATCACAAAAATTCGCATCTTTAATACCAACTTGTACAGCAAAGTTACAGAAAAGCCATGCAGATTGAGGAAATATGACCTACATTTTTAATTTATTGCTGCTATATACGAAATATGTTGTATTTTTTCAAAATATTTTCTTTTCTTTTTGAGTTTCTTGAAGTGCTGTCAATTATTGTAAAATAAAAATTATAACCAATTAAAAAGTTAATTTAAATAATTACTAATATAATTAAATTTTAATGCAAAATGAAATAAATTTTTAAATATTTTATTCCGCGTTTATTAAACATAATTTTTAATTCTTTGCTTTTAAGGATACTTAATGTGTATCAACTAAAATTTAAAATTTAGTTATACAAAAAATAAAAGACGTTTTATAACAAAAATCTGTTATGCGTAGAATTGATTGTCTACCACTGTATTTGTATATTTTAAATTTTGTTTAATGTTTCAACAATACTTATTTTAATGTTGTCCCACTTAGTTCCATTGCACAGGTCGAGAAAAATATTTTTTGTGGCGCGGAATTTCTCAGTCAATTTAGATATATGTGATAATAGAGTGCTAAGCCTATAAGTCACTATTTTGAGTTGAATTTGGTTCTCGCTATAAATGGCTATTTTTAGAATTAAGGAGGTTTTACCACCAAAATATCGTACAAAATCCAAAATTATAAAAAAGCGTAATTTTTTTACCATAAAGCTAAAATTTGTTACAATTCAAACGAGACATAGTTCAATCATATTTATGCACTTAATTATTTATCATTTATTTGATAATTTTTAACATATTTTTCCATTCTACCAATAACATTTCCATTGCATTTAAATGCAACATAATTGCATTTTTAAACATTTCCACCAATACACACTCTTCATCTCTCACATACATAAAACCAGTAAGAAAAATATAGTCGGTCAAGCCCGACCATATGATACCCCACACCATTGTGCAGGGATCTTAGATTTCGTGAAGGGATCTTATATTAGATATGTGAACAATTGTGGACCGATACATTTTCTAAGTGTAAAATGAAGTAGATGAATACAGGATATTAATTTAATAATAACATTTATATGAATTTATGCACTTTATATGAGAGCTAAAGTAAATTATGGAGCCATCCTCATAAAATTTGTCAGTATGATTTCTACTTATATAAAATGTTTTTGTGTCAAATATTAACCTGATACTAACATTTGTATGTGATACGTTAAAGTGATTGTCGGAAGAGGGTTTCTTATGGGCGCTATGGTCACTTATGGATCGATCTTCATGAAATTTGGCACAAAAATTGATACTTATACAAAACTTCCTTATACCGAACTTTATTAATATATTGCTATATTTAAGGCATTTATGATCTTTAAACCCCTATTCCGGGAGGACATTTGCATGGGAGCTAGGTTAAATAATGAACCGATCATCACCAATTTCAATAGGCTTAGTTTTTGTATCACAAAAGTCCTACGTGCCAAATTTCATTGAATTATCTTCAAAATTGCGACCTGTACTTTGTGAACAAGGTTTACATGGACATTCTGCCAGCCAGCCAGACGGACGGACGGACGGACATCATTAGATCACTTCAAAAAGTGATTCTGAGTCTATTGGTATATTTTAAGGTGGGTGTTTGATGATTTTTTCTATGCGTTATAAACATCCGCACAAGCACAATATACCCCACCCACCTATGGTGATGTTGGGTATAAAAACTAAACAACAAAATTTAAAACTTATTTGTTTTTATCTTCTATTCAACAACAAATATTCACCACACTCACATGCATTATACAAACTCTCTTACTCATACATTGACATTTGACGCATCAACAATAAACAGTATATGATATAAAAAACATACACTCAAATTCATAACCAAACATACTCACTTATGTATGAAATAAAATATAAAATAAAAATGAAGAAAAACTGTGACAACTACAATAATAATAACAACACACATAGGCAACGGAAGCATACATAACTATATCCGTTTGTCGGAGACAAACTTTAAGTTGAGTTGTCATTTATTTTTAGATTTTTTTATTTTTTCTATTATTATTGCTGTAGAGGCATGCGATTAAAAAGAGTTTCAGTAAAAAGCAAAAAATAAGGAATCGTGATGAGGACAGTAGAAGTTGTTAAAGAATTGTGGGAAAATAACAATTAAAAAAAATATACGATGAGACGATGAGAATTCTTTTGTTTAGTATTCGTGATATATATGTATATATATATATATTATTTTCTTGTAATAACAATTTAGTGTAAATTAAAAGGATTACTTAAAGATTTATAGAAATTATAAAAAATAGTATGATTTTAAAATAGTACAAAATTTTCTTTCAAATGTTGAAGTCAAATAAGTCACAATTTCACTTTTGAATATTTTAATCTTATTTTAGCAATAACATTCAATTTAAATCTTAAGTACTCAAAAAAAAAAAATAAATAAATAAATAAATATATTTAAAAAAATTTGGGGTTTCCTCTTATATATAACTCCAAATCTATTTTCAGTAGATATCAACATATATTATCATTAACGAAGTGATTAATTTATTCCTTTATTATTTTAATGAAGGTAAAATTCACCATTAAAATTTTAACTCAACAAAACAACAAAACTCAAAAGCCACAAATGACTGTATTGAAATGTTTTTTGGCTACAATTTCAACAACAATTTGACCTCATGCTTATAAAATTTTTTTAGTATAAAATGACTAACCACAAATCTAGTAAGTGTGTGGCTTTTACACTATATTTAAAATGTTGTCCATATCTATGGGACCATAAATCAATAGAAATATCAAAATAATGGTAAACCACCTACACACACAGTAACACTGCCACAATATTTTAAATGAATCAATTCATTTAACATCAAATACAAAGGACTACTGTAAAACGTTAATAGAGAAAAACAATAGCAACCAAAAATTAAGGTCCTTTCATTAAACTACATTAAACTTTTTCTATCAACACATTCCCAAAATTAAATACACATGCATGCATAAGCACGTTACAAAATTCCTTTTATGGTAGACTAAAAGACTTAAAGGTTTTTACCAAAGAAATCATTTCCGTAGAAAGAACACAAAGTTTTAGATTGAATAATGTTCGTACTCATACTCGATTAAATATACAAAAAATAGATGAGAAGTGAACATAAATTAATATAAAATTAATGAGTTTTCTAGCCGAAATGGTAAAAAGGAAAATAATGTGGGTATTTAAGTTTTTGTACAATAATGATAATGGATTTAACAATAGAATATGAGGTTGATGAGAAAATGGATGATAATGCTGTTTGGTGGTGGTTGATGATGTTGGTGATCAGTGTTGCCAGAAGGTGATAAAAAAATGAAGATAAATTGAAAAAATACAAAAATGTTATTTTTAAAGATATTGTAATAAATCTATATATAAAACATAGAACGGCAGCCAGCGAAATGATCCAATGAAAAATTGGCTGAAATCCCCATATAAATTTGGGTGATATTTCATATGAAAAATGAGCCAATGTTTTGAAGCGATCTTTTGTAATTTTTGAACTACAATTTTTTGATTAAGTATATCCAAATTTATGGGTGATTTTTCGCTTCTATAATAATGTTTTAAAATTATATTAATCCAAATTGACCTAGCGCACCCATACGGTGACGCCAACGATGGTTACATGGAAAGCTATATAGCATAGAAAATATTTAAAATTTCAATAAAATCTGAAATACATTTCATCATATGGGAACTTGTTAATAATATTAACCTGACGGATGGTCATTTGTATAATATATTTGGAAGCAAATGATCCGTTTTTGAATTCCTTAACAAAAATTATTACTAAATTGCAAAAAATTAATGACGAAAAAAGTAATCATATCCTTTTTTTTACACTGTATAATATTTAAGAAAAATACTTTTTTATTTATATACCACCAAGTAGTGCTATATTATATTGGTATAAATCAACAAAATATACAAAATATTTTTAACCAGTTTTTTATGAACTATATATCAGCGTTGCCATAAGAGTGCGCCAGGCACAAAATTTAAATTTTTTGGAAGTAGTTTTTTATAGTTTTTTTTTCAAGTGAAGCTTTGAAGAACTTGGATATGAAAATGATGAATACGTCTGAGGGACTTGGGTATGAAAATGATAAATATGTCCGAGGGACTCTTATGGAATGACCTAAATAACATAGATATTAGTAACGAAAGTGATGTTGATAACGTTTCTAAATTAATATTCCTGGTTTAGTCCTTGAAATATTCCTTTAAATCAAAATATGATTGTTCATCATATTGAATATAGAGGACAAAAGTTGTAAAACATATCCAAATATATTTGTGTTGAAAATTTTTTGTCAGCTTCGGCGGAAATAAAAAGAAAGTCTTAGTTAATTAGGGTTTAGGGGTCCACTAGCCATTTACTATCCTATAAATGAGAATAATTGGATGTCTTCCAATATTCAAATACTCGCAACACATTAAGTTTTGGCAGTCATGATAAAGGTTATTTTATAGTATCAACAGCTAAAATAAGACTGCTCCAACTAAATTGGTTATACTTAATACTGCATATTCATTATGCAAAATGTATTTCTCAATACTATACTTGAACTAATACTAAATTGTATTTCCTTAAGCAAATTTGCCAACAAAAACCATTTTTTTTTTTAGATTTACTAATGTTCTTCCCAAAAAAAAAAAAAAAAAAACAACCAAAACTTATGTGTAGTGCCTGGCGTGACCATATAGTGACGGCCCATTCTACCCGACTTAGGGGCCGAAACAAAATTTTATATACTAGATAAATTTTCTTGGGCCCCACATATACATATACATACATATTTGGTAATTTCATCAATATCTAAAAGAAATTATTCCCGGTCAATTTGGGTTAATAAATAGTTTTCATGAAGTATATTAAAAATAGGTATATAATCTATTTAGAAGGTCCATAAAAAAAGTAAAGTGTTTTATTTTACATTGAAGGAAGCGCCGCAGGCGAAAATTGAATAGATATAAATATTAATAATCTTGATTTTTATAACACTTAAATAGATGATTCTGTAAAAATGAAATTAATATTAGCATATAAGAAATTATTATATAATTATTATATAAATTATATATTATATATAAATTATCATTTTAGCCTATTTACCCATTTCCGACCACTATTGCATTTTAGCAGTAGTAACTTTACCTATACTTTAACTAATTTAGTATAAGATATATATATATATATATATATATATATATATATATATATATATATATAAATATTTAATTTGGAGTCTTGGCCAAATATATCAAGAAATATAATGGAATTCCGGGAATTTCAACCCCCGGTAAAGTTGATCAGCATAATATAAAAAATAGACCTTTTTTAAACATTTATAAAATGATACGAAAAATTCTGCAAAAAAATATCCAATAACTTTTCAAACTCTAGCCAAGACATTAAGAAGTGAAAAAATGTTCTCCTCCTGACAAATAATTTGGTGGGATAAGAACACCAAAAATTGGTGTTGCGAAAACGCATCAGTGGTCAATAAGGTGTATTGTATTTTTGCTACATTTACGCAAGGTACAGCACCGAAAACATTGAAATTTTTAAGGCTATATGTTAAAATTCTGAAAAATAAGATAGAAAATTTTTAAGAAAAATGTTATTAATAAATTTGAATAAAGATTATTTGAATTAAGGAATTTTGTTACTAAGGCCTTAAAAAGAAATAGTATTGCAGATTTTTTTATGACTTCTGCTGTAAAAATTAGCAGTTATCAGCAAATGATAATAAATTCTTTTACAATTATTTGAAACATATATAAGAAAAAAGATTTCCAAAAGATCGAAACTGCTTGAATATGAAGTTTATTTTGAAAAGACTTAATCGCGTATTGAATATGATCACTAATATTTTGGAAGTTAAAAATTAATAAAACCTAAAAGCTAATAAATGAAACCGCTAAAATTTTGTAATTTATTGCTATTTTGTTTCAAAAAAAGATAATAAATTTTTTTCAAAGGTCATAAAATTTGCTAAGGAAAAACAAATTTTTTTTTTTTTGATTCAAAATATTAAAATATTCCAAGAATTAATGTGAATAGGTAAACAATTGCATCATTTTTAGAGAAAATTTCTCCTGTAAAAGCCTGTGTTCTCTGCCAGTTCGTTTTGGACTTTTAATTAAATGAAATTAAGTAGATAATAAGTTGTAAAAGAGTTAAAGTTATGCAGCATATTGTAGAGTCATTGGCTCATTTAAAGTGATGGGAAAATAAAATTCCGATGGATATTGAAGGTATAATAAAAGAACAGCCTATGATGAAATGTTCCCGCAATACATGAAATCAATCTAAGTTGTTTCTTTGTCCGGGTAATGTTCCAACTTTTTAATCGTGGTCCACTTGGAATATATCAGATAATGCGATACTGCATTTGCGGTTTATCTTACTCAATTTAGAACAACAGAATTGATTTACATAACAATTGTGTGTGAAACAAAACGTGGTGGTAGACATTATGGAATAATTTCATTAATTCCTCGATGAACGCGAGAAATAGATATATTAGAGCTAAAAATTTATTGTTCACGAGCCAACTAGAAGTCAAAAATGAATTGCCTTAAGAAAAACTTTACATCGGATTAGAGCGCATGTACAAAAGACAAAAAGGCGTTCCTGGCCACCATATCTAAATGTTAATTGAGATAGTGAATAAACAGAAAAGCAAATGCAGTCTACATTAATATATGTTTCAAATGATTCAATATATAACATATTTCCGAAAGAATAAGTAATTTTGTATACATTATAAGAAATTATTTAGTCCTTCACTATCAAATTGTTTAAAGATTTTACATCATTATTTTATTGCCTTAAATTTCAATTGGAATGGCCCAACTCCAACTTTTCTGCTTCACACTAGATATAATTAATATACAATTTGTAAAATAAACATGAATAAAAGTTTAAATGACAAATTAAACTCATTTTCACACAAAATTTGTTAAAACGTCAGCTTCTTATATGAACGCAATAACGTACCCCTAATTCATCATGGAACCGTTTTCCCGATATCTCGGAAACTAAAATAGCTAAGTACACAAATCTTTCGATTTTATGATCGCAGTTACTGAAATAGACACCAAAAAAATTATACTCATTCATCTTAACGGGATCGGGTAGTGGTCGGAAATGCATTAAAGAAATTTTAAAAATCAAAAAACCTAGAAAAATAGCTAGAAGATAAAACTAAAATTTTGAGGCTAAAAATAAAATAAAAAGGCTAGATTTAGTCTTAAAAGACTAAACTGGCAACACTGTTGGTGATGATTAGGCAATCAACATATGTTGTCAATAAGATTAATGTGCAGTCATATTGGTACTGGAAAAGCTAAAATTTAAAAAAAAATTTACACAATCGGTTAGTAAGTGTTGATTATTGTTTCAATTTTAATTTCACAGTAAAAATTATAATTTAATTTTATTTCATTTTTATTTTTATTTTATTTATTTATTTATTTATTTATTTACTTATTTAATTATTTATTTATGTATTTACTTATTTATATATTTATTTATTTATTTTTATTTATTTGTTTATTTATTTAGTTATTTGTTTCCTTATTTGTTTATTTATTTATTTTTATTTATTTTTTTATTTGTTTGTTTATTTATATTTTTTATTTTTAGTTACCTCAAAATGAAGATAAAGTAGAAAATATAAAATGATATTTTTTAACATGAAACTACAAAATTTTCCAAGGCATTATTTTCGCATCATAAACGTTTTGTGAAAAATAATTTAAACTATTTTAGATGAATTATTTTATGTAAAACTAGTTTTCTGGTAGAAGCTTTAAAAATATTATAAACCGGGTCTAAATTTTCACACATATTAAATTCAATTTTTGACGAAAATTAATTTTAATGTAACAAAATTTTTGTACTCCTTTTACCTCCAACCTTAAATTAAGAAAAGATAAAAGCATTATGTAAGCTACTAAAACAAAATATATGCTGCTATGGTCAGAAGATTGATAAATATTTGTCTGTAAGTACGTACGAAATTATATAAATAAAGAGGTGTGTGCGATTTTTGAAATTTTTGACTACACGAGGTAGTCAAATTTGATACCCTATAGTTTAACTCTTGTCATCACAACGTGATGGTAAGACAAATTTTCTGAAAGCTTAGGTCCTCCTCTAGAACTCTCCCATACATATTAATTCGATGCCACAAATAGTTTAGGAGATACAGATTTATTACCAAAAGTTTTGCGTTTGGCCCTACAGTGAGTCGCCAATTTAGACTTCAATAAATTTTAGACATTTGTCGTATATTAAGCGTTTGAATTTGAAAACATACTTTTAGTTTGTTGCTCCAATATTGCAGTGGATCCTTCTCAAATTGTAACGTCATGAAGCGAGAGCTCGTGAGAAAACCTGGTGTTTTTTTTTTTTTTTTTTGGCGAAAAAATGTTATACGCCTAAGGTATACTTAATATCTAGAAAAATATATTACTAATACGCTCCAGTTTAATTAGTACTATGCCCAAAAAAGTATGCTATAATTTTTAGGTAGATATCACTGGTCGGCAAAAATCCTCCCCTATGGAATTCGACTTGCTTAGCACCAATCCGCTTTCACTTTTTTCTATCAACCGCTGATTTCTTCTATGGGCATATCTAATATTACCCCCTTAATAAGACGACTACACAAGTATTTTTTTACTATAACACAAGATCAATTTGTACGATTTAGATAGGTGAAACATTAGAAAATGCGGACCAAATTTGTCTTCAGGTCATCTCTACCTTATTTTCTATCTATTAAATAATTTCGTAGTTATATACAAATTATTGTCGTTAAATTTTTTCATGGAATATTGAAGATTTTTTCTTTAAAACCTCTTTTTTAAGTAATGAAAAAGGCAAAAGTGTTCCGTTTTTTACCCTTTGAAAAGAAGTTGGTAATGCTACAAATATGATAAGAAATTATCAGAATTGATGCGCAAATTTTGATTTTGTTTAAAATTAAGTGAAAATACCCACGTATACCTACAATTAAATGGGGACACATATACAAGAAATTTTTTAAAGTAATTTTTCAAATTGTATTGAAATATGCACTTTATAAAGATAACAATATATATAATATAATTTTGAAAATATTATTTGGCAATAATTATTTTTGTGCTGTCATAGCCACAGGTAAAGCAAGGAATTTAAAGCCAATATTAATGAACAAAAAATAGGGTTTTAAACTGATTCAGAAAAAGATTGCCAAAAAATCATACACTTAATTATTCTAGTTAACATAACAATGAAAGGCATATAAGATGCAATATAATTAAGTATAGATATTACTTATTTTTTGACCTTTCTCGAACTTTTTTAGATCTTTAATATAAAAAATATGTACTCGTTGCATTAATGAGTTATGTATACTTACTTTACTAAAACCCAATTAATAAGGAAGAAAAAAGATACAAGTTTTAATTCAATAAACATTTTGGTCCAAATTTTTTAATATCTCAAGCAGTTCATATGATTTTAGTCGTCTAAAATCTGGAAACTTTCAATATACTATTTTTTGTTCCATAATTTTCAAGTTTTCTTAAAAACTACAATGAACCCATTATGATATTTTGGGCATTAAACAAAATAGATTTAAAACAAAACGAAAATTCGTATGGCTCACTAAGTAGATGCTTTTGTTGGGTATTATGAAAATTTCAAAAAAGCGTTAAAAACTTTTTGCTTTTTTCTGCATTTATATGTATTTGTTACCATGCTTCCATGTAGAAGGGAGAAAGTGTGGTCATGTCTAATGAAAAGGTCCACCGGTTAATATCCATGTATGCATACTAATTAATAGGTATATATGCGTGCGTTTATAAATTTTTTTAGAACATATGGTAAAAATTCCTTTATTATGTCATCAACAGTTAACTAGAATTTCGAAACATGTGGATTTGTGGTCTCTGATGTTTCAAACCATCAATGGAATGCTTTAGTTTTTGCTTAGACTTTAATGGCCATCACTAGCAATGTTTGCAGGTCTATATACGGGTGCGTGTATATGCGTGGTTTGTAAGAATTTTAATGTTATAACACGGAATTTCTTTTTGTATATTTGAAAATATTATTCACGTAAAATAATGAATAGGTATAGGATGCATGTGATTGTTTGTAATTATCCTTACAAAAGACCTGAACAAATTATGGAAAATTCATAAAAAAGATTCATACACATACATATGTATTTACTCTTACATGCAGAAAATCCTTGTGTCAACGATTTTTGTTGTAATGTATTTTAAGGTGTGTATATTGTAGTCCCGGTGTAAATATATATATATATATATATATATATATATATATGCATATATATATATATTTCTGATTTTTTGGATTGGTTTTATAGCTGTTATTCCCACAGATTCAGCTACTGCTTTCTCTGTAAATTCAATGAAAATTTTATAGCTTTTGCGTGATTGTTTTTACGCTCTACATATTTCAGCGGTAATTTGGTTTTTTATTTTTCTTCTTTTGTTAACTGGCGACCAAAATTGAAGTTTACAAACCGCGAAATTCCATCACGTCGCTTAAAGAAATGAAAATGTTGATGCTTTAAATTCTTTAGAGCTGAAAAAGAAGTTAATTATATTGTAGCAAAATATTTGCTGATAAATGGAATGCCAGTTATTTTTTTTTTGTGAGTATTATTTTTTTTATTTATTTACATTATTAAACCGGATAAACAAATAATATTTCGTAGAAATTTGTGCTGAAAATATTTAGATGACCGAGGAATTAAAAAATTAAAAAATAATGAATGAATGTTTTATAGTTAATGTAGCCTATTGGATTAAATCTGCAGATGTGAATTTAATTAGAAGCTTTAATTTCAAGAACGTTTCATTACAATATAGCGATGTCAATATACGTACATATATGTAGAATTTGAAAAATGTTTTGTTGAACACTTTAGATACTTCTGCTTTTCTCTCCAATTTAAAACACAGTTCACTCTAAATTCATTATAATATTTATTCATACACTAATTATCTATTTTACAATATTTACACATTTTTAATACTTAAAAGTAACATTAGCAAGATAAGAAAATAATTTTATTAGTTGTTAAACGTTCGCCACAATAACTCAAAACACTCTCTCCCCTTTGTCCGTAACGTCGGTCTTTTATATCACTGTCCCTATTCCGTCATGTTCCTTTCGTCCTAAACCCAACCTACTAAAAGTCAATCCCTAACTTGTCAATCTAGGTGATCTCCTCCTACCTTTCCCCTCATTTCCTACATTCGGCCCTCCTGATCTTACATTCGACCCGAATGTAGAACCCCACGGCTTCATGTACTCAGCGACAGATGTGCACCTACTGGAACCTTCAAATTCACCAACTTTCTCGACCTCCTAACGTCCGTGATTCAGTTTCTTGATGACCTTATATGGACCTAAGAATTTAGGTTTGAGCTTTAAGCCGGTACCGAACTGTGTGCGCTTAATGACGACCAGATCATTGACATTATACTGCCTCTCTAAGACACGATTCTTGTCGTAATTTCGCTTATTCTCCTACTGTATTCTTTGGATGTTCTCCCTAGCTTCTTCTCGTAAAATATCACGTTCTTGTTCCAATTCATAGACCGCTATTTCTTCTAGAGCTGCTCGAATATCAGGATTTTCTTTAATTCTCATATTTAAGCCAGTTAATATTCTAAATGGAGTGTTTCCTGTACTTCTCGACGTTGTGTTATTTATAACTTGCAGTACACGATCAACATACCTGTACCAATTTTGAGGACGCTCGATACATAATTTAGTCAACATTGGCACAATAATTTTGTGGATCCTCTCAACCTGACCATTTCCTCTAGGTACTCCCGTTGCTATTAGTAAGTGTTGTATACCTTCTTCTTCGCAATATTCCTTAAACATATTTGATGTGAATGCTGTGCCCCGATCTGTAATCATCCTGAATGGATTTCCAAATATCACAGACTGCTTCCGAAGACGATCAACAACCTCTTGAGTTCCCGTACTTTTTGTTGGATACAGCCAAACAAATTTGGAAAAAGCATCTACCACCACTAAAATATGATTATACTGCTTATGAGTTGTCTCCATTGGCCCAACATGATCCAAGTGATACGTCATCAACGGTTTATCTGTTTTATCTATAGGGTTGAGAAATCCTTCTTGACGTCCCGCTTTAGTATTAGCCATAATACATTCTATACAGCTTTTAACTATATTCTCACACTTTTTACTCAAATTAGGAATATAAAAAGTTCTCTCTACCAGATCTTGAGTCTTCCGTGCTGCAAAATGCCCTTGTCGATGCGCCATTTCTATAATCTCTTTCTCCATATTTGCTGGTATCACTATTAACTCTTTACCAGAGTCCTTGTGCAAAATATCGTATTTTAGGTAGTAGTCTTCATAACAACTATTTTGTAGAATTTCACGAACTGCTTTGTTCCACTCGTCTTGTAGTTGTGCCTCTTTTATTCGATGTCGCAATGAGTCTTCCATCAGCAAGCATGAAACGCGACTTAATGCATCTACATGACGCATTTTTGATCCAGATCTATGCTCAATTACGTAATCAAATTGCTGTAGAAAAAGCGCCCACCTAGATACTCTTAATGGAACATCTTGTTTTCGCATTGTCATTGTAAAAGCGTTACAATCAGTTACAATTTTTATTCTTATACCCATCACGTATATTCGCCATTTCTTCAAAGCCTCAATTATGGCCAAAACCTCTAATTCATACGAATGGTACTTCTCTTCAGCAGGGGTAGTTTTGCGACTCATAAATTCTATGGGATGCCATTGTTGGTCCTCGGAGTTCTTTTGTAGAAGAACACCCCCATAACCATACATACTAGCATCGGTGTGTATCTCAGTTGCTGCCTTAGGATTATACAATTTCAATACAGGAGCACTAACGAGGGAAGATTTTAATTGTTGAAACGCCACTATTTGTTCATCACCCATCTTGAATTGAACATTCTTCCGTAATAAATCAGAAAGCGGTTTAGCCACTATGGCATAATTAGGTATAAACCTTCGAAAATATGATGTAAGACCAAGGAACCGTTGAATAGATTTTCTATCTCTCAGTAATGGAAAATTTTCCACAGCTGCTGTCTTCTCCTCTGATGGTAGTATTGTTGAATTCTCTATTATATAACAAGGAATGTTATCTTCTCCATTAGAAACTGACATTTGCTCCATTTTATATCAAGCCCGTTTGATGCTGCAACTTGTAAAACTTTTCGTAACTTCAAAAGACCTTCCGCTCTGTCCTTTGACGGTATTACCATATCGTCCATATATACAACAAGTGTTCCATCCCTTATCAAATCATGGAAAATTGCAGAAATGTAACGACAAAAAACAGCTGGGGAATTGGATATACCGAAAGGAACATACAAAAATTCGTACTGGCCATTATGAGTAACAAAAGCTGTGTACTTCCTGGAATCCTCTTCTACAGGCACATGGAAGAATCCATTTCGCAAATCCAGTGTTGTAAAAACCTTGCACTCTTGTAAACGTTGCAGAATGTCATCTATCATTACCATTGGGAAATTGTCTCTTATTATCTTCTCATTAAGTCGGCGATAATCACAGCAAAGTCTTTTAGAACCATCTTTCTTCGACACTAGAACCACAGGAGAAGAATATTGGGAATAACTTGGTCTTATAATACCCTCCTTCAGCCATTCCTTTACTTGTTGGTCTACGGTCTGCTGATCTACAAACGACATCCTTCTTGGGCTGTGCCAAACTGGAACTTCATCGCTGAGTAAAATCTTCATCTTGACTGGAAATATGTCTGACTTCTCAGGTTTGTAGTTCTCTAACATTTTCAGTATCTGCACTCTTTCTTCGTTGTGTAAATGACCCAACTCTATTTGATCATATACTTTTAAGTCACCTATTTGGCCTATGGTATTAATATTTGCTAATTCTCTAAAGACATCTTGTAAGGTTAAATTATTGTATCCACCTTCAACTTTAGACTCTGTATTGGAGATTGTTGAGCAGAATTTCACATTATCACTTGTAATGGTCATGTTCACGTATTCTAGAACGTCATTACCAATAACAGCAGGATATAAAATGTCCTGATCCTCAACAACATGAAATGTTATAGTAACGAAAATTCCGTCAAGATTAACATTAGTAGAAAAACAGCCAAGAGTCGTTATATCCTTTTGGCCTATTCCCGTCAACGTTTTGGTTTCAGAACTCAACTTAACATCGCCCATCATCTTCCATAGCTCCTTGCGTAAACAACTTATGTCGCTGCCAGTATCAATAATTGCCATGATTTCACGATCATGAACAATGATGCTTTTAAATATCCTATGCGAAGATAATGATGACAGTGTCTGGACATTATTTTCTTCCTTCTTCATAACCTTTACATTTCCATCCTTTACGTTCTTCTTGCATTCGAAACTTTTATGCCCCAACTCTTTGCACTTGTAGCATATTACACCATCAGTTTTACATTTATTCGCCAAATGTCCTTTGTCACCACATTTGAAACACCGCTTCTCACCTTGAGGTTGATTTAATATATTGGTCTGCTCCTGCTTTGGACGGAAACCTTTCGAAGCTGATTGATGTACTGACCCATTTATCTTTTCGTATACCTTTATTTTGGCCTTTAAATCGTTTATATCTATAGCTTGATATAAAATCGATTTATTGACCTTTGAGTCCGGGATACCCTCGATGAAATATTCTATAGTGCTCTCCTGATCCAAGCTAATTGGTGCACCAATCTCCATCAGAGCATAGAGGTATTCGCGGAAGCTCTCTGTTGATTTCTTTCTACGGCCTTTCAACAATCTATGTACTTCTATCGAGGACAACTGCACCCCAAACTCGTTGCACAATGAAGTTTTCAGAGATGGCCAATCACGAACAGAAATTTGGCTTCGAACAAACATCTTCGCAGCACCTGTTAGTAACTGCCTGGCGTAAATATATTTCTGCAGTTCGTTCCACCTCACTGTATGGGCACAATCTTCAAAGTCACGGAGCCACTGGTTAACCTCCGGCTGGCCTTCTCCTGAGAATTTCGACAAAGTTTCCTCAATATCCCTCAAGGTAAAGGTTGACGGCCCATGATGATACACCTCTGCGCGCTGACCACCTGAAGCCGCTTCTCCGTACTCAGAATTATCATCATCCGCAGTACTAGGGGTTTGGAAGTGTCTAATCAATCGTTCCTGCAAACCAGATTTACTACCGTCCGTCGAAAGTCCTAATTCACCCAGCTTTTCCCTCAGCCCCTCTATCGTCAATGTCAAAATGTCACTAAGTTCCATCTCAAAAGAAAAAAAATAAAAAAAAAGGTTTATAAAAAAAATAAAAGTAAACAAAAGAAATTAAAGCCTTAAAAAAAATAAATTCAAAAATAAAAATAAAAATATATAAAAATGTACACGTAACAATATGTATCCATACAATATTGCACGTCGCAAAATCCCAAAACTAAAAATAAAACCCAAATAAAAAAAAAATGCACACAGCAATAACACAAACAAGTGATCCTGATACGCAATTAAATATGCAAGTAAACCCTTTTGTATCAAAACAAAAAAAAAACTAACGGACAGATGTCGCACGTGCGCACAAGCCACAAAATATAAAAACAAAAAACGGACAAAATTAAAATATCAAAACAATATGCACACAAAATCCCAAAAACAGACAACAACAATTACACACAATTAATAAAACAAACTACGCAATTCTCGACCCTTTTACCAAAAAAAAACAAAACTGACCTAACGGACCACAGACAACACAATCAAATACTTGCAGCTGCAAATTCCACCAAAAAAAAAATCTTCAACAACAAACACAAACAACTATATGCTGAGCACAATGCACAAAAATTGACCTAACGGTCTTCCAAAAAAAAAACACACACAAAAAAAAATTAACAAGTGCGTACACAATCTGCACGTGCACTTCAATTCTACACAAACAATTTCCCTGCGAACGATATGAAATTAAAACACGATAATATATCACAACACAAAATTTCTCCTCTGGGCGGTACTTCAGATACACTCACGCTTCGTTGTAGCAAAACGTACTCTCTGCTTTCTCACCCCTTCACTCAACACACCATAAGCGTATATTCTGCAACTCTTTCTCCTATGTTCAGCGTTCATAGGTCGCATACACAAAATACACCTTCTTCACACGTTCAGCTCAGCAGCGCCCTCTATTAATAAGCATATAGCACCCAAACAGCTCATTAAACTCTATGCGCCATCTATGCAGGAAAATTTTTTGGTCACAACACTCACATCTATTGCAAATCACTTCTTAAGTTGTTGTTGTACAGCATATCGTTCACCGTGATGTTGTTGTTGGCTTCCCCTCTTCTGTGTTGTCATCGACAGTTATTTTTCACTTTATCAGCTGCAACTCTCTCTTCATCTCACTTTGACTCACTGTGTTAGTATACAATATTTTGCCGAATATTGTAGTAATCAAAGTATTTTAATGAATACTTTTTATTTCACTGGCTCAGTGAGATCATCCCGGACGAGCCCCCAATTGTAGAATTTGAAAAATGTTTTGTTGAACACTTTAGATACTTCTGCTTTTCTCTCCAATTTAAAACACAGTTCACTCTAAATTCATTATAATATTTATTCATACACTAATTATCTATTTTACAATATTTACACATTTTTAATACTTAAAAGTAACATTAGCAAGATAAGAAAATAATTTTATTAGTTGTTAAACGTTCGCCACAATAACTCAAAACACTCTCTCCCCTTTGTCCGTAACGTCGGTCTTTTATATCACTGTCCCTATTCCGTCATGTTCCTTTCGTCCTAAACCCAACCTACTAAAAGTCAATCCCTAACTTGTCAATCTAGGTGATCTCCTCCTACCTTTCCCCTCATTTCCTACATATATATATAGAATTATAAATTTAATTCAACATAAAAAATTTATGTTTAAATTAGCAATCTTTAAAATTATTCTTCAGAAAATATTCCATAGACTTAATTTTTCAGCGTTAACTTTGGAATTTACATAACTAAAGCCAAATTTGAGTCATTCAATTTTACTTTAATTCCATTTTATTACAAACTGAATGAAAATTTGTAGAATCGCTTTCCCATAAAATTACTCTCAATTGAATTATATATTTTTCCTTCAGACCCTTCTACTATAAATTGAATGAATCAATTTTTCTTTAGTTATATTTACATATATTTATTGGATATACATAAGTATTAAATCAGTGGTATTATCTGTGGTATTTTTCTCAAATACTTCACATTTTTAAAGATAAATAATACTCGGAATGCGACCTCTGTGGGATATAGTTATAAATCCTATAGATTTAGAATTACCTAAGCCCATATAAAAGATGAAATTTGGTACACATTTGATACAAACATAAATTGACAAATTATTAAATGTAGCACATGCTAAATATTTGTATATATGTACATTACTGTGATTTGCCATAAATTGTTTTTGCAGTTATTAGAAACGTTTAAAATTTAATGCCGATTCTATATTAGATAAAGTTTTGTCAAGACAAATATAAAATGTTTATCAAGATAAGAATTTGTCTAATGTAGTGTCTATATTAGACAAATTTTTTATGAAGACGAGAGTTCAACAGTTTTACAAAACAACAATAAGGCGAATCCGCTAAAGTTTTTTATTTATACAGTTTGATAGCCGGGAAAACCAAAAATAATAATCAGCTTTTCAATTGACATTTCCTTATATAAATTCACACTGACTTTAATATTTGTCTTGATAAAAAATTGTCTAGTGTAGAGACTACGTTATGTAGAATTAATCTATCAGTATTATTGCAGCGCTACTGACAACTTTGTTTCGACGTTGCATGACAAAAGACATAATTTTTGATGTTGTTAGTACTTTTTACATGGCTTATTATGATATATGTTTTTCCTTATAATTGATAGATAAAAACTGATCTGCAATTCAGACAAAAATTTTACGCTTGTCTCGATAAAAATTGCTCTGGTCTAGACTCAACGTAAAGAATTAAATACTAAAAATTTAATTCAATCTAATATAAATTTAATGGTTGAAGAACATGAAGGAATTAGGCATTACCAAAGAATTAATTTATAAATGAATTAATTCCATTATATTCAGTGCTACCATTGAGAATTTTGGAAAATTTCCCAAAAAAAACAAGACACTAAAAAAATCATTAAAATTTGTTTATTTAGTAAAAACAAAACAAAAAATTACTATATTAAAAAAATGCTAAATTCAATTTTATTAATAAAAAAACGAAGATTTATTCACAAAATTAGTTGCAATAAAACCATTTTTATTATTTAAACTTCTGTTCTTTTTATTGTCTTCACTAAGACTCCAATCCTACAAAGCCTCGTCTAACAAATTTAAGACTAAAAGCAAGAAAGGATTCACAAGTGTCGACCTTAAGTTTGTTGGACAATTTATTTCTTATTAGTGTTAATTTGAAAAAACACGTTCCGCCGAGGCATTGGTATGAGCCAAAGTAAAAATATAAATTAGTTTATAAGTATTCATGAAATTTATTTTTTTTTTATTTTTCTCAATTCAGTCCAAAAAGATTTAGTATTTTATATTTTAAATAATTATTCATAAACTTTATCATTAGATTTATTTTGAACTGTTTAAGTTCATTTATAAATTCTTCAATGTCTTTTTTTACATCAGTGTATTGTGAAGCAATATCAAAATAATTTATTTTTTCGTTGGAGTTAATATATATTGGGTCGAGATATTTCAAACAATTTAGTTTCTCGTCGTTTAGCCTATGGTCTTAAAAAGTCACAATTTAGTTCTATTTTAAAAAAGGGGCCAGGTGGTTGAAAAGGGGCAATTGATAACTAAAGTCGTCAAACGGTGACGCAGATTATATAATAAGCTTTATAAATACAGAATTATACAGAATTAAATATGATGAATTAATTTGACAGAATTAATATTTCTATATTACTTATTTATATTTTAAAAAGTGTATTAAACAATTAATTATTTCGAACCATTGCCATAGGGTGCTAACTAACATCGTTTTTTTACTGGTTGGACCGATTGTGTGATAATAGTCGTTGATATTTTGTTCGTTCAAAATTCATATTACATGTTTTTGTGGGATTTAGTGCACCTCAATTCGATGACCATTTGTAACAATGTGACCTTTTTTCTCCTCAATTTTTTTCTTCGTTGTTTATTATTAAAAAAATAAAAATAAAATTCTTACACTTGTAGGAACATAAAGTATTAACAAACAGACAGTCTCTAAGGAATTTTTCAATGAAAAGGAACGAGAATATCATATTTACATTTATTAATATGACTAGGATTTAACACAAGATTTTATTTCAAAAAAAATAATAATTTTATTAAAAAAAAAAAAAAAAAAACGCAGTACCAAAAACACCGAATTACAATATCAACTCGTATTTAATGCCTAAAACCTATTTGTGAGAAACATAAAGTAGAGGTTTGCATCTCTTGTCCAAATTTTAATATGTTTTTTTTTCTTTTTTATATTGCCTTGGTGTTTTAAATTGTTTGCTAATTATTTCATATTTTAAGCTGTGATAATTTCTGGTTCCTTTTTCGAAGTGATCTCAGGAAAATTCACAAAACACTACGTTAGTTATAACAATTAATAGATGAAAATGAAAAAGTGCTGCACGATATATTTAGCTGAAGTAGTTATTAATAAATTCCAAAAAAGTACAAAACATGCACTTAGTTATACTATCTGGAGTAATGAAAATATACTCAGTAGGAAGCACTTGCTTGTTTTTCGCAGGTTAAATAAAATTTTAATTAAATTCGACCCCTAAAATGATTAGTTCCTTGAAATCTTTACTAAATTTTAAAATATTTTATGAATTAAATTTGAATTAGAGTGTGCGTTCGAATAAAAAATAACACAAATTTTTCGCAATAGCTCATACTGCCGTCAATTTTGAACATCTTTCTTGACTGCAATACTTTCTAGAGCAATGCCGGATTTAACAACAGATCACAAGAGTAGTAACGAAATAAAAACAATAAAAATTAACAAAATAATTTGTCGTATGACAAGCTTACTCAAAATGCGATAAGATATGTTTTTTTTCGCTTTTTTAGTCTAAATAAACTCTAATAATCGTAGCAAAGTGTATCATGAAAAGCTTTTGGTGAAACGTAACATGTAACAGAGTTTTTTAAATTTTCTGACCAGATATAGACTTTTGTCGTTACAGTACAAGCACCTAGAATTGGGAATGTTATTATAGTCCCCTTAAGTATTAGTTACATAAAATATTTAGAAATTTTGAAATTATAAGGGTCCAAGTTAAAAGCAAATTTAAGAACGCCCCAATAAATACCGTGAACAAATTCGAAAAAGTGCTTCAATGCATTTTCGATTACTCATACTAAAAAAATTAAAAATAATCTAGTTAGCAATTACATTTTATATAAAATGGTATATAAGAATAATCTGGAGAAGAAATGCTACAAATAATTGATTTAGTTTTAATCCTTAGTTAATTCTTATTCTTTTGTTAAAAAAGAAAAAATCCATGTTTTATTTAAACGCACACCTTATAGGTTCTTAAATGAGAAAGCTTTAAATTTTGTGTTTAAGTCTATGGTCTTCGCGAGCTGCGAAGACCACAGACGGACTCCTTGTGAGACATGGGCTCTCATTTGAGAACCGTTGTTTTACAATTTTAAATAAATCAGGGATCAATTACAATATACCTGTGTTAAGATTACTTTTAAACATTGTGTTTTTTGGGAAAAAATTAGCAATAAACGATGTCAGTTCATTGGACTGAGTCGTCGAAGATTTAAATAAATAAACTGGCAAGTATGGTTGCAAATGTATGATTGTTTAATGTATGGTTGCAAACTTTTAGTTGTTTTGACAAAAAATTATTAATATTGCTATTTTAACCCCATCTACCGTAGTCCTCAAATTTTATCACTAATGATTACTTTCTATATTCAATCTTAAAGAAGTGGCACGACGAAAAGAGACGTTTATCTTGAGGTCTTAGAGAAATTCTGTTATTTGAAGGGATAAGATAAATAAAAAATACTTCGACAAATCGTATTGATCTAAGAGAGAAAGTAAAATCTTAAATTTACTTAAAAATTAGTATTTGATAAAAATCTATAGAAAATTCTATAGATTCCTATTATGCCACCGTTCATTCAAGTTATGTCTTATTTTCAATTTTCTGTATAACAATTTTAAACCAAGAAAACATGTAGTGTTTTCATTATATGTGAATTATTAAAATATTTTTTTAATTTCTTCCCACTCAAAATAAAATAGCTCTGAGTCGTATATCACAAATCTTAGTATACTAAGTATGAGTATTTATTAAACTCTACACAAAAAATGTCGCATACACATAGAAGAAAATACATCGGCATACTACACACTCATATACGTGTATGTTAAGACTTATATAGGTGAGTATGAGTCTAATATTACTCATACTCACCCATATAAGTCTTAACAAACACGTATATGAGTGTATAGTAAATTTAATTAAGGTTAAATACATAAAGCAAAATGATAGTTAACCTCATACTTATACCCTGGTAAATATCAGCATCATCATATGGTGCTATTAAAATAAACAACAATTATATACGAATGCATATATCTATATACATTAGGGTAATCCCAAAATAAAAAGCATCGATGTTACCAGCTCAGCTGAAAATCTACTTCATTTTAAGATACCGTTTCTCAAAATTTCCATCATGACATTATTCTTTCGTGAGCAAGATCAACATAAAAATGGTAATTTTTCGGATGTTTCGTATTTCTTTCATATTTCTGCCAAAGGAATAATATGAAAATTTAGTAACCTAAGAAAGGACTTTAAGACACGAATTTACTGACATAACAAAAGTTTCGGACCATGTCCAAATCAGTCCGAATTTTTGCAATTTATTTCAATTTTGTACACATAAATATTTAAAAAAATAAGACCAAAAGAATAAAATTTGTGTATTTCTGTAAGGTTTCTAACGATATATAACACTTTATACTACGAACTAAATTAGCTTTAAGTGAAATGCCAGACTAAAAATTTTGGAAAACGGTTTCTTATACTGAAGTAATTTTTCATCGATCGAAACATCGATATCATACAAATGGAGCCACACTCTATATATATATATATGTATATATAGTTTTTAGTTCTTTTTTTGTTATATATATATACATATATAAATATAAAACAAAAAAAAGAACTAAAAAGACCTTGTGTGACTAAGCCGTACCTGCGATTTTAATTTTGCAAATTTCTGCAAAAAGGAATTTTTTTTTTTTGAGTTTAAAATTATTGCACAATAAGATAAACTATATTTCAGAAAATATATTATGTAGTCCTTAGGAAAATTGGATAAGTATAACCTTTAAAATAAGAAGGTCGAAAGTCAGAATTTGAAAATTTAAAATTTTGAAGGGGAATACTACGAAAAAGTCCTTTCTTTTTCTGGACTTAAATGTATTGATTTCTGTGCAGAATTTTGGTGGTTTAGCATCTTTTTATTTCCATATAATATTAATTAATAAAATTTTCTTTATAACTAGATTTGACTTGGCCTTTTTGATTGCTAATATTTTCATTATGTTTTCCGTAATACTTTCAAATATTTAAAATTTTGACATTTGACCAATTTTCCTGAAAACTTCGGAATGCATTTTGTGATACACCTGTGATGACCTTACCCTTTAATAATTCTGTTTAGCCTGAATAACAGTTCTAAACCAATCTACTTTATAATTAAAAAAACTACAAGAAAATACCTTTTTGTCAAAATCCGCAAAACTAATCACTACTTAGTCTTACATGGAATTGTCCTAATTTTATTTCATGTAATGTTATCTACAAACTTGTAATTTTTTTTTCTTTTTTGAAATTTATTTAACAAATTTTTTAAAATTTGGGAATTACATTTTTGAAGCAGTTAAAAAACAATTTTTGACCAGAACAAAAACATATATTTCAGTAATTACAGTTCAAATTTATATAAAAATAGCATTTCGATAAAACATTTCTCAAAATTTAAATTTTTTTTTGTACACTCCTTACACAAGTGGTCTCAAACAGATTAATAATCTGGGGAATTCATAATAAGTTAAATATTTTTTCAACGACTTTTTTGCTTTTTAAGTATTGTTTGATATATTTCTTTAATGGTTTTATCAAAATAAATTTTCATTGTAATTACGAATATTCACCAGCAAAAACTACGCATATCCTTTAATCTACTCGTCAAGAAATTGTTTTTATATGTGCGTTTTTGTATCTATTTGGAACAATTCCTGGAAATTTTGAATGCCACTACACCTTCAATGTAATATTTATAATCACGTAATATAAGAATATGTGTTCCATATATCACCTGTGATTCAAAAATTATATACATTATATCGAAGAGAATTTTGCAAATATCCACTAGGCCTCTTATTAAAGGACTCCAGGAAGAGTATGAAATTTTTATGTTTCAAGAAACAATAAGAAAAACACTGAACAATGATCGATTCTAGGGGAAATTACGGTAAATTTTCAAAACTCTCAAAATTTTGGTGCAGTCTAACATACATACATACCTATTCACATATATAGTTTTATTAAAATGTTCATACATAAGAGTGTGTTTGTGTTTATTTTAATAGCAACCAAGTGTCTATAATTAAGCTGGTATTTTATTTAATGTTTGGTCTTTTACAAAATCAACAAGAACATCTAGCATATCTACACATACTACGAGTATGTACTCAAAAAAAGCTTAAATGAAAAAACGTAAAATGAAAAACATGTTACTACTGATTATAGCGCTGTATGTGTGTGTCTACTATAATAACTTAAAGCGACACAGTGTGTTGCAAAAGTAAATTATGGCTATATAGTGACATATAAATATTATGTCGAATTTTAGTAAATCTTTGCACGAAATTCAGATTTTTGTTTTTTGTTTTTTGTTTTTTTTTTTTTTTATTCGTTAGAGATTTTCCAATAAACTTGGATTTAAAAAAATTTCTTTGCACACTTTCTTTTCACACTCGTGGTACTACTGCAAATATTTCGTTTTTTTTTTTTTTTTTTTTGGTAGATTGTATATACAAGAAAAATAATAATTGCTGTAATTATGAACAAAAGGAGAAACACAAAATAAAAAATGAGGAAAATGAAAAATAAATATGAGGAAAACAATTGTAACACATTAATGAGTATGTAGGTGAAATATGATTGTATGGAATGGCATTGGTATGGACATTTTGTTGTTGGTCATGAAGGTCTATAAAGAGCGACACAAAGTATGCTTTTGTTTTTTTTTCTAACTAATAACATATATACCCAGAGAAAAATGTCCACATAAAGCTATTGACACTGAATGGGTCAATAGTGAATTTGACAGGTATGTATTCAAATTCAACACTGTTAAAATCTTAACGAAAATCTATACCTAATTGGCATCAATTTAAAACCGCATTGGTATAAAAACCATCCTTCCTTAAGTGCATCACAAAGATCAATTTATGGTAATTTTTTCTTATGCCTAGATGACATCCGCAGATAATCATAAAATGTTTATTTTTCAAGTACTAATTTAAGCGCTAAAATAAAAATTAAGATTGATTTTTCACTCCTTGGATATTATATGTTTAAGAATTTTAACTTCAGTTATGTTATTTTTAATATTATATTGGAAAACAATTTTTGAATTGCGACTGTAACCTCCCTTCCACAATTGTCTCTTTGAATTTAAGAACAAAGTGTGCAAAATATTAGAGTGTTCGGATATCGCTAACACGTGCCGCATCGAACTAGAAATTTGTAGGGTGCATTTATACATAGTTTAGCTACACATTTTTTTGCAAGCGAATAACATAATTATCTATCAAATAAAATAAAAAGAGTGAAAATCGGTTAGAAAATATTAAAATAATTACGAATTCCCCGAACTTTAACGTGTTTTCGATCACTAGTAGAATGAACATACAGGCAAATTTTTCTTTTTGTGATAAATTTTGAAAAAAAAATGCCATCTTTAGTCATATTTCAAGCATAATTTCTTAAAAATAAGCTTTAATAAATGAAAGCCCTTTTCGTAATCGATTAAAAGATGTTAATTTTTTTTTTAATTTTTTAAAAAATTTTTGTTAAAAAAATTACAAAATTAAAAAAGAAATTATGCTGTTTTATAGACAACAACACAATATATCAAAATATCTCTTACAAATTCTCCGTACCTACCATTTGAATTCTGCGAACTTTGGAATTTATTGTAATTTGTGCATTATAGATTAAATCATTTTGTACTGATATTCGTACCGAATACGAATATCACTCGAAAAAATATTCTGAAAATTTTAACAAAATCTAAAAAATCCATAAAACCTATAAGAGAAAATTGTTAATTACACGGCGCTGCAGTGAAAAAACCATTGAAATGTAATATGGTTTAGTTTTTAGATATTGGTGAGTAGATTTTTATACCGTTTTAAGCATTTTCAATATACCCCCAAAATCGGAAGCTATATCCAAAAAAAAGCGATTTTTCATACTTTGCAGCTTAAAAATTTTTATTTAGGTTTTTTTTACTGCATTAGAAGGAAAAGATTTTACCCAGTTTAAAAGTATATTCACATTTACATTCTTTGCAAAACAGTGTACGATATTAAAGACACAAATGCAATTTCTTACTTTTTGTTCTTATTTTTTTATTTTTTAACTTTTAAGCAATTTTTGGCCCACATTTTATTAGAAAACATATTTTTCTATATTTTTTTTCCAACTACTACTATATTTTGTAAGGAATGAAATTAGAAAGTTTTTTTTCGACATTCCTAAATTTGTTGCACCGTGTTATTTTTATTTTAAAGTTTTATTCTAATAGCTAATATTTTACAAATTGTGTTTTTACACCCAAATGCCAAAATTCAAAGGTCGGTATTTTTTTGGTGCAGTCTAATGTTCTGTTGAAATTTTAGTCGATTTCTTTTTACTGATTTTACGGGGTTTTAGTTTTTTTTTTTAAATTTATTCTACCCAAAAATATACGGTAGCTGATAGACAGGTACCAAATATGTTCCTTGATTCCTTAGTGTATTTTAGTTTTCGTTGATTTTGTACAAAATTGTATTATTATTTATTAGATTCATAACTAGTTGTAAAACTAAAAGCGAACCAGTGAACACACGCAGGAAAAACATGTTTCAGTATGTTCACGATGTTCGTCAGTCACGTTATCTTTATGTCGCAAGTTTTAAGATGTTTGTACCGAATTCAGTACACAGGCTTTATATGATTCAGAAAATATCTTTTAAAAAATTCATCAAAAATTTTTATTTTATTATTATTTTTTTTTATATTTCTATGCAAATTATAAATTTATCTTCACTAATTTGTGAACAAGATCAAAATTTATGTATTGATTTGAATGAAATATTTTGCAAATATTTCAACGAAATATTTTTTATTTGCAAAGAATTAGCCTTTATGATTAAATAATAAAAAAATCTATTTTTGATATTTATGAATTAGTATGATTTTCTAAAAACATTTTTATTTATTTATTTTTTTATTTTATTATTATTATTATTATTATTATTTTTTTTAATGTACGAAATTTAATTATTTTCTTCACAACTATTGAAGATATTAAAAAATAATGTGAGTGTAACTTGAAGGTAACTTTAATTTGATTTTTTTAATTTTATTTAACCAAATTAAGCAAGTCGTTTTCGAGATAGGTTTCAGTATATAGTGCAAGATCGTTAATTTTACAATTAGCGATTTATCGCTAGTCAATTAAAAAAAAGTGATTCAAAGGCTTAGAAATGGTGGACATAATTATAAAGTGTACAAAAAGTATAAAAAAAATACATAAAAATCCAGAGAATATTGAAGGAGGTAAAAGTAGCTGAAATGTGCGCCATCGATGAAAAAACGCAATTTTTTCACCACCTCTGATCTTGGTGAAATTGATTAAATTTAAATCAATATATCTTCGAACTTAAATGATTGATTTAAATAAACTTTGGCTCAAATTGACATAGTTTCTAATGGTTTTTGTAAAAAATTCTATTTTTGGAAGAATGGATAATGAAATCAATATTTGTCCTTATATTTAAATAAAATATCAACCATTTTATAATTTTTCTTTAAAGGTGTTAGCAAAAACTTGTAAAAACTATAGAGACGGACGAGGAAAAAATTAAGATTTAGAAAAAAATCAATTATTTCCGTAATAATTTGATATTTTAAAGAACATTTTAAAGAAAAGTTTTAAAAATGGAAAACATTTTTTAAATATCCTTGATACAAGAACGAATATTAATTTCATTATCCTGTTTTCAAAAATGGAGTTTTTACAAAACAATTAGGAGTTAAATTTATTAGGAATCAACTTGAGCCAAAGTTTATCTACAGCGGACAAATAGGTCCGAAGATATATGAATTTAAATTTCACGTATTTAAAAAAATTGTGAGAAAAGTGAATTTTGAACTGCGGTAAAAACTAAATTACAACGAATTTTAAAATTTCATGTAAAACTAAAATTTTGTATTGGCGTTTGTGTACACTGAATTTCTTCCAAATCGGAGATGATGAATTTCGCCGGGCGTGAGAAAATTTTTGCTTTGTAACATACATTATCCTTTATTGATCTTTCTGAAGTTCCTAAATAGACTAGGCTATTAATTCTACTTTAAATTACAATGGAAGCAGATGTTTTAATTTCTATCACGAGGAGATACTCGACTTTTTTTTTATTACCATGGCACCTTTACCAGACTTATTTTTTATTTTTTAACTTTATGCAAGTTAAAAAATAAAAAATAAAATAAAATAAAAATTTAATTGTAGTACAAAATATATAAAAATTATATTAGGTATTGACTCCCTAGTTTTCAACTTTAAATTTTACACATACATTTTACACATAGACCAAGTTAAGTTTTTCAGTTTTTAAGGTTAAAGAATAGGACAGTGTTGAAGTCCCAACTAAAATTTCAATTCGATTTAAAAATCTAAATATTGTAAGCTAAGTGTAGGGTCCTTAAAATAAGGTCAAACTTAGTTTCTTTTCTTGTAAAATCATAGTTGCTTTATTAATATACAGTCGTTAAGATAGTTAATGATTAAAATAAATAAGAGAATAACACAATATATATTTATATACAAACTAAGTAATAATATAACAAGCAACAATGTGCGTAAAAGTGTGTATAAATAAAACTAATATATAAGCAATCGTATGATCATCCATACACTCGATTATACACATACACATATAATAGCTTCCCAGCTCAGATTGAAGAATGAGAAATCTACGAAAATAAAAGTTTTTTAACTCAAGTAATTTTTTATTATTTTGAATTTACTAGCAAATCCAGAGAAAAGATTGCCACATACGTGTTGAAAACGATACCATTCAGTGTCAATAGGGAATATGTCCGTATATGTTCAAATTTAACACTGCGAATTTTAATCTTAAAGAAAATCGCTACCAAGTTAACATAAAGAATCAAATTATTAAATTGCATTATTTTTTCTATTACATTTTTTAACGAATGGTATCGAACAACAGTTACCGTAAATTACCAACGTAAACACAACTATGATGGATTTTGAATCGATAATTTTCCCTCAGTGTAAACATATAAAATATTATGGAAAAAACATATAGAATATTTGAGAGTATCTATAGCGAAGAAGTTTATTATTTTCAACCGCATATATCTCACTAAACACTTTAGATATTGATATGATGTTTTTCTTTCTTAATAAGTGTATCCAAGTTATTTCGTTATTTCTTTCGGTTTAAAAAATCTATATTGAAACCATTTTTTTTTTAATCCTGATATCAAAAAAAAAAAAAGAAAATTATATATATATATATATATATAAGCTTTATTTTTAATGGACTAAAACTAAAAAGTTTCATCGAACTTCAATTTGAAAATACGATTGTAATAAAACCAAACATCCATAAAATCATATTTAAGAATATTGGTTGCGACTTTTTGCAAAATGAGTAATTTATTAATAATTATTTCAAAATTTTGAGGTATTGGCTAAAAATTTGTTACGCAAATATTACCCAGCACAAAAAAAACATCTAAAAGAAGTAATAAATGCATAAGGTTATGTGATAATGCCACTGCATTATTAATTTTTAGGTGAAACACGCACGATTTTAACATTGGCGTGCCATTGAAGTGCATGGTTTTTCTTTAGGGAAACAACTCGTCATTAAAATAAGTTTTTAAAACCAATGAAAATTTGATGATTCGACTACGTTTTTTCATTGGTGAGGATATTGCATATTTATATACTAAATGATTATTTCGGATATAAATTCTATCAACAAATTTAGAAATAAATAAAAAGCAATCATTTATAAAGTTTATTTTTTGTTTAAGTATAAAAAATCCATAATCTTAAATAATTTACAAGTACCAGAGTTGAATAAATGCATTGAACTATTCTTTCATTAGTTCACAAATGATACATTTATTATTTTTAAGGAAGAAATTAAGAATTCATTTGAATGCATAAGTTATAAATAAATCATGAAAATATTACATTCTTATGAATGACTTAAACAAATTTTTGCATTGGTTAAAAATATAATAATGTTTTTCCGTATGAGAGTGGCAGTAAATTATTAATTTTATTAACTTGATTAATTTATTTTTATTTCTGATGTTTTAATTTAAAATTCTCTATATCGACGGATTAACCATTCGGTTATTGTTCTTTTTATTTAACATTCTCATATTTGTGCTGCTTTCAATATCATGTGAATGTTTGTTGTAATTTATGCACCATCTGTTTTAAAAAACATACTAAAATACTAATGTGGAATTTCTGCATTACATTTAGTAAGCGAGTTGGTAATTTAAATATTACATTATTATTTTTATAGGAAAAATTTGATCATTTGACTACCAGTTGAATTATCAAAATTAACTTGTATAACGCATTTTATTATAATGTACTAAGTGTAAAGTTGTCTTAAACCCAGCACATTTTTATGAAGTAAAAACTTAATATTTATTCCATATAATGTATGTTTAAGATTTCACTAAATTTGTAAAAAATATTTTTAAAAGCTAATGATTAGGTATGAAATAAAACTAAAAGAGCTAAATGATCATAATATTAATTTATAAACATTACTAGCTAAAATTATCAATATTATAAAAAATCATTACAGTATTCTTTAATATATTGGGGTATTTTACATTTATAATGATGTGTGTGAAGCACAGAAATATCGCTTATTTATACCAATCGATTCATAATTACTTTATGAGTCGGTTTAATGATGTTAGTGTGCCTGGCTGTGCATGTAAATCTCGTGATAGTCACAATTTGAAAAATAATTTTATGAAATTTGGCACATACAATTATTTTGTCATAACAACGAAGCCATTAGAAATTACTTATGCCCTATGCCACCCCAGAACAGGGTTTCAATGCTTATAATTGTCTCAATTATGTCAATGTTTCAATAAAATTCGGCATAAGTAAGATTAATACAAGCTACAATTATAAAATTTAAAACAAATGTATTATGTATGCAAAGAACACGGTGGAAAATTTTATGAAGATCCGTCCACAATTGACCATAGCTCACAGAAAATTACTTGTAATGGTATAAGTATAATCAGGATGATCTTAGCCTTCTTACTTATTTTTAATTTACATTTATTGGGATGCTAATGTAAGTATTGAGAACAACTTTTTTATCATTTTGGTTTAAAAACTTATTTAGCATAACACACACTCATATCGGTTATAATTTGTTTTCTTTTTTAATAATTAAATCAGAAATAGTTGTATTTATAGTTCTAAATAAATTAACCAAATTATTTATATCAACTACTAAAAATATTTTTGTTAATAAAATACATATATAAAAATTATGTATTATATTTATTTTACGTATTTGAGAAATTATAAATGTATGTATATTAAACACTTGCCCAGTTACAATCAAACTACACCAATTTCTTTATTTGCCACTTTGAGCGCGTATTAATGAGAATTTTTGTGTTTTTATTATTAGTTGGTATTGTTATTATATAAGGTGTGAATAAATAAAGAGCGAATAAGAGTAATATATTTGTTTTACTATTATTTGCTGAAGCAGATAAAGTGAATATTGAAGCTTGTACTATTAGTACTTGTTGTATGTTGATAAAACAAAACATAAATTTAATCATTAGTATATGGAAAAATTAAATTAAAATTTAAATGTGAATACATTCATTAGTATTAGTTTGGCATCCTGATTGCGTTCAGTAAATTTATTTTCTTTTCCATTTTTTAACAATGCACAGCGTTTATGTTGATTTAAATTTGATAGCGAGTTTTAATTATTTTATAAACATTTGCGAAAGTTTTTTAAGCAACAAAATTCGTTAATTCACTATCATTTTCATCTCAAAAACAGTTCCATATTTTGTTTCGTCCCCTTTTTTCACTAACTTTATACACATTTCTTATTATTATTTTTTTCTTTTATGTCGATATTATTCGTTATTAAATACAAATTTTATCAAAAAATTCACTTATTCACACACCGCACAATAAAAAATAATATGTTTACTTACGTTAAAAACAAGTACCCTAAGCTACTATTAGTACAACAGTTGTTTGAAACAAAAAAAAAAAAAAAAAAAAATAAATTTCTTACTCAATTCAAAACCAGAAATAACTGTAACAGTTTTTATGATTATAATGAGTGCGTATAAACAAAATCATACCACATCAGTTATACTCATTTTCTCATTTACACCAATACTCACAAGTATTTATTTGTTATATTTCTTTTCATTTCTTTAATGTATACATATATATATATATATATATATATATATATATATATATATATATATATATATATATATATATATATATAACTTATATAACTTTAGAGTAATAATACAAGACAAATATTTAAATTTTCAATCTGATTTATTTGAATGGAATCAAGAGAGAGCGATTTGATGAACAATGTTTTTCGATTTGTTTCAATCACCGACTTTTGCGGAGAGATTTTCTAATTTTCCGCATTTCGCATTTTCCACAATTTTCCATGATTTACACTAAGATCTTTCTATTGTTTGATTTGGAAAGCCATTAAGGAATAGTTTCACACAAAATTTCATACAAAAACTCGAGGGATTTTCTAAAATTTTCTTCCGTAATAACCTTCTCCTCGAAAATACGAACAACTGACAAAAAATTTTACAGAAATCGGCCCAGCCGCTCCCATTTTATGAATTACTAAACATTTTCTACACCATATATATATATATATATATATATATATATATATATATATATATATATATATATATAGATGTTGATGACGGTTTTCATGTAGAATATCGTGAGTTCGGTTTAGCACATGATATTTTCGCTAGTTCAGTTATGTTATCGTTAATATGGCTCGAGGTACCAGACCACTTATTGCATTACATTTGAGTAGTAAATGAATTAAACGAATTTGCATATATCCATGTAAATTTCTGAAATCTCTTGGCAGTTGTAACGAACTTGTTTATAATGTATGAAATTTCTAGAGACAAATTTAATAATTTTTCGCCAATTGGCCACTAACTGTATACATTTCAATATTGAATTTACTAGATTAGTAACTATATCGAATTCGCATACATTATTGTGCATTTCTGAAGACGAACAGTCACCAATTTCACTACATTTCAATAATGTATTCATTAATTTAATGGTTTTAACGAATTCGTACATAATCTAATGTATTTCTAGAGACAAATTTAGCAATTTTTGGTCAATTGGCCACTAACTACATTACTTTTTAATAGTGAATTCACAAGAGCCACCAATTGCACTACACTTCAATAATGAATTCACTAAAAGAAGTGCTGTAGCAAATTCATATATAACACGAAAGCAAATGCCTTAATTGACACTTTTAAAGCTCTCAATGGCAATTCTATGCATTACATGTAAACAAAGAAGTGGCAGTTTTCTGTATGATATTATATTTTCTAATTAAACTTTCTGTATTATTTATTATGCTAGAAAAATTTATTGCAGAAAGTGATCGAAGATTGCAAGCTTGCAATACCAAATTAACTAGTGAATTATCTATCTAGCGCTAAAGGTCAAATTGCTATTTTAGAACCGCTGGGTTTTTTGTATAACATAGAATATCCATTCCGTTTAGCCAACAAATTCTCTAATTCTAGGTTAAAAGTATGTGAAATATATATAACACCTTGAAGTGTAGAAAAAAATAAGTTCAATTTATGCCAAATGTATTGTACGTTATTCAGGCTGTTATTAAAGTGTTATAATTATACTTAATTATTCCAAGATTTATCATACTGTTTTTCTTCTTTCCCTCTTCTTTGTTTAACCTACATTGCAGATATAAGGAAATTTTTGTTGTTATTATTCCAAGTATTTTATTTATGTCGGTTTTTAAACATTTTTATATAAATTATGCCAATTATTTACAGCCGCAACATTGAACAGAAACATACGTTATAATCATGCAATTTTTACTTTAGTTGTTAAAGTTTTGTTTAATTTTTTTTCTGCTATTATTATTCTTCTTGCCATACACGATAGCAGCACATGAATAAAATAGTAAACATGGGGACAGTTGGGCTTAAGAGAATATTTTAAATAATAATGGAAAAAAACTGTATTGTTAAATATATATATATATATATATATATATATATATATATTTTTTTTTTTTTTTCTTAGTATTCTATTTAAAAATATTGTTATAAATTATTTTTAAACCAAAAACATATGTGGGGATTTCTTCAAATTCGTTTGGGGTCCAAAATATTTTAGATTTTTTAATGGAATATCGATGCTATTTTCTTCCAGTATTCAAATCAATTGAATGATTTTTCTTCAAAGGCATCAGTATTATGGAGGTTTATGACAAAAATTTTAAAGAAAAGTTTGAAAAAATTCTATTTTCAAAAATATATGATATACACAATACCTATGTGTATTACCTATACCAAAACGTCTGAGATACAAATTAAAAGCGATACGATATGGTTGATATCTCCGTAGATAATAGCGATTTAACATAAAAAATGATCAACAAAGTATGTATAGATTTTTTTTTTCAATTTTGTAATGTTTGTCAATCAAAAAAATTTTTTAAATGATAATAATGAATAAGACATGACTGTTTATATTATTGTAGTTAAAAAAATTAAAAAATACGATATAGTTGATATCACCGAAGATAATAACGATTTATCATAAAAAAATAAATAATCAGCAGAGTATGCATAGATTTTTTTTTTAATTTTATAACGTTTGACAATCAAAAAAATTTTTTAATGATAATAATGGATATAATCGGTAGCATAATACATATTTAACATATATTCAGAATATCGAGTAAAGCTATATAAGGGTATATATATTTTTGATAGATTTTTTTAATTGTAGTTAATTCACTGATGTATTTTTCACATTTAATCACTAAAAAAATTCTTTGTAAGACGTTAATAAACAACAAGTTGCAAATATTTATTATAGAACCAAAAACCATAAGTGTTATAAGTTTAAAAAATAAATCAAATTTTAATAAATTTTATGTTTTTAAATGAAAATAAAATAATATTTTATGATTTTTATTTTTGTTTTCAAACAATAAAAAAATTGTGTATTAAAATTTTTATTAAAATGTATGTGAAATGGATACATTATTAATATGTAGGCAATGTTTTTTAATCAACTTCGACCATTATATGGTTTCTGGGATATCTTGATAAGATTTGAAATGTATTTGGATTAACCTACCCTACAAGCAAAATAATACGAAAGTGATTCGAATTCGTATTTCTTAGAAGAAAAATTTTATTGCCGCAATAATCATATTCATATTGCGGGAGAGATTGTGCATCACAGGCGATACATCTAAGCAATAAGAAGTCAATACACCTGGAAGAATAATAGGCAGTATTGCTAGATAATCATCTAGGTGAAAAAATAAGATATCGCCAGATAATATAGAAAAAATCTTACTAAATAAATATTGAAATAATATAATAAAGAAATATTTTACATCTCGTAAAGCATGCATGCGCATAAATCTTAACATCCTAAAGCAAGAAAACTGAAACGCTCACATAAAAAATCCATTTATTTGCTAAAAAACGAACAAATTTCTTCAATATTTTTTTAATTTTTGAAGAATTTTTCGCCAAGCGTCAAAATTATGACTGAAATGTAATAAAAGTATTGCATTAATTTCTTCCAAATGACCTCTACGGGATACCATCAATTTATTGCGGAGGTGATGATTACCTTACAGAAAAAAGGGCGATATTTTGAGGATAAAGATAATAAAAAACCTTTAGATTTTATATATATTTTGTTGTTTATTGCCCAATTTTCTTTAAACTGATAAAAATGCAATATTAGAAACACATTGCTTTGGTGATTTTCTTCCAAATAATAAAAAAAAAAGAAAAGATGATATCTTCCAAATGTTTATAGGGTAATGGATATTTTAAAATAAGTAATTATTCGTGCATAGCTGACATGAAAATCACCTATCCAAAGATTTAATTCTGAGTTAAAAATGTTCTTGATATCTTACCTTTTACGTATAGTACCTTTATTTACTTATTTCCTTATTTTACTTATTTCCAATAAATGGTCAGATATTTCTTGAAAATCTCTTTCTGACTGAAAATTTTCAAATTCTCTAGTTACCAATTTATGTTTCTTGCGGCAACATCAATAAAATTTACTGTAAGAACATATTCAAATTTATCATTGAGGCATTTCGGAATACTAATTTGAAGTCGTTCGTGAAGTGACAAATAAGTAATAATTAGCATATACACCTGATAAATAACACATAAACTTTGTATATTTATTAATTACATTAATGCAGATAAATGCAAACGACTTTTATGTTATACCACAAAAAATTAAAAATAATTTTATGATTTTTATTTCTTGTTAAAAAAGATAATAAAATAAAAAATAAATAAAAATCATAGACTTATTTTTATTTTTTTGTGAGAGAAACTAAAATTATTAGCTGAAACTTATAAAAATCAGAAACGATTTTTTTTTTCCTGAGAAATAAAATTAAAATCAAAAATAAAAGCTTATGACATAATAGCTTAAATAGCGTTATAGCCAATACAATGATGCACTTAGGACATTTTTAACCAAATTCCTTCATATTGATTTTTTTTTTTTTTTTTTTTTTTTTTTTTTGATCCAAAATTAAACAAATGATAATTATTTTGGTCTCTGTAGAGAACTAAAAAAATTTTTCAATGATTTTGTCATTGTCACAAAAAAATTTTTTAAAAGTTGCCCTAAATTCAAACGAGCAATTACTTTTGAGTGCCACTTGATTCCGATATAAGCTATAATAATACCTAGAGATTGGTAAATTTTTTCGCCGATTTCAAGTAGCGCCTTGGGTGTGCCCCGACGATTTATAAAATATTATAATCATGAATACCTTTTATGGATCTTTTTTTTTGTTGAAGCCAATTTTTCGTTTAACTAAAACAAAATAGATATACTTATTATAAATTTAAATTCACATAATATGTAAAAAATGCTAATATAAAGTACGAACATTTTACATCGATTTTAAAGATTTATACCTTTTTTGCAAATTAATATTTTATCACGCCACAACGATTTTAAAATGTAACATAGAAAGCTTCTATAATCACGCGATATTTTAGCTTAATTAAAATTACGCTATTAGTAATAATTGCAAGAGCAATAAATCTCCGTTCTTTATTTTGCAAGCATAGAAGCGGAACAAATTTTCTAATCGAAAAACTGAAAAAAATTAAAATTTTTAAAATATTGATTTCACTACTTGTCTACAGTATAATTCAACACTAGTCAACGACAGACTAATTGGACAATTTGGGTTATTTCTACAAGTATTTGTAACTTACAATATAGGAATAGGGCATATATGCCAAAAGAAAGAAAAAAACTTGTTACATTCAAACACTTTTTTTGGATCTTTTAAATTTGACTACTTGCCAATATCACAGGAACCATTTTAGGTACTGATTTTTTTGTTGTTTTACTCCAAAAAGTGTTGTTAAATAACTGCATCAAAAATTATTTTAAAAAGTTAGAATTAAAACAATTTTTAGATTTAAAAAAAATTTAGATTTAAAATCGATTTAGTAAAGGTAAATTTAGAAAGAGAATCACATATATAAATATCGAGTTCATAAAAGTAAAGTTAGAAAGAGAATCACCTGTATAATGTCATTTAAGTACAATGACCACTGTTTGCAGTTACATGCAAGAAAACATATAATTCACAATAGTGTTGCAATGAAAAAAAAAGTTAGAGTGTCTATACTCGGTTATACCGAACCTTGAATGCCCTTCAATTTATTGTACACTTATTTATTATTGGGGAAACCCGGTGTTTGATATGAAAATTTTTCAAACTCACAGGAAGTTTTTTCAACATATTCATACATCTTGAAAAGTTATCTGGAATCTTCGAAAACTTGATTTTAACAATTAATGAAACATATGTACTTTAACCACATGTAAAAAATGAAAATGTAATTATATCTAAGAATATAGAATAAATTACAAACTAATATTTATCCTTGGTACCTATAATATATATATATATATATATATATATATATATATATATATATTGTTGAAAACAAAATGAAATGGCATATTTCCAACAATCGATATAATGGAGCCAGCATGCAACTGCTCAGCAATAACAACATGAATAAAACAAATTAAAACATTGTACTTTAGTAAAACAAAAAAAGAATCGCTGTTTTCTTCAAGAAAGTCATAACTTTAAAAAAGCTAGTTTTGCAGAAAGTGCATTCAAAGTTTTAAAATTCCATTTACCTTAATGGAAAAATGAATGACAAATTTTTTTATTTAGTTTTATTTAGTTTTGGTTTTAGCTCCTAGCTTTTTTTCTAGCATTCTATGATTACTAAAAAAGGCCAAAATTGGAGTATTTCAATAACGAAAAAATTAGCTTTTTATTTACTATTACAAATTTTATTTTTACAGAATCGTTCACTTGAGCATTTTTGTATATTTATTTATACATTATTTATATTAAAAAATTTCACCTGCGGCACGTCATTCTGCAAACTAGGAGTGCCTTAATTAATTTTATGGGTTTACTAAGTCGATTATTATAATTAGTTTTTAATATACATATTTTGTCAACCGTATATGAAAATAATTTACAAACAGTCTTATTAGTGCGAAAGATCACCAAAAAATTTTTAAATGCTTAATAACAGAGGAATTATAATTCAAAACTAAATGAAAAATGACTTCAAAACTTTGGGTAATTTTTCATATGAAATATAAACTAAATTTGTGTGGAAATTGTTTGGGCAAATTTCCGTTAAGTTATTTGCTGGATGTTACGTGTTTATATTTTTAATTAATTTTTTTTAGAAAATATAAAAAAATAACGAGAACGAGAAAAAATAAGTTTCTAAATTAAAAGAAAAACTTTTTTTCTGACCTTATTTTTTTGTGACATTTAGTCTTTTTTGACCTTATTAAAGTGCAATTTAGTATCTCTTTCAACATCCTGGCAACACTGCCAATCTGTGATCGTAAATAGTATGCACAGTGTACATTGTACATATTTTTGCAGAAGATATATCTTGATATAACGCGTTTTTCTTTATCGTATACTTAAAAATCTAGTCTTTTGAGTTATGACATTCTTGAATAAAAAGGTGGTTAATTTTAGTTAGTGTAAAAACCGGAAGGAGAACAACGAATAATTTCTGTGTATTACAACGAAAATATTTCTGTATATAACAACGAAATTAATAAGGCCAATGAAAACAATTATAGCAACCAAAAAAAGTTATAATAAATTGAGAAAATCAGCACCGTACACTGAGAAACAAAAACTAATTAGTTTAGCATTTTTAGTCTGCCTTTTCTTGGGTCTGACGATAAATAAATTATTCACATTAATAATCCTCATTAATCAGTACTATACAGTAAGAAAGAAAAGCAAGTTAGTTTGACATTTTCTAATTTGCCTTTTCTAGGGCCTGACAATAAATAAATTATTTGCATTAATAATGTTACTATTATGTTTTCTTTTTTAAACTTATTTTTCTTTTTAGTTTTATTCGTTTCATTTGAATTTTATCAGTATTTTCATAGATATTGGAGGTTGTTTTATATGCTTAAAGTAAGGAAAATTCTTATTTGAATATAATATTAATATAATTTATGTGTTACATTTTAAGAATTATTTGTAGATAATTTGTCTTATAGTCTTACAGATGAAATAGAAGTAAATAAATAAATAAATAAAAAAAATAGATAAAATAATAAAATTGATCACCAAACGGGCCTTGTCTTAGGAAAATAGTAGGTTGTCTTTGTGAACAAAAACAAAAAAAAATAATTACATGTAATAGTCAATATATTGAATAGAACTATCATTAGAGAAAAAAATATTGGGTAAAACATTTTAATGTACTTGCTGTTTAATTTGAATTTGATAAAAATTATTTATTAATATAATTATTTTATTTTTCTCGAAATTTGAAATAAATATAGAAAAATTTTAAATGGAAAACATTAGGGAAGAAATAAAATGAAATGAAAATTATGTGTTGAGTCTCATTCATTTCTTGTCCAACCCAAGGACGTAACAAATAAATTGTTTGGCAATATTTATTAATAACTCTTCTTGTGTTATTGAAGCACTTCCCTTCAAGATCTGATATTGAATTCGATGTTGCCTTAGACGGTTTCAGCTTCGACTGTATTTCAAAAACATAAGTAAGCAAACAATGATAGAATCTTAATTACTCTTATGTCATAAAAAGTTCTTAATATTCACCTTTAGGTTTTAAAAAGTCTTGCTAAATTTTAACAGTAGTTATATGTGACTGATATTGCTTCAGATAGTACCAGCTTCAACTGTGTTTGCACTTTCGTACAGGTATGCAAGCATTGATAGCATTTTAATTATTCTTGTGACATAAAATGTTCCAAACGTTCATTTTTTGGTTTTAAAAGGTTCTAATTTGTTGCAATGCCCAGCAAAAATGTGCACTTTGTAAAATTAGCAAAACTGTAGAATTTTATTATACATTTACATCTGAAGAAAGCATATACAATAGTACTAGATTCAGTTAATATTTTCACTATGTCAATCAATATATTAATTATTATTTAATTAAAATTTTATTTACTTAATTTATTTGATTAAAATTTTAACTGATACTTTACAAAAAATCTAATAATTTAATTTTAAATAATATAATCATTTTGGTGATTAGAGAAAAATCAATTAAAATTTTAATAAATATAAATAACTTCTTAACTGAAATCAATTTTTACTTATTTTTTCTTTCTTCTGTAATCAGTTCATACTTTACTCTACACACATATGTAAATCATTTTACTAATTATCACGTCAAAGCTTCTATGTTTATGAAATAATTTGGTTTCAAAATAAAACTTAATGAAAATAAATTCTAGATATTACATAACTATTTAAAAAATATTATTATTACTCTCCGTTCATATTTGACACCTAAATTTTCATTCTAGTAATATGTATTTAAAAATCTGTGTATTCGATTTATTTCTGTAAAAAATAAATAAAAGATAAATAAAAATAAAAAATATATATAATCCTTTAACCCTATAATACTAATGTACGTTTACGTATACATTTTTTCAAATCTTTATTACTATCGTATGTGGAAACCTAACGTCAAGTGCTAAACTTGTGATTCAGAAGCGGTACAAATTCGGATCATTTCCAATGAATTTAGCATAGGCATAGGCAGTATCATTGGAAGATGTTCTCTTTTTTGATTCCTATTCACTAGGTGGAGAGTTTATGTTCACGATGCCGTGTAAAATTGATTTTTTTTTTGTACTTTTTTTATCAAATCAAGGAAATTGCTTTTAGTTTTTATATAAACCAAATATTTTTTATTAAAAGAAATATACATAACAATATTTTTTATTTGACTAGAACAGTTATTCTTAGGTATTTAAGTATTTTTAAATTTTCAACGTGTTATATCAGAAAAATTTATCTGCATCGCTTTTTAATAACATGTTTGGATGATGTTTATATAACTTCTTAAGCACAATACTACGCAAGCTTACTGAAACTTTGGGAGTAATGAAAAATACTTCCTTAAAAATTATATATTTATTTTTGCTGGGTATTAATAGGATAAAATATCCAAAATAAAAGTCCTTATAAATAAAAAAAAGAATTATGATAAAATTAGATTCCGTAAGAAGTTATGACGATTTTTAGCTACATTATTTTCAATAATTTTACGAAGTTTTTGACAGCCCAAAAATATCTACATTTGAGGCGTAGTTAGACTGTTGTATGCTAAACTGTCCGTTTTATAAATTTTGGTAATCCACACAGAATTTGGTATAAATATCGCTTCTTCTATCAAATTCAATGGCCCAAACATTGTCTTTTAATTAATATTATTTATTCATACGGTATATGGTGACAGCATAACTATTACTGTGGTATTTCCGATTTTGTCATGGCTGATATTTCACAGTGGGGCAGACCGCAAAAATTTTGGTAATAAATCTATATCTCCTAATCTACTGGCCGGATCAAATTGAAATGTATAGAAGTAGTAGGGGAGGATCTATGCTTTCAGAAAAATTATCTTGTAGTCTCTTACAGTTAAAAATATTTTTCCGATTGAATTTCAAGTTTTTGATTTTTGGCACTACTTGTTACTTTTCGGAAATAAGTCTCGAAGTATGTGGGCATTTTTTTTTATATCGTTTGAACTTCTAATATATTTCAAAATAACATACTTAAAAAAATTTGTTATTATTTCGGCATTCTGAAGTTATTATGAAAAGTTATTAAGACTTTTTGAAACTTTTTCATACAGGAGGTTGTAATCTGTGGTAGCCTATAGCTTATCTTGTTTTATTACGATGATTTTTCTGAAAGCTTAGGGTACACGTAAAAAGAGTATAGCTTACTTTATTGATTAGAATTTAAACAGCTTTTTTTTCAAAAAAGTGATTAGTGAAAAGTATTCAAGTGAAAAGTATTGATTAGTGAAAAGTGAAAAGTATTCTTGAATTGCTACCAAACTATATGTCTAAGCCGAGAAAAAAGTTATGACTAATGTTATATCTGAAGTGTTGGCTACATAACATAACAAGAATTTTATGAAAAAAACCGATTTTCACTTTTGGTATTTTTGGTCGGAATTTACCACCGTGCGTTTGCGTTTTTATTATTAAATATTTTATAAATTAGTTATTATAACTGAAAATACTTTAAAATTTTAACTAAAAACTTAAAATAAATAAATAAAAAATAGTTTTTCTCTGACTTATCATAAATTTTGTAACTCTGTTATATTCCGACATAGAAAACATCAGTATTTACTATCATCTGTGGACTAAATTTTAAATTTAAGTGTATTATTTGATAGAAAATTATCATTTAACAATCACTTAAATTATATTATACCTAAAACTTATTCAATGTTAAGCTTTTTATGACATTTTATTTATATCTTTTTTGAGATCTAGATTAGAATATGCATCATTTATCTGGAGCCCTAGTGCTAAGTTACATACAAATATAATAGAAAATATTCAAGTAAAATTTATAAAGTTTGCTCTTTCATTTTTAAATTTTTCATTTCATTGTTTTCATTTTCCTCATTAAAATTTCTACTCCTGTATACCTTGATAAGTATGCCTTGATTTCTAAGAAAACTTTAGCAATAAGACGCAAAATTTCTTCTGTATATTTTCTATATGCTATAAATTGTGTATTAATTGATTGTCCTGATTAGCTTCATATTGCTAAACTATATACATATGTACCTTCTAGGCCTTTAAGGCAAAATAATTATTTATTTTATATAGATATTCACAGGGCAACATATGCTATGAATGAATTTTTAAAAAAGGATATGAGATTATTCAATAAATATTCTAATGAATCAAACTTAAGTATACAAATTTCGAGTTTAAAAATATTTTGACAGTTTGTTTAATTATGTATATTATGACTGATGTCTACAAGGATAATATTATATCCATAAACTGAAACTAATAAATAAAGAAATAAACAAATAAGTAAATAAACATATAAATAAATAAATAAACAAATAAATAAATAAAAGAACGCAAAATATTTTATTGGGTATCTTTATGTTTGCATAAGTTTTTGTTTACACACAATTTAAATTTTTGCTTTCAAAGAATTTCCTCAAATTTTTTGACAAGCTTAAAAAACACAAAAGTATGTAATTTTAAATCACATCTTTTATAACAGAACATCTGTTAGCATGTAGTTTTTAATTCAGACATATACAATACATTTAAAATACACTGAATGTTTAATGTTCTTAATGAGTACAAACAATTAAAGAACACAAAATGAAATAATAAAAAACAAAGGAATAAAAACTCCAGTAGAGTCTATTTAGTGGAAAAAATACTTATTAAGCATATACTGTGTTTTTTTATTTTTTCCATTGTCCTACTCTAGTAAGGATATACTAACAATTTATATATATGTGCATATATATTTTAATATACTCCTTCAATGCTTCATTGCATTATTTAATACTAGTTTTTTTTATATATATTAATGTAGTATATATACACATGTTGTGTTCACTGATTGAAACAGTTTATGGATATCATTTGGTTGTAAAGAATACGGAAAATTAATTTATGAAAAAAATTAAGAATTGGGAGCAGATTGGAGACTACTTACCAATTATATTTTTTGCTGATTCGATTTCAGACAGTAACTAATCTTTCATAACTTTAGCACACAGAAAACATTATGGCTAAAGTTTTTGTAAATAAATCATTATTTGAATTTAAATTAAATTTAATAAAAACTTAATATTTGGTTTTAATATTCTTTGTTATTGCACAGAAAAAATTATGACTGGAATTTTTGTAAATAAATCGTTTTATAAATTTAAATAAAATTATATAAAAAAATTTGTTTGATTTTAATATATTTTATTTTATTGCTTGAAAATTCATTCTAAACTAATACGAAAAATAATAACAACTTCTTGATTTTTTAACAATTAAAAATAGAAAAATAAATAAAATTATGAAAATGTTGACACAAAAAATATAAAATCCATCATTTGCAGGATTAAAGAGGTAAGTTACCTTAATTTTCGTATATATTTCATTACCAAATATGTATAGTGATTTAATTTTGTATATCTTCTAGATGAATCAAATTCATATGAAATATGCATGTATGTAGAAATATATCACATAAATTATGGGGTCTATTGTACATTGCTGTATAATCCCCAAGTCGATTAAACTATGTCCTTTCAATTGTGTGCCTGTGGAAGTAACTGGACTTCTTGAAAATAATTTGATATGTTTCAATTTTTGTATTTAAAATCATTTAAAAGTATTTTGCGAAAAAGGTCTTTAGCGGAATTTCTCCTTAACAAAATGATACATATTTGCAATCGTAAATTTCTCTGTTATGCGGTTTTGGCGGTACCAAAGAAAAGTTTGTTTGCGCATTTGTTATATTCTATCTATTTTGGTTTCATTGAAAATTAAATATTTCACTTTGTTAAAAGGTAAGTAAGTTGAATTCATTTAGAAAATGTTTCAATTGATAACGATGGCGTTTCTGTCTTAGATGGTTGTGGCCACTAATGAAATTTGGAAATAGTACCGTGTCTTCTTTTATTTCATATTATTTTCACCAGCATAATTACACATTATCTACATACTATACACTGTGTGTTACCGTTAATCTATATTTCATCAAAAAAGTCTCCATTAATTAATTAGTATTATATAAAAGTTTTGCTTCTCTACACCAAATTTTCATACATGCATTTACATGATAAAATACAATAATAGTATTCGTTCCGAATTATTGTATACATTTTAGAGAATGTACAAAAAAGAATATTAAATAAAAAATAAAAATTGTTTGAAAATCTGCAAAAACTAAATTTAATATTATTTTTATTTTTATTTTTTTATTTTATTTTATTTTTTTTTTTTTTTTTGTTAAAAAACCATATTATTAAATTTGTTAAGAATTTTCAAATATTCAAATTTATATATAGTAAAAATATTTTAATAAAAAAAAAAAATAAAATTTTTTCAATAAAATATTTACGAATTTGAATATTTGATTCCGATTTCAATATTTGGTCCGACTTCAGCAAAAAAATATAATTGGTTTTATGAATTTAGTAATAGGATACGAAATTTAATTTTTTCTGTGCAGCCAGTTTTGAAAATACTTAACATCCTATCAGTCTTTTTATTATTGTAGTAAACTGGTATTTTTGTTTTTTGTTAGATAAGTGTTATATTTCTAAATATTCATCTTTGAGAATTATTTGCTTACTGATACATTAAATTTTTAAATATTGTACAGTACACAGTGGGGCAGAATCGAAATTTTTTGGAAATAAATCTGTAACTTCTGATCGGCTGGTTGGACTTTATATGAAATTAGGTGTAGGCGTAGCGGAGGAGTGTACAATGTTAAGTTTCGAAGGGCAGCACAACAAACCCCTCAGGAGTGGAGCTAAGGGGGCTCAAAGTTAGGTACCTCTGACATAAAAAATGATTAATCGCTTGCCAAATTTTTGTTTCTCGCCCGATTTCAAATATTTTTACATATTGTTTTAAGCCTTGATAAAGCATATAAAAGACATGCTTACATGTCCTATTTATCTCTTATAGTTTTCAAGTTATTTGCGTTTGAATTTTTAAGCACCATAATTTTGTATGTTCTTGGTCCAGTTTTTTTCATATATATCCTAGTATTTCCGACCGATTTTATTAGTTTTTTTTCCTATCTAGTTAAAAAACAAAATTATCTGTTGAATAAAAAAAATTGAAGTCCATATCTTTACCGAGTCAAAAAATAAACGATTTTGAATTTGAAAATTGCAAAAAAGACGACTTTTTGTGTTTTTTTTTAACCGAAAAAGTATCTACACTCTTTTTTATCTAAAATGAAATTTTCTTTAGCAACATATAATAATTTTACACCCTTCTGAAAGGAAACACCACAGGGATGACTTCAAGATAAAAAACAAGCCCAATAACTCAATTGGTCATGGTACACACCCTCCCGAATTCGACACATTTTATATGAAAGTTTTGATTTAGATGATTTTTTCTCAAATCCTAAAGCACGAATCGACAGGCGGAATATATTTTAAGAATCCTCAATATGTTTTTAAAAGTTTTAAATCAAAATCTACGGGCCCTCGGAAAAATGTGGATTCTATAGCGATAAATGTAAAAAATCCCATTTTTGGAAATTTTGATTACTTTTTTGGGAATTCAGGAAAACCCTACCCCTGATTGAAACTCGGTTAACGCGCTTTTATTTACATTAATAAGATCCACATTTTTTACAAATTTCATTAAGATATCTTTATAAACAAATATGTTATTACAATAAAAATTTGTATTTTCTCCAAAAACAACAAATTGGGCCTTTTGTTTCGTTTATTTCTAAATAGCGAAAGAAGTTTTAAAAATATGTATTCCAAATTAAGCTTGCCCTGCAGCATATATAATTTCCGATCTTTTACAAAAAGATTGAAGTCAACATCATGCCTCATTTCAGAAATATGCGCGTTTAAACTTTTATATTTCCAATTTATTGTACATATGACTATATTTTTACAAACTTGCAACTTTTGCCTTTAGTTTTGCGTGAATAATTACTTAGAAAATTATGAATATTTCTGTATACTTTTAATAATATCTATACACAAAATATTTTTATAAAAATAATTAATAAAAATGTTCCCAAATTTAAGTAAATCTTTATCCTTTTCTAAGTATTCATATATTTCTATTAATGAATTTAAAATAACAAAACAAAAAAAAAATGTCTATTTTAACTTAATCAATATTATTATTTTTGGTATTTATCATCTTCCTTAATAAATATTCTATTTCTAATATAATTTTTTATTACTTATTTTCATTAAATTTATGTAGACAATTTTTCTAATATTTTAAACTTATACTACTTATTTTCTATAAAATAATCTGTTGTATCTGTAGACATATCTAATAATAATAAAGGTCCTTCAAGTCTTCAGTATTTTGAGTTGATAAAGGCTCATAATAAATCCAGCGTTTTCTCATTGATGATAGTACAGGGTCTGATGATAACAATAGGCTAGTAAAAATATTCTCGTTTTGTGACGTTTTGGAGCATTTCCTGGAGCTGAATAATTGAAAGTCTCTGTTTCTTGCTTCTTGAGCCTTTTCTGTAAGCTCTCGAAGTGGAAAAATATTTCATTCGAATATAATTTCGCCATGGCACAATATTTTATGTACTGTTGGTGTCATTTCTTTCCATGGATATAGAGAAACAAGTAGTTTAGATATTTCTGTTGCATATTCTCCAATTCGAGCATAGTTAATTTTGTGCTTACTATTAATTGCCATTAATAGTATGTTAGTCCTTTCAAGTAACTCTTTATTAATACCAGTTAGTTTTGATGTAGCTTCGAAATTTCCGAAAAACCTTCTTGCTGTGTTTCCATCATTTGTACTACCATCAGTCGGCAGAGGTTTGTCGATGTTTAATCCCGACTCTTCTCTGAGTTCATCCTGGATTCTACTTTTCTAGCATATTCTAAGTGTTTTTAAATCCTCGTTGTTTCTGGTAGGTTTTGTTAAATTTTCTGGCACACTTCTATACCTTAAATCATATGCTATGTACAGAAAATGCTCCATGAACCGTATTCTGGCGTAAAGTGGAGATATTCCGAAAGACAGAAATTCTTCATTAATACTCCTTGCTTTACCAATATCCGAAAATTTTGATTTCGTCTCTTCACATAGTAAGCATTTCCAAAAAGAAGATATTTCCGTAATGGCATTACTAACCTTTTCATCAATCATTGTTAGACTAAGTTGAAAGGATATGTCGAATATGTATTGGTTTATGGTTATTATGAATAGGTTGTAAATTATTTATTTCATCTTTAATATATTCCACTAAATCCTTATGGGCCGGTCTTTTCTTCTTAGATCTTGTACTTAAATTATCATATGTCTTGCAGGATGCTCCAGTTGATATTTTGCACGCCGATATTTCTATATCAGTATCCATCCAATCGGAATGTTTAATTTTTAATCTGTTAGTACGCTGATTCAAGGAATTCATTTTTACGTCATACAATTTTAACAATCTCTCTATCTGAGATTTACCAATGACGTCGACTTTTGCATGATATGTAGTTTTTATGAATTCCACTTTAGCTTCTAAACGATTAAGATCATTTTTAGATAAACTCCGCAGAACACAACACAATTGTTCATGTTTCAATGTAATCACCATGGTAATCAACTTCGTTAGATAAGGATTAGCTGCGCATTTATATATATCTATTAGATATATCGCACAGGTATATATATTTACAGGTATTCTGTGAATTTTCATTAGGTAAAATATCTGAAAGAGTCAATTTGGAAGAGTACCTATACCGAATTCATTGATATTATATGTTGCTGTTAGGTATCACCGGAAAGGATACCTGTACATTGCCACGAGATCATAAATATATAAATTTTTAACCATCACGAATAGATAAATACATTTGTTAAATTTAAGTAAACACCATAAATGTAAACTAATAAAATACTTATTGTTAAAATAGACATTTTTTGTTTGTTTTTTTATTTTAAATTCATTAATAGAAACATATGAATGCTTAGAAAAGGATAAAGACATACTTAAATTTGGGAAATGTGGCAACGCTATTAAAAATAAAAAATTTTTATTAATTATTTTTATAAAAATATTTTGTGTATAGATATTATTAAAAGTATACAGAAATATTCAAAGTTGCAAGTATGTAAAAATATAGTCATATATACAATAAATTGGAAATATGAAAGTTTAAACGCGCATATTTCTGAAATGAGGTATGATATTTACTTGAATCTTTTTGCAAAAGATCGGAAATTATATATGCTAAAGGGCAAGCTTAACTTGGAATACATGTTTTTAAAATTTCTTTCGCTATTTAGAAATAAATTGTTTGCCCAATTTGGGGTTTTTGGAGAAAATACAAATTTTTTAATTGTAATAACATATTTGTTTATAAAGATATATTAATGAAATTTGCAAGAAATGTGGATCTTATTAATGTAAATAAAAGCGCGTTAACCGAGTTTCAATCAGGGGTAGGGTTTTCCTGAATTCCCAAAAAAGTAATCAAAATTTCCAAAAATGGGATTTTTTACATTTATCGCTATAGAATCCACATTTTTCCGAGGGCCCGTAGATTTTGATTTAAAACTTTTAAAAACATATTGAGGATTCTTAAAATATATTCCGCCTGTCGATTCGTGCTTTAGGATTTGAGAAAAAATGATCTAAATCAAAACTTTCATATAGAATGTGTCGAATTCGGGAGGGTGTGTACCATGACCAATTGAGTTATTGTTCTTGTTTTTTATCTTGAAGTCATCCCTGTGGTGTTTCCTTTCAGAAAGGTGTAAAATTATTATATGTTGCTAAAGAAAATTTTATTTTAGATAAAAAAGAGTGTAGATACTTTTTCGGTTAAAAAAAACACAAAAAGTCGTCTTTTTTGGAATTTTCAAATTCAAAATCGTTTATTTTTTGACTCGGTAAAGATATCGACTTCAATTTTTTTTATTCAACAGATAATTTTGTTTTTTAAGTAGATAGGAAAAAAAACTAATAAAATCGGTCGGAAATACTAGGATATATATGAAAAAAACTGGACCAAGTACGTACAATATTATGGTGCTTAAAAATTCAAACGCAAATAACTTGAAAACTATAAGAGATAAATAGGATATGTAAGCATGTTTTTTATAGGTCTTATCAGGGCCTACAACAATATATAAAAATATTTGAAATCGGACGAGAAACAAAAATCTGGCAAGCGATTAAAAATTTTTTATGTGATTAAAATTTTTTTTTGAGCCCCCTTACCTCCGCCCCTGAGGGGTTTGTTGTGCCGCCCTTCCAAACTTAACATTGTATACTCCTCCGCTACGCCAGCACCAAATTTTATATAAAATCCAAGTAGCCGATCAGATGTTACAGATTTATTTTCAAAAATTTTGATTCTGCCCCACTGTGCAGTACTAAATAAAGGGCTGCGCACGAAAAAAACCGTGCACGCTTTAATTTTTAAAATATTTATTATATGTGAAAAAAATTAGTGCCGCTAATAAGTTTATATTTGCTTTTGTTCTCATATTTTGTTGTAATAGCAACAAAATTTAGCCTTAACAAAATTCATGCAAACGCATAATTAAATTTTTTAACAAAAACACATATAAAGTAATTGATATGAATGCAGATGAGTTGGGAAATTTAGTTTTTTTGAGCCATAAAAAGTACAAAGAGTTCATGATCACCGAAAGGAATCTAATAACCGAAAAAAAAGTTGATTTACAGGATGTAGGATCGCAGAAAAATAATATGTATTTTGATGGAAAATGTCTACAGCTCTGAATAAAATGCGATTTATTTTTAAATTATTAGTATTTTTTTTTTTTTTTTTTTTTTTTTTTTGTTTTGTCAGAAGAGTTTAATGAAGGAAGCTTGAAAACGCACAAATCAAAAAAGTTTATTAATAGAAACATTAGAAAAATGTAAAGGCAAAGGAGAGGACGAAAGTTATTGAGATTAATTTTTTTAATTTTTTTTCAAAAATATGAGTGCATCTAAAAGACAGTGCAAAGTAGAAATTTTTACAATATTCTGGTCAATAAATCGAGATAAATATCATGCAAAAAACCAAATTTGTCGAAAAATTTTTACTCTAGCTAGCCATTTGTACGTGCGGGGAAAATATTAAAAACAAATTACATATTTAACAGAGAAATGTACGCAATTGAGTATTCCTGGAAAAGATTCTCCCCTATCATTAAAAAGCACATCGAATTCTAGTTTTTATGGCCTGATATTGCATCTCATCAAACTAATGATGCAATGCTATGTACCACTAAACTTTACAAAACTCAGTATATTTGAAATGAATTAGGTTATATTAAAAAATAAAAAAAAAATACTTAAGGCTGAGTAAAAAATAAAATATAGTTTAAAAAAAGTGGACCCATTACAACAAGAAAAGGAAGAAAATCCAATAAAGCTTATATTTTGGGATATTCCAGAAAAAAATAAATATTTTGGTAAAGACGGTGTAGAAAATTAAATTTTCTTTTAAATTTTTAACTTGAATCAAACAAAATTTCAAAAAGTTTAATCCATTGCTTTCATTTTGATAAGCTAAAATATATGCACTCATTTTGTCGTGCTAATTCCTTATATGCCTTTTTGAGAGAGAATTTTCAATGAAAATAATATTTGGTATCTCAGGCATATATTTTTTTATCGCAAGGCGATATGTTCCAAAATAAGACTTCCCTCATTGATTACTTAAAATGCAGTTATAGTAAGCATTCAAGCAAATATCCGTTAGACTTTTTATTGATAAAGAATAATCAAAAATACTTTTTCTTTTTAATTCATTATTTCCACGTACGATTCCCAATTAACTTTTCCTATGAATTCAATAATGAAAATAAAATAAAACTTACACGAGGTAATTTAATTCGAAAGAAAAATCAATGAAAAAAAATGATTTAATTAAATCTCTTTTGTATGCTACACGCATGATTAATATTTAATGAGTGGTTAATTAAATATTACGTATTCGCAAAATATTACGTATTCGCAATTGCAATGTAATAAGCGTTAGATATAAAATATTTGGGGCTACTGAATATGGTTTCTTTGCTATTAAATTAATTTAAAAGAAAACATGAACAAATAAATTTTATTCGATAATAAGAAATACCAAATAATTTTTTCCAGATTTTCCATACACCAATAAAATTTCCTTTAAAAAATAATAAAAAAAATACTATTAAAAATTATTCTATTCTTTGTTTTTCGCTTGAATTGAATTACTTAATATAAATAAATAAAACCATTTAAATCACTAATCAAAAGAAAAACAAAATTTTGAATTTAATAATTGGGTTTAAACGTTTAAATATTTTCGTCTCCAGTTTATAAGGAGAATTTCAAAAGAACGCTTAAGATCTTTCGTTTTCATAAACTAATTTCAAGTTAAAATTGGAATGGAATTTCGCTTCCAATCCAGTTCTCCTGAGGATTTTATAAAAAGGCCGATATTTAAGTTGTAAGTTTAAAAGAGAAATTAATTTTTTATTCGTTTCTCATAAAATATTCAATGTTTTTCGGAATACCTTCCATAAGAGCTTTATTGTGTTTTCGCATACTTTTTTATTGAAATGGGTCCACTTCTTTTTAAACTCCATTTTAATTAATGTCTTTCCTTATTTACGAGCACAGAAAAAATTATGACTAAAATTTTTTTTTTTTTCTATATAAATCTTTATTTGAATTTAAATAAAGTTTTATTAAAATAAGTACTTGATTTTAATAGCTTTGATCCAGTACTTGTAAAATGCACAGCTTTTAGTCAGAATTAGTTGGAAATTGTCAGAAAAATATTAAAATACACATAAAGCTTTACTGTAATTTCTGACTAAAACTTGCAAGTTTGACAAGAACTGGAATAGAAGTAATTTTTTGTTTTATTGTTTGTAGATAATTTCAAAATCAATGTAAAAAAACAATTTTCTATATTCTAACAGTTACGAAAAAAATTAAAATTAATTTACACAAATTATAAAACAAAGAATACAAATAAATAAAATAATAAAATCCAATGATTGAAAACTTTCGGAGGTAAGCTATCCTAATTTACGTAAGGATTTGAGTAATTTTTATAATATATTTATGTATCTTCCAAATCAAGTATTCTTATCAAATTTTACTCTACTCTTTTTAATTTCCGCAGATTTTTAGAAATATCTTGATATTAAAAATATTAAAGAAGCAGGTTGATTCTAGTCTCTAATTACACTTTTATCTATCTTTGTTCTAGCAATTTTAATCCCAGCGAATGGTTCTATTTATAAGAATGAAATCGGATATACTAAATGATAAATCCTGGGATTCTGAAACTAAATTAACATGGCAGATTAACCGAGAAACCAACAAAACAAATGTATTTATTGCACACTAAGTTCTAAAATGTAAATAAAAAATAGATATCAAACAATAAGTTTTATATTTTGAAATTAATATAAAAAATTATTTTAAGATTTTATTTTTGTTTTTAAACAATATAAATATCATGTATTACATATATGTATAAATATTGTATTAAAATGTATAGGAAATGAATATTTTATTAATATGCATGCGTTTTTTTTTTTATCAGCTGCGACCAGTACACGGTTTCTGTAATATATTGATAAAATTTGGCTTGAAATGTATTTAAATAAATCAAATGAATAATTTCAAATTAGTAAGTATTTGTGCATAGATGACATGGAAGTTAATTTAAATCGAAAGATTTATTTCTGAGTTTAAAATGTCCCCGATGTCCTCCAGTTACGCATATTGCCTTTTAATCATCTATTATTTTAGACTTATTTTACTTCATTTCAATAAATCTTTAGATATTCCTTGAAAATTTCTTTCTGACTGAAATTTTCCTAATTCTCTAGCTACCACTTTATACTTATAGCAGTAAAAACATCAATACAATTTTCTATGAGAAGTCATCACTTTTCTTTCCAAAGCTTAGACCTTTTATTCGTCGTTAACAAGTAAGTGAGTTTTACGACTATGTGCTAAATGACGAGAAACTAAGTTGTTTGAAATATCTCGACCCATAATATGCTATATCTGAGAAAGAATATAATTACTTTAAAATTATTTCACAATATAGTGATGTAAAAAAAGACCCCGAAAATTTATAGATAAACTGAAACTGTTAAAAACTAAAGACAATAATAAAGTTTATGAACAACTATTTAAAACTTCAAATGTCAAATCCTTTTGTACCGGATTATGATGATTAAAGAATAGATATGATGAATACTTATATCTTAATTTATATTTTTATTTTGGCTCAGAGCAGTGCCTTGGTCGAAAGTATTTTTTCTAAATTATCGCTAATGAAGAATGAATTGTCCAAACTTAAGGTCAATATATGCGAATCTCTGCTTTCAGTCCTAAGTTTGTTAGACGGGGATTTGTAAGAGTGTAGCCAGAGTGAAGACCTCGTAGAAAAGTATAGAAATTTAATTAATAAAAACTAGCATTTTTATGAATAAATCCTTATTTGTACAATAAAAAATGATTTTCTTATTAATAAAATATAGTTTTGTGGTTTTTCGTAAAATACAATAATTTTTGTTTTTTGTCTTTATTAAATAATAAAATTTTGAGGATTTTTTTAGGTATTGAAACAGTTGGCCCCTTTTTCGGCGACTCAATGGTAACGATGCGTTGTATATGCAAAAGACAAATGCAAAAGACTTTTATTTTATGCCACAAAAAATTAAAAATTCTTTTATTATTTATATTTATTATTAATTTTATTTTATTTTTTATTACAAAAAAAAAAAAAACAAGGACTGATTTTTATTTATTCATTTATTTTATTTTTATTTTTATTTTTTTTTTTTGTGAGAAAAAAATAAAAATCACAACTTGAGTTTCATTTAAAAAATTATCAATAATTTTTTTTGAAATTCATAAAATAAAAATCAAAAATTATTTTTATTTCTGAAAAATAAAATATAAAATTAAAATAGAAGTTTATTATAAAATAGCTTAAATAGAGTTATAGTAAATGCTGTGGTGTACTCAGGATATTTTTAACCAATTTTCTTTATATTTAGCACCAATTTATTGGAAACAAAGTTTTAAAATTTCTGTTACACTATTCATCTGAACTCAATATTAAAGTTCACGATAAACGATTTATTTAAACAATACAAAATATATATACTTTTTACATTTTATTTAATAACATTTTCCGTGGTTTGTATTAAAGCAAAGCTTTTAGCAAAATTAAATACTCTTACCCTTAAAATATGTTATGCAAATTTAAAAATACAAATCTACAAATACATAAAACAACTATAAAACTTATTTGCACAACTCACACAGCCAAACACACATATAGAGAGGGAAATAAAATGAAAGAGCATGTAGAAGAATGAAAACTGTATTCATGCTTATTTTTTTAAATTACGAACAATAAAAATTTTATTTTTAATTCTCATTTATTTTAAATAAAGTATAAAACGAAAATAAACATAAATTTATGTCATTGATTTTATTGTTTTGTTTTTTGTTTTCTGGCTTGTAAGTTGCTTTTATTTTTAAATGTCTAGACACTGTGATGTAAAACACACACTATCATTCTGGTAGTTGTTTTAGTTCAATTTTTTTAAATGCCTTTAAAAAGGACAAAGGCCTAGTTTTTTAATTTATTGTGTTTTTTACACAATACTCGTACAAATAATTGTTTGTAATGTGTGTTTTTTTTTGCCTGGCTGGAAGATTTATTTATTTTAGCTTAAACAATAATCCTTATATGTGTATTAATGACCAGTGTTGCCAGTTTAGCCTTTTTGGAACTAAATATAACCTTTTTGTTTAAGCTTCTAGCTTTTTTGTAGCCTTTTTTGATTTTTTTGATTCTTAAAATTTTTCTTAAAAATTTTAATATTTAAACAAAGAAGAAAGTAATTTCTCATTTGTTTTCTAATTATATTATACAGAATAATCCATTTATGCATTTTTGTGTATTAATTCACACAAAAAAAAAATCAAGATCACTTACTTACATAACTTATTTTATGGACTTACTTTATCAATTATTATAATTTTTTTTTTTTTTTTAATAAACTATTTATGAATATAATTGAAAAATTATAAAGGCTAAAAATCGAGCAAAAATTTGAAAGTGATCAAAAAGGAATTATAATTCAAAAATGACGAAAAATCACTTAAAAACATAAGGTCCTTTTTCATATGAAATATAACCCAAATTTCTATAGGAATTTTGTGGGCGATTTTTCATTGCATCATTTTGTTAGCAAATGTTCTGTGTTTTATGTATAAACTTATTACAATATCTTAAAAAAAATATTTAAAATTAATGCGAATAAAAAGGAAAATAAAATAACCGTCGTATTCTGAACACTATGACTAATTACAAAACTACAAAAAAAAAAAAAATATAAAAAAAAAATCATGAAATAATATAACAAAAATTAATGTTATTATAAATTTTTCATTGTCGCAAAGTTCAAAATACGGGTGTAAGTTTTTAAATAAAAATATATCAATTTTTCTGACCTTATTTTTTTTTGGGCATTCAACTTTTCTGACCTTTCTTATAGTCAAATTTAACATACTTTTATCTCACTCTTGGTAACTCTGTTAATGACTACAATGCCAATTGTTTGGTTTTGAAGAGAAGTTTAAATTGTTTTTCGATTTGTAGTTTTTTGAGGGTAATAATTTAAAATAATTTATAAATGAAATAAATCGACTGAGTTTGAGTATAAATGAAAAAGAACCCAGTTGCAAATTTTATTTAAAACCTATTTTCTCTCAAGTTTGCTAGCATTAGATTCACACGAGGTGCAAAATGAATATAAAATGCTTTTCAGTGAGATAGGGATTATTTTAATCTAGGCTTAGAGCTAAATAATTTAGAAATTATATGGATTTTGGGAAAGGCACATTTTTATAAATATAAAAAGATTTATATATTTCAAATTGGACAAAAATTTAGATCTTCAACTTTATATCTAACTAGCTTTTTCCGGTGCGTCTCGCTACCCCTTTTTTCACTACACTCCTTATACTTAACGAGGTGATGTCATTAGAGGTAACTAGGTACCATATTTATTTCTAAATAGGGTTTTAAACAATAAAGTACTTAAACATAAATGCATATTAATCTGATCAATAGTAACAAAACTAGTTGCATGTAATGAGAGTAAAGTTAACTGTTGACATAAAGAAACTTTAGGTAATGCAGACGGGATGTCGGTGATTTTTAAATAACAATCGTATAATTCCTAAAATAATAAAAAATATACCTGGTGCTAATTAAAAAAAGACATATATTTTTGTTAACTTTAAAGCACTTGATTTAGTATCATTACAGAAAAGTTAATATCTTTAATGGTTTGAAAGTTACAGAGGTTTAAATCATCCAATCCCTTAATTTTTGCTGAATAGTTTTTCAAATATTATTTAGTAACTGAAACGATTATTATTTTTTTTTTATTTGATTGCGACACGTTTTTTATCTTTTGTAACATTTTACCAATTTTTTTGACCTCATAAATTTGATTTGCGCAGCTAAATTTCCTGCCCGTTAAAATTTTTACTCTAAGATATTTTTACGATTTATTTCTACGATATATATGTAGATTTTTTTTATTTTTTAAAACTGTATTAAACTATAGAAAAATAACTGGGATATATTCAGATCATACAATAATTTTTTAATAAAATTTTATAACGTCATTTAGTTATTACGAAAATGTATTTTTGTCCATAAATTCTACAAACTTCGAATTTTTTTTAAGATGCTCTTGATTTTAGGATAAATCTTGACCAAACCTTAATATTGAATCACATTTTGATAGTTTTTACGCCGGGCCTTGTACGTGCTAAAGCATTGCCACTACAACAATATTATGTTAATTTTCATTAATTTAAAATTTCATGATAACAATGCTTTTGTTACAGTTATATCACTCAATGTTTACCTTCAATCAAAATTTTAATATATTTGACTACAAATATTTTATGTTTTATGAATATTTTTATCGAAAACAAAATTTTATTAATATGAAAAGATATCATTATTTCTACAACTATTATAAGTATATTATAAACAGTTGTAGAAATAACGATAAAACAAAATTTTATTTTTTCTTAAACCATATTTTGTGTTCAAAACATATTAATATTATTATTATTATTATTATTATTATTATTGTTATTATTATTATTATTATTATTATTATTATTATTATTATTATTATTATTATTATTACCATAGCAACAAAGTGTTGAAAGTAAATATATTTTTTACAAACATGATTGAAAAATTCAGAGTTTTTGAACATATTTGGTTTTTTAACGTTTGTTTTCCACCTTCATTATAATTCTCATTTAGTTTGTACATGAATTAATATCAGTAAACAAGGTTTTGTTATACTTCGTGTGATACCAGCAATAAAATAATAAAAAATTTCTTGTATTATCTTGCACAATATGTGCCTCAATAAATAATTTATAGAAATAATAATTTTTATACCCCACACCACCATGTCCGTAACGCACAGAAAAAATCATCCAACACCTACCTTAAAGTATACCAATCGACTCAGAATCACATTTTGAGTTGATCTAACGATGTCCGACCGTCCGACCATCCGACCGTCCTTTCGTCTGGCTGGCTGTCCATGTAAACCTTATGCACAAAGTACAGGTTGCAACTTTGAAGATAATTCAATGAAATTGACACGTAGGACTTTCATGGCACAAGGACGAAGCTTATTGAAATTGGTTATGATCAGTCTATTTTTTCACATAGAACCATACAAATATCCTCCCGGAATATGGGTTTAACGATCATAAATGCATTAAGTATATCAATATTTTAATGAAATTCGGTGTAAAAAAGTTTTGTATAAGTGTCAAGTGTGTACCAAATTTCATGAGGATTGGTCCATAACTGACTATAGCTCCCATACAAAACCCTCTTCCGAAAATCACTTTAACGTGCATTAATTACATACACATGTTAGTATCAAATTTATATTCAACACAAATATGTTTTTTATAAATAGAAATCACATTGAAAAATTTTATGAGGATAGCTCCATAATTTACCTTAGCTCCAATATAAACCCACTTTCGGGAATCACCCTAAAGTGCATAAATTCATATAAATGTTAGTACTAACGTAATATTCTGTACTCGTATATTTTATTTTACACTTAGTAAAAGTATCGGTCCACAATTCTCCACATGTCAAATATAAGACCCTCCACGAATTTTGATGGATTTACACTACGGTGCGGGGTATCGTATGGTCGGGCTTGACCGACTATGTCTTTATTTCAATACATGATAAGATGGAGTAATATAATGAAATGGAATCATAATGTGATAAAATTGGATAGCACTGATAACATGGTATAATATGTTAAAATGGCACATTAATTTAATATAATAGGACAATAATATTATAAAATTAAATCATAATTTGACAGAATGGGATAATAATATAGTAAGATGTATAATAGTAATATATAATAGTAATCTCGGATTATAGCATTAAAACAATAAACTACAAAATCGGACACAACATGATAACTTGGAATCGTAACAGTTTTTATTTCTAATTATAGCGGTTGCTCTTAGATTATGGTCATTACAACTGTATTTTTTCTCTACGTAAACGAATGAAGTACACTGAATGAAACTGCTTGATTCAATGAAAATATTCATTGAGATTCAACTGAAAATTCAACACACAAATCTATGGTATTTTGAAACCATTCGTTAAACTTAGTACTTAATAAAGTAAACCAGTTCTTTGAATTAATTTGTTAGTTCGCTGATTTAAAGAACACATTCATATTTTTAATAACAAATGAACATGTTTTTCGAACTTAAAGAATTTGTAAGATCATTCAATGAACATGTACGTTGATTTAGAAGAACAAAACGTAACAAAACGGGAAATATATAGTAAAACAAAAACTGGAGAGCCAGTAGTGAATACGCCGAATTAAAAAGAACTGAAATTTGGAAATTTAATATGCTTTTAACACGGTAATTTTTTTTTTCTAAATACGTCCAGGTTTTTTTTAAAAAAAAAAAAAAAAAAAAAAAAAACAATGCTATATATCGTCTAGTGTGAACCTGGACTATGTTCTATATTTTCATGTATTTATGAAGAAATTAATAATAATTTAAAATTAACCGTTTTGTTTTCTTTTAAGACAATGCTGCTCCCAAATTGTTATATTTTTTCATATCATAATTGAGCATTATAAAACAATAAGAAGTAGTTTCTTAAATATATATGGAAGATTCTATGTTTGTTGGAAACAGTGGGCATGAAGTGTTCGACACATTTGTAATTTGTTGTCTTAACCTGACTATGTTATCGCGGATATGAAATTATTTTATTTTTTTTTTTTTTTTTTGTTCATTTAGATTATTTAGTAAAATGAAATATAAAAGAATTGTATAATTTTTATTGTATCTAAGAGAATACTTATTTAATTTGTTCTGTTATTTTTGTATTCAGTTTAATTGAAATTATATTATTGATTCTATTACATTTCAAATTAAACAAAAATTTTCCTAAATTTTCTCTTAGATGCAATAAATATAATACAATTCTTTTATATTTGATTTTACTAAATAATCTAAATGAACAAACAAAAAATAAAATAATATCATATAATTGATAACATATTCAAATTAATATGATAACTTATAAATGGGTCGAACACTTCCTCGAATTTCCATATTGTATCTATTTAACAAACTATTTCTTGTTGTTTTCTATAACGCTCAATTATGGTGTAAAATATTACATTAATTTTGGAGCGGCATTGTCTTATAAGGAAACAAAAACGTTAATTTTAAATTATTATTTAAGAAAAATAATTAATTAATGATTTATTCGTCTAAACTACTTAACATTGTTGTAGGAGAGGGAGCAAAGTAGAATTTATTTTAAATCTTTTTGGAAAGAATAATGCAGCCATTTACAAAGGTCGGACTAATGTAAGGCTTTCGTATTATCCCGCTGGGATATAATATTTTAATTTAGTTTATTTAGAAGCAAATTAAATGAAATAGCATATAATTGAGCTACAGTTGTTATTAATTTTAATATATAAAATTAATAGATAATATTTCAAATTTCGTGAGTTATGGTGCACACTGATGAACTGTATACAGGAAAAAATATTTAAAATTCAAGATCCATACCAGCGATTGAAAATCTCAAGTTTGGTCGGTAGAAGGGGGAGCAAATGTCACTTTTTTAAGTATTATATTCTAATACTGATAAAAAATTATTACCCCGTATTTTTCAACTAGCACAGTTGTTTCATTTTGCATCAAAAATTAATTAATATATTATTATATATAGTTGAAGTGTTTTAATTTTTTTTCATTTAAATTTATAATTCATTTTGTAGTATATTACAAATTGATTGAATTAAGGAAATTATTTATTAAAAAATTTTGCATTTTTAACAGCTATTAGTAATTAGTATAATCATTTGGATGAGAGGTGCAAATTTATACAATTTTTAATTCAGTTAATTTTTTTGGTGATTGGTGACTTTTTTCTATGCAACTGTAAACGATATCTGTAAACTTTCTTTTATACCAAGGACTTAGATGTATTGTACTTTTTTCTTTACTACTTCTACATTTTGCTTAATTTTTTAATGAATTGAAATGACCTAAAACGACGAAACTACCATAACCATGGGGTAAGTCCGCTAAGTGTATGGGTTAGAATCGTTTGTCTATAAAAATGGTATTTTTTTTATTATATTTTAATTAATAATTAATAAAAAACTATTCAAAAATTCATTAAAACAATACAGATTCAAAATTGATACATTGTAAAAATCATTAAATGTTAATATTTTTAAATTTAATCAGCACTGGAGAATTTTTATGTACCGTAATAAATCCACATCTACTTAGTAAGCTTATTTTAGTTGCCTGGGATGTTTCAGGAGGATAAGTAGGGTCTGCCCGTCAGTAGGCTGGCGGATGTTGCCCAGGTGGATAGTGATACACCAATGACACTTAAATTTTATTTTTTATTTTATATTTACTTGGATATATTTATTAAATTTAGATGCAAAATGAAACAACTGTGTTAATTTAAAAATATGCGGAATTAAACTTTCTCTCTCTCTCTCTCTCTCTATATATATATATATATATATATATATATATATAATATATATATATATATATATATATATATATATATAGAGAGAGAGAGAGAGAGAGAGAGAGATGTATAGCATATATGTTTATATTTAATTTATTTCTTATTATGTTTTTTAATTTAAAAAATTAAATATAAAATTATACTGAAAATGTTTATTAGAAATTAATTATTAAAGATTAAATTAATTAATTATTAAAGGTTGCCTTTCAATAACAGCAAAAGAGTAGTCTGATAGCTTTTTTATAAATACATTTACCTTACAGAAAAAAATTATAAATTTGAAATCAAATCAATTAAGCATTTTAGTCTCAGACTGGAACAATCACAAATGAAATGAACTGCTTCTAACATGTATTACATAGTAGAAAAAAAAGACACAAGGATTAAAGTCATCATAGAAACTGAAATTGTTTTATAAGTAATGTTGTTGATGGGATTTTTTAATAAATACTATATTTTTGCATAAAGAGGGACTAATATATGATGTTTAACATCAAAGGATATCTTTATCTAACTCAGTCTCAAGTTTTCTGACAATTAATAATTACGTCAATTATGGATTATTTGATTACAGTTGCCAACACTCTCGGATAGTATGCAATTTTTTTTAGCAATTTATGTGATACTTTGAAGCCACTTAATATGATCATTAAAAATTGTGTAAATATTCGGCAACAATTCTTTTTCCAAAGAATTAGTGACACATTTCTAACATCGTGTTCATGAAAAACGTTCAAAAGTTTTAAATATTCTTATATTATATTTCAACTTTGAAACATGTCCATTTAGCTTCAAACATTTAGAGTATTACTCCAAGGCAAAACTAAAGAGTTTGGAAATAAGATATATAGAATATTATACGGCAGAGAAACTGTGACAAAAGAATGGCATGAACCTACATATATGTTGGAATCTTTTGAAGCATCTAATGGTGATTTGCTGTCGGTGCTGAATGCAACAATTAAAAGTGTTAAAAAGAATATTTTTCAAAATTAAATTTTATAAAAATTAAAGAGCGAAATAAATTTAAGTCAAGTCATTTAAATGCTATTCTTTTTTTAAGTAATTCCCTTGAGTATACATATGTATATATTTTTTGTATTAACACAAGACAATCTCTATTTATATATCATTAAAATAATTGTTAATTTAGTTTTATTTTTTGTTTTTATGTTTGACATACATCTAAAAAGAATTATTAACTTTTAAATTGTTTTTGTTTTTATTTTACTATAAAATTTTTTAAAACTTACCAAAATTTTACATTATTATTTTATATTTTAAATTATTCGAACAATTCGAATAATTTTTTAATGCGCGATGGAATAATTCAAATAAACCAAAATGTCTTATTCGAATTATTCGTTATTTTCGAACAATGAAATGATCGAACAATTTGCATATCTTACCTTGCACACATAACTCTGATAAACAAAATGCGTAAACTGATCCGCTACGGTAGAGTAATAGAGCCTTAATACGACAAATTTGAACTTGTGAGGAAAAACTCAAAAATATAGAAAAACCTGGTTCGTTTCAATAAAATTTAAAAATTTTGTCAACTTTTATTGACTGCAACCAATAATGATAAAAGCTCGTGGACTAAAAAATTTTTCAGCTTAATTGCTTATATTGTTACTAATGCAATGTTTTTAGTAATTTTGCCAAGTTCATGTTCAATGATTTTAAAATTTTTTTGTTTTATCCATATATAAGATCTTATATTATGTGGTTATAACACAATAAAGTATTTACAAGTAATAAATTAAATAAGTTTTCCAATAAAAATAATAATTTTACATCAAAATTCTGGTCAAGCAAGCTTTTATACATAAAAATACACTAAATTTTCTTCTTAAATATTTTTCTTTTAAATTCAAATTAATTTTCAAAGTAATTTTCTTCTGTATTCTTCTTATATTAAAAAAAATCTTTTCAGCTTTACGTTTGTAAGAAAACCCAAGATGAAATAAATTTTTGTCAGTATACATATAGTAAACTTGTTACAGCAATTAAAACATTTATAAGTTATATATTTTTTCTTGACTTTAAAACTAAATCTTGACTTCCTCTAAAATGGATTTATTACAATATCACATGCAACATAATATATTTTTGCTCCGATAAAATCACAAGAGTTTATGGCAACCAGCATACAAAAACTTCAAAAAATATATAAACTGCAATTTTGTTAAAATTAGGTGAGTGGTAATAAAATAGCAACAAAAATCTCTTTAGAGATTGCATTTTTTATTTCCTAAACCACTTGCCACTCTGTATGTAATATATTATATTGATAATATTTTTATACATAAACTTGGTCAATTATATTCAAGTTAGTCTTTTACTAATTTCTTCTTGTGATTGCTCATTTCTTTGCATGAGAAAAAGGTTTATTTCTCCATTACTAGTAGTTTCATTTTTTGTAATGGTTGTCATATTATTGTATTTTTTCTTCTCTTCCAACTCTTATGTATGACATTCATTTGTGTGATAAGCACTTTTTATCTTTTGCAAAATGTCTTGCAAAGAAAAATTCTAAATTTTATAATATTTCTATAATAAAATAAAGTTAAGATAAAAGTTTTAATTGTATTGTAAAGTCAAAATGGTAGAAGACATAATATTCATTTATTCTAATAGCATTGATTTTGTTAACTTTTGTTTTTTTTATAATTTTAGGTCATAAAAATTGTTTCATATATATTTATTACAATGTATTAAATGCAAATTAAACTTTCGTATTTTCAATTAACGTGTGATCAGAGGCAGACATAGTAGATCGTTATTTTGACACTCCTAAAAATGTTTAACTATTTAGGTATAACTTTTTTATTTTTTGGGATTTAAAAAAGATCTTATTCATTTATTTGAGAGTAGTATACAAGAAATGATAACCGCTGTTTCAATGGATTAATTTAAATTATAACACAATTATCATTGGTGTCTTATACTCCACCTATTTATCCTCTTGAAACATCGCAAGCAGCTAAAAGTTGCTTACTAAGTAGATGTTGATTTTTCAATGTACTTAGAGACTCTCTGGTGTTGACTGAATTTAAAATATTAGAATTTAATGATTATCACAACGTAACAATTTTGGATCCGTATTATTTTAATTAATTTTTGTTTAATTTAAATAATTAATTAATTATTAATTAAAATATAATAAAAAATTCCATTTTCATAGACAAACGATTCTACCCCATACACTTCCGTCGTTTTAGGTCATTTGAATTCATTAAAAAAATAAACAAAAGTATTAAAGAAAAAATAACTTAGATTTAAGCCAATATACCTAAGTCCTTAGTATAAAAGAAAGTTTACAGATATGGTTTACAGTTGCACAGAAAAAAGCACCAATCACCAAAAAATTAATTCAATTAAAAATTTTTTAAATTTTCACCTCTCAACCAAATTTTATCAATTACTAATAACTGTAAAAGATAAAAAGCGAGGAAAAATTCTTCCAACTAAAAAATTTATTAAATTAATCAAATAGATGATTGAATGAATTAAAAATTTAAATGAGAAAAAAACTCACTTGAATTGCTTGAATATATTAATCAAACTTTAATGTAAAATGAAACAACTGTGTTAATTGAAAACGTGAATGATATATTCGTCAAGACCGACTATGTAATACCTTACACCACTGTGTACTCGCATAAAAATTCGGGAATTGGACTCATACATTTTACTAAATGTAAAATAAAATTTACAAATACAGAATAATGCGTTGATTGCAATATCTAGATAATTTTATGCACTTTAGGGTGATTCATGGAAGTGGGCTTATATGGGAGCTATGATAAATTACGTACCGATTCTCATCAAATTTGGCAATGTTGTTTATACTTACATAGAACTTATTTATGTCGAATATTAACTTGACGCTGACATTCATATGGGATTTATGCACGTTAAAGTGTTTTATATGGGAGCTATGGTCAATTGTGGACCAATCTTCATAAAATTTGGTACAAAGATTGATTCTTATACAAAACTACTTTGCACCAAATTTCATTAAAATATTTTTGTTTTTAAAGGATTTTTGAATGTTTAAACCATTCACAATCAATTTCTTTAGACTTCGTTCATGTATCAGAAAAGTCTCACGAAACAAATTTCGTTGAATTATCTTTAAATTAGCGTCCCGTACTCTGAGCACAAAGCTTACATGGACAGCCAGAAAGCCGTCCAGCCAGCCACGCGGACGGACATCGTTAGATCAATTCAAAAAGTAATTCATAGTCGATTGGTATACTTTAGGGTAGATGTCTTAAGGTGGGTGTCTTAAAGTGTGTGTCGGATAACTTTTTCTATGCGTTACAAATATCAGCGTATAATAATTCAACCACCGATGGCGGTGTAGGGTATAATTAATAATAACTGTAGCTCAATTATATGCTTTTTCTTTAGTTGTTTTCTAAATAAACTTTTAAATTAAAATGTTATATCCCAGCGGGAAAATGTGAAAGGCTTACACTATTCCGACCTTTGTAAATGCCTACATCCTCCTTTCCAAAAAGATTAAAACAAATTCTACTTTGCCTTCTATAAAAATTCCTCAAAAAAATACCTCGGCTTCCCTCTCCAAAAAAGTCCATTATTACTTTTTTCCCTTATCACTTATTAATTACTAAAGTTTCTCATTTTATACAAAACTATTTTTAAACTAAAGAACCCATTACTCTACTGTAAATATTAATGTAATGAATCAGCTTATTTGTTTTGCTTATGAGAGTTATGAGTATACACTGTGTATATAGGTATAAGAAAAGTGCTGACAACGTTTTTGACTTTTTTTTTTTTTCTAAATACACTAAATTGTGTTAAAAAATCACTATAAAAACTAAAATTTTGTGGACGCTTTTTTTACAACTTTCTTTACAAAAATATTTTTTTAAATGTTTTGAAATAAAGCGTACAGTTAAAAAATATATTTAAGATTAAGAACCGTTTATGTAAAATACTAGATACGTTTTCTAGATATATTGCTAGATATAAAACAATTAAATCTAAAGATTTTTAAACTACAAAATTCACCGGAAATATGTCTAATTGACATCACTTATGTTGATATATACAAAACAAAGTATTTGCTACATTTGCGTTTTTTAAGTAATCATCAATTTAGGTTCCGTCTACATTTACATTTACGGTAGAGTAACGAGGCCTTTAAAGAGCTCAAAATTTTTTAGTCTTGCTTAAAGTGTCGTTACGTAGGGTCTACAGGAGAGATTTTTCTATAATAACAAAGGTCAAATTCTTATCACGTGTGTCACTTTGTTGTTTTTTTTTTTTCCTTTGTTTATTTTCTTTAAGAAGAATTAATTATTTGGAGCAAAAATAACACAAAATGCAATGAAGTTAAAGAAAGGAAAATTTTCAAATAAATTTTGAAAACATACCTCGACAAAAATGAAAAAAGGGATATATTACAATAAAATTTTATGTACGTGTTCCCATATATGCTGATAAAAATAAAAAAATTGAAGTAGCTCTGCCGATGTTTCGTTACTTGTTATGATAGAAAAATCTCTCGTGTAGACCCTAAGTTAGGGGAGACAGTCTTGATAATTTTTTTTTTTTTTTTAATGAAATAAAATTGCAGACTTTGTTTAAATAGCGTTGTACATAAGAGAGTTAATTTTGTTAAGAGCAAGTCCTTCCCTACTCGGTTCTTTTGTCCAGTGACACGCTTTGTAAAATGGAAACGAGTTTGCAATGCTAGAAGCAGGTCGTCTGGCTCCAAAAACAAAGTGTAATAAAATACTTTCGAAAGGTTTCTTTTCCACTTGGGTTAATTTTCGATATTTGTATGGTTTAATACATTACTTTTAGGAGCAAGCTGGGTTGCAAAAAATTGCTTCCGAGTCACAGATGCTCATGTTTGATAAATGACCTCTCTTACCTTCAGTGAATATTTCTTAATGTTACAAGTGGAATGACAAATTTGTATTGTATAACTGCTTTCATTCATTAAAATTAAAGACCACTTTAGGGTTTTTATTCAATTTTTATGTTTTATTTAATTTTTAAGCTATTTTATTTTCTTTGAATATATTATTTATTATTTTTAAAAAGTGTTTAAAATTCTTCATATATATTTCTAAAAATTTTTCTTCCACTTGTGAATTACATATTGCAAAAATGCTTTAAGATTTACTTATTTATATAGTATTTATGTATACCAAATATTTAAAATATCTTATCATATTACAGATTTTACTTTAAGAAAAAACTTGAAATATCTAAACATCACTTGACCCTAATTTTTCTTCAAGAAACTGATTAATATGCGTTTATAATCTTGTAAGTAGTTCTTTTGCAATTAAAATTATTTTTAAACTTTTGTCTTTGTAAAAGTTCTTTCTATTTGCCACACATTCTTTATATGCATACTTGCCACATAAGCTTATGTATTGTAAGACATATTTATTACTTATATAAGAACAAGAAATATTAGATTGGTATGAGTGTTGTCATTCGTTGTAAGGATTTTGTACGTTTTTGAATTACATAGGTTTATTTTTTCACAAACTTTTCTTTTGAGTATTTTAAAATATTCTGAAGAATTTAAAAAATTTTTTCTTAATGAAAAGAAAAAAAGAAATAAGTAAGAAATATATACACGGTTATATCCGACTATATGATACCCTACACCATTCTGTGTCTACATCAAAATTCAGGAAAGGCTGTTATATGGGACGCGTGGCCTATTATGGACCGATCTTTGCAATTATCGTAGTGTATATTTATACGATACATGCACTTTATTGTACTTTCCGGAATAAGACCTTATATGGAAGCTATGGATAATTATGTTTTACATAATATTTGGCTTTACAGCTTCTACTTACATCACACTAACTTGTGTCAAATATTAACGTGATACGAACATTGGTATGCAGCATTACCATTTGGCGACATAGGCACCAATTGCCTTTTTCTCAACACCTGGCCATTTTTTTGGCCCCCTTTTTTTAAATGGAACTAAGTGGTGATATTTTAAGACTATATGCTAAATGACAAGAAACTAAGTTGCTTTAAATATTTCGACCCATTTTATATTAATTCCAACGAAGAAATTAATTATTTTGAGATTGTTGCACAAAAAAGACCTACAAGAATTTATAAACGAACTGAAACTGTTAAATACTAAAGCTGATGTTAAAATTTATGAAACTGTTTAAAACATCAAATCTTTTTGGACCATCTTATGAAAATTAGAAAATAGATTTGATGAATGCTTATATCTTAATTTATATTTTTACTTTAGCTTATAGCAGTGCCTCGGCGGAACGTCTTTTTTCAAAATTATCACTAATGAAAAATAAATTAAGATCAACACTTGCGAATCCATATTTTCAGTCCTAAATTTGTTAAACGGGAATTGTAAGACTGGAGTCCGAGTGAAAACCTCGTACAAAGGTATAGAAATTTAATAAATAAAAAGAGAATTTTATGTTAACTATTTCTATGAATAAATACTTTTTTGCAACAATAAAAATTATAAATTATTTTATTATAAATAAAACTTAATTTTGTAGTGTTTCTTAAAATACATTTTTTTCTGTTTTTATCAAATAAACAAATTTTGGGGAGTTTTTTTTTAGATTTTGAAGCAGCTGGCCCTTTAAAACAAAAAAAAAAAAAAAAAAAAAAAAAATGCCCTTTTTTGGCGACTTTTTAAAAACTCTCAACTGTAACTCTCTTAGTATGGAATTTATGCCCGTTAAAGTAGTTTTCTGAAGAAGGGATTAAAAGGAAGCTATGGTCAATTATGGACCGACCTTCAAATTTACGCTTTTAAAAAATGTATATAAGCCAAATATCATTAAAATATTCTTATATTTAAGGGATTTATGATCGTTAAACCCCTATTCTGGCAGAACATTTACTTGAGGGCTAGGTGAAATAATAAACCGATCATAACCAATTTCAACAGGCTTCGTTTTTGTATCATGCGTACCAAATTTTATTAAACTATTTTCAAAATTGTGGACTGAAGGATGGACGGACATCGACTCAGAAAGTGATTCTACGCCTATTGGTATAAATTATGCTGGATCTTAGGTCAATATTTTTAGGTGTTACAAATGTCAGCACAAACACTTAGTACCCCCTCCACATATGCTGGAGTAGGGTATAAAAAGGGCTTGAATGAGCTAGTAAGAAATATTTTGCATTTCCTTTTTTATACTATAAGATTGTTCATTTTGTTTGACACAAACGCAAGAACATAGAACTGAAAGCAAAATGTATAATATAATTTCTGTAAATGACAAGTAATGTAAACATATTGCTCAACTAACTTGATGACAAGAATCAACTTTATATGAATTTATTTTTTATGCTTAAGGCGTTGGGTGAAGCAGGAAATAAAGAAAATAATATTTGATTATAATTATTTCCTGTAAAAAGATTTAAATTAAATTAAATTGCATAAATTAGAGAGGGTTACACATATTACAGAGGGTTACTAATAATTTAGCTAATCAAAGTCCAAAATTATAAATCAAAATCTACTGTGGTTTTCTATGATTCTTAATATAAAATACATACTGTTAAATTACTTATTAAATAAATTAGTGTTCTTCAAATAAATTTAACTACGCAGAAAAAAGTAAAAACGATTTTAATCACCAAAATAATTCATTTGATCAAACAAATTTTTAGATTTGCACCTCTCACAAAAATTATTATATTAGGTACTAAAAATTGTAAAAAACGCAAAAGGGAAAATATTTTTCCTATTAAATACATTTAAAATTGTAATTTGAAAACTAATTAAAAAAAAAACAAAATTTTAAATAATTAATCAATATTTTAATTGAAAAATCATTATTTTAATCAAATCAATCAAGTGGATGATTGTATGAAGCTAAATATTAATTAAAAAAAATATATTTTATTTTTTTACTATTTATTTTTTTATTTATTTATTTCTTTTTCTTTCTTCAAACATATTTTCTTTTCAGTTATTGATATATTTACAAATCGATGTCTTAATATAGAAAAAATTTATCTCGACTTTTCGTAATTTTACAGGGGAAGGAAAAAATTGAATAAAACCTTAGAAAATTAAGACAAAAAAGAACGAAAATAACGCTGCCTTTTATTTTTGTTTTCGTTTTTACTCCCTCGAAAGTTATATTATGGTAACAAAAGCCCTGCATTTTTTGAAAATAAATGCAAAGTTAGGGCTTCTTTCAGTAATCTAAAATTTTAATAAATTAATACTATACTTGATGTTTTAATTAGCAAAAAAATAATGTTTCAATTGACCACCAAAAAATCATTACAAAAATTATATTTTATAAAGAAAATTTTCATAAAAATGGTGGCAATCTGGTAATAGGATCGCTCTTATACTTTGCAAATCGTCCAGTTTTTTTAGGGAATCAAAAATCGAAAATCAAAAATATAAAAAATAATGTACTCCGATCCATGGGAAAGTAACTAGTATTTACCAGTTTTATTAGCTTTGAAATAAATTATTCCTGATGACTAATATCTATGGTTATGGTTTCCCGAAAATTTCTTTTCTTGGGAAACGGGAATGAAAAAATCAATATCCTCGGAATTTTCGAAAACTTCAATTATAAGAAAAAGGGACATGTTTTCTTATAAAGAAATTATTTTTTTATTAAAAAAAAAAAAAAAATAACGAAATATTATAAATCATACTTAATTAACAAAAAGTGAAATAATATAATAATATAAAATAATTTCTAAGATTAAAAAAAATTTCAATATTTTATACAAATAAAATTAGTACCTTTCCTAATTTATGTTAAAAACTATGGCCCAGAATTTTTATGTTATTGTATTTTTGATGATAAAACTTTTTAAAAATATACAGTAATATATTGCATAAATTTCATTTTCACTTTATTTATCTAAATTACATTATCTTTTTTTAATAATTCTTACTGAAATAAACATTAATATGGAAAATACTGAAATCTGGTTCGCAACAATGTTTTTGGATCAATCATAGTGTTCAGAAATCTGATGAAAATAATCATATAAGTATGAATACAACATGAGATTAGTTTTTTTTAAAAGTATTTTGAAGTTATATCATTTACAACTTACATTTACATATCCATTGCTTGGTTAAGAGATGATGTTTCAAAAGAAATTGTTTCGTTAGAAAAAAATCTTAACCAAAATTTTTTATAATTGTGAGTATTTTGGAAGATCAATTTATTTAGTATTCATTTCAACAAATATGTAAAAAAACTAAAGTATCTAAAATTTGAACATGACAAAAATAATGTTTATTTAAAATTTCATGTGAAAAAACTTGTAAGTACTTCTAATTTTCCAGTGAAAATTTAAAGAAATTCACAGAAATTCCCTAGAGTATTTTGACGGAAATTTACCGGGATTTCCCGCTTGGGAATTCCTGGAGCCCAAACTCTATTAATATCCCGAGGCTCGAACCATTATTATTATGACATCTTCAGTGCCTGAAATTTGAGACAATGTTTTTGATGAGTGATGAACATGGCTTCCCTGGTTGCGTAAAAGGCTTGTTGAAAAAACCATTTTAGAAATACACACATATTACTCACCTTCAATTCGCTATTTTTATTTTAATTTTTCTTTCATTTGGCTTTGTTTAGAAAATTCTTTCTCTCTCGAACATTATTAGAGCCACAAGTTTCTTTTGCACAAACCCTTTTATTAAAAATTTTAATATATGAACAAATAATATTTTTATATGTGAATGTTTCACAAAAATTATTTTTATTAAAAATTATAGAAAATTTCTAAAAAACATGAAGATAATAAATTAAATTTCAAATAAGATATGGGGTTTTCTTTCGAAATATATTTATATGACCGTTATTTATAGCCATAGTGCACTAAATTTTTTAAGGGACGCGATTTCAAAAAGAAAAAAAAAAAGATATAGTCTCTCAATTCGTGGAGGTGTCTTACATTAGACATGTGAACAATTGTGGACCGATACTTTTACTAAGTGTAAAATAAAATAAAATACACGAATATAGCATATTATGTTAATTCTAACATTTGTATGAATTTATGCACTTTAGGGCGATTCCTTAAACTGAGCTTATATAGAAGCTATGGTAAATTATGGAGCGATCCTCATAAAATTCATCACTGCGATTTCTACTTATAAAAAATTATTTCTGTCGAATATAAAATTGATACTAACATATATATATGATTTATGCACGTTAAAGTGATTTTGGGAAGAGGATTTTATATGGGAGCTATAGTCCATTATGGACCGATCGTCATGAAATTTGGCACAAAGATCGATACTTATACAAAACTTCTTTATACCGAACATTATTAAAATATTGCTATATTTATTCGTTAAATAATAAATAATGGATCGATCATAATCAATTTCTATAGGCTTCGTGCTTTTGTCATGAAAGCTCTATGTGTCAAATTTCATTGAATTATCTTCAAAATTGCCAGCCAGCCGGATGATCGGACATCGTTAGATTGACTTAAAAAGTGATCCTGAAATAATTGGTATACTTTAATGATTTTTTTCTGTGCGTGACAAACATCAGCACAAACGCATAATACCCTAACATAATACCTAACTACCTATGGTGGTATAGGGTATAAAAAAATGAGAATATGTATGTAATTGTTTCGAATTCGCCACCTCCATCAGTTCTATTCATTCTCACTAGTGTACTCTCTTGTAGAGTTCAGAATGGAATATTGGTATTCTATATTTAGATGTTTAGATGATTTCACGGAAAATAAAACTAGAATACTCGATATAATATGTAATATTTTACAACTTAAGTTTCAATGTGTAAACCTAATGGACAACACTACATAGTTTTAGGGTATTTCTTTCTACTAGGATTTTTTATTTCCAAGTCCTTTTTATGTTAACTTGGTTGCTGATAGCATCAAGATTATTCTTAGTATTTTTTATATAAATTTTTTGTATCAATATAAATTCTTATAATTTTATTTTTTATTTTTTGTATTTGATTTAAAAGTATAAAACAAACGTCAATATTTATGTTTATTTTCTCCAAGTATTTTTAACCAATTAAAAAATTATTGAACTAATCAATCCATTAAATAAATTTTAATATAAAATCTAAAAAGAGTGTTAATTAATAAATTTTAGGCAATAATTTTTTCTATGTAAAAATTTCCAAATTATTTATTAGTTTTATCACTGAATTATTTTCAAGCAGTCATGTTTTTCGATACTTAATTCTGAGTTCCAAATTTCCCCACCCAAACCCTTTATACAATTTATGTAATAAATTTTGTTTGCTAAATATTTAGGACGAACAAATAAAAAAAATGTAAAAGAAATAGTTTGTTAAAATATAAGTTCAACTTAAGTTCATTGTGTAAAGGAATCGAAAAATTAAAAATAAAATGCAAAGAATAAAATAAGATCTACACATACTTGTAAACCCATGAAAACGCACACACATACAAACACCAAGAATATTTGTTAAACATGTGATGTTAAAGTCCTCGAAACAAGTAAAAGAATAAGTAAAAAAATCTTAGATCCTGGAGATGTATGATGAAAACTTTTGTATATGAGATTCTCAAATATCATTCTCTTCTGCCTCCAAGTTTTCAACATATTCTTCATACTCAGAAAATTAGTTGGAAAAAAATATATCACATGTTATCGGTCTTGTTTGTTGGAAAAAATAAAAAATCAAGTAAAAGCATTAAAGATGGTCAAGCACAATCGTAAAATACACTATTTTCTATTATGTTTAAGCCTAGCATAGAATAAGTGGAATACATTTTAATAGTGCTTCTTCCGGAGAAAAATTTCTTCATGTAATATTTTATAATACAGACAAGTGTACGAACATCGTTTAATAGACTCAATGTACTTTTTTATTGTTATTACAAGTTCTAGCATAAACGCTTTGTACGTCTATGATATTGTAGGGTATGAAAATTGTTTACAAACAAATATTATTAAAGTATGTAGTTTGACATTATTTTGTTCTCCCTATTTTTTTTTTTTTTTTTTCTTATTATTCTTATCTTTTTTAAATTAAAAAGTTTGTCATTTGATATATGAAACGAAGAAGTTTTCATATTTCAAAATTTTTGTGTTAAACAAGACTACAATAAATAATGCAAAAAATTGACAAGTCTTGTAAATAAATGTGCGTAATAATATCTTAATACATATGTATTTACTTATGTACTTTGTATGTTTTATGATATTTATTTAATAAGTAAACTCATACAATAGCAGAATAAAAAAAGTTGCATACAAAGAAATATTATTTCATTTTGGTTTATAATTTAGAATAAAATTTACTAAAAAATTTGCATCTTTTTCCTTCAATAACAACATGTCTACCGAAATGAAAATATGAATAATAAATGCAGTGATGATTGCGATTTGAGCCCATATATCATGCAATTGGTTTGTGTTTATTTTCTTTTTCCTGAAAATTTTCAATTCTTTTATTAATTGAATATATTGACTTACAATGTGGAAATATGCAACAATATCTTTTATTTCATTAGAGTTTTTTTTAATGGTCGCGATCACTATTGTCATCAATTGAAGTAAAAAGGGTTTAAATCGAATTTTAAAAAGGCTCTTTCAAGCAATTGCATAAATAAGGTAAGAAAATAGCCAGTATTCGAAAATTAAAAACATTTTTATATTTTCACCTAGCGGTCCCCATTAGATAAATATATATATTTCTGATATTCTTAAGCTAAGTTCACACTAAGCTAACATTTAGCGATTTTTGCAAATATTTTCTTTGCGTAATGTGAACACGAAATAAAATATTTTTGCGATTCAAACAAGATAACAGCTAATTTTGGACAAACAAATCTATTTGACCTTAACTAATAATGCCCCTAATGTGAACGTTGTGTGAATACAAGTTATAAAATATTTGCCACTATTTTGGGCAAATATTTATTACAAAATAAATGTAAGATCAAACAGGGGCAAACAACAGCTGATGTTTTTATGTACATAAAATTTAAATTGATAAAAAAGTAGTAATCAGTTTGTATTTTACCTATCACAATATATCTATATCACATATAACATAGTGTCTATATTAGACAATTTTTTATCAACACAAACGTCAAAATCAAC